>CM052709.1:68690233-68703170 GCA_028551405.1 Uromys caudimaculatus | reverse complement strand
TAATGAATTGGGAATGGAGGAATCCTTGACTTTGACACACTGGAAACCAATATGAAGATCAACACCACCATTTTATAGGGCACTAGACTAGAGGTGAAGGATCTCCCCAGTAAATTATTACCATACCCTCATTTGTAACCTAGTTATCAACTGATGTCCCTGACATGTCTTGTAAAAAGATGTGGGATAATGAGAAAAAGCGTGTTATCTGCTGCGGGGATAAATGAATGGCATTTACTTCCCAAGTCACATTGATTTGGAAGCCAGTCTGGGTGGGGGGAAGGGCATGATGGAGAGGAAGTGACACCCATCACATATCTGCTTCTCAGCGTGCAATACTGTGTACCTCACAGATGCTTTGGCAATGGCCAAGGTGATAGAAATGAAATAAGAACTATATTTTTGCAGGTGTTTTTATTTTTGCAGCCCATAACTCATCGTAGTAGAATGCAGTGATGTTTGCTCTTTGCCAAACAACCCACATCCTGCTTGCTCCTTTTGCTCAGAGACCATGTCTGAGAATCAAGCTTTCTACAGCGATGGTGTTTACATTCGTCTCTTTTCTACGAAAGACAGGGCTAGAGAAGAAGTGTCCACATGGCTCTCATGTACTTTTAAATTATACAATAATACTCAATATGAAAGGATGAGAGGGGGCAGGTTTACATACATTTATGTGGTGACATTTAGGTTGTCAATAAATTTGTGTTTTGAAATGTTAAGAGGAAGACAAAGGTGGGCGGTGCTGTTATTTATTTCTTTCTACTCTTGGAACCACGAATGAGGTAGGCACAAATACATTCCCTTTAAATTTAAGAACAATGAGGTAGTGTGTTAGCAGACTAGACATAGAACTGAGTTATTTTATACGTTGGGCAAGGTGATGGAACAGGAGACATAGTATCTTTGTGTTTCAGCCTCCACCAACAGTGATGTGTTGTAAAAATGTCTTTCATGTAAAAAGTGCAGTAAATATTTACTATTTATAATGAATAAACAGTTAATGAAAACGTGCCCGAAACTGCTTTTTTGGAGGGCGGGACTTTTTTGGTGGGCGGCGCTGAGGATGGAATACAGCACTATGGAGCAATCCTCCTGCTGGCCCCTTGTACATGGGACTGTGACATGAACAAGAGTTGCATATAAATACAAGACGCTGGCTTAAACACACTCTGCAGGACTGAGTTTACAGTGTCAGGAATGCGGAATCTAGGAGGGCACCCTCCTACTCTGTCTACCATCTTTGGTTTTCTAAGAGAAGTCAGTTCCTTTCAGTCTCATTTATAAACATGTTTCCCCAGTACACCAGAATCTAACTTTGTTCCCCAAATTTCTCCACATTGAAAATTTTATTTTAAAGACTTTTGTTTTAACAACTCATTTCAGCCTTGGAAGGAAGTAGCACTGCTTATTTCTGTCAGTTTTCCTTTCCTTCTTTTCTTCTAGATTCTCATGAGAATCTAGATGTGCCAGGCATAACACTAGACACTGGCATTGAGATGGCATGTGATGATACAGAGGGCTGAACGTGCTGTCTCGATCCATTGGGGTGATTACTTATGAGGTGGTTAATCACAATACCTACTAAACTCTCGCATTCACTTATTCCTCTCAGTGTCTCACATGATGTCATTTCAACTCTGTGACAGCTGTCTGTGGCCAAAGATTGCTCTATTGGTAGCATTGGTGCAGAACATTCTAGAACTTTGTGGTAGGAAGTTCTGTTGGTCAGCTGGTCTAAAGCACATAGGATTTTAACTATCCCCCCAAAATGATATACAGTAGGTAAAAGTTTCCAATTATAAAAATGCCTATACTCTTTTTAGCTTCCGTGTGTCCTTCTGATTAACCATGTTGCTCTTTTTCTGACAATTATCTTTTAAAAAAAATAATAAGAATGCAGTTCTAGGAAAGGAAGATAATTGGCACCAAATGCTTGATTTTTGTCAGTTCTCCCAGGGATCCTGTGAGGTGGGTGTCTTTTCCCCTACTTTACAGCTGAGTGGACCCACATCCAGAGTTGCTAAGTTAGGCTGGGCTAAAATCACATGTAGGAGCCGCAGAAGCAGAGCTCAGTGTCTACCAAACATCGGGTTAGAGGCCACATAATTTTACTTCTTTAAAAGTTGCTTCAAATACCCATTTCATTATGTCAAGCTAGTCTTGTGCCAAACCCAAGCTGAAAACAGGCCTTTAAAAAAGTAATTCATTCTCGGTGCATGAGAGACATGCTGCCGGGACTCGGGTTTCACAACAGAAGCCGGTCTTCCCAGGGCCCTCTCCTGCCTGCCTCCTGACCCCAGGACCTGCCATGTGTGGCCCAGCTCTCTTTCTGATATATGTCTTTATGGCCTTCTCTTATTTCTAGATGTCTTCGAAGCTATTGCTCTGTTGGCAGTTCTCATGTTCAAAGTCTCTATAGATCTTTTCTTGCTCTGATTTTTCTTTTTTTCTAATCAGTCTCCAAAAAAATGAACGCCTGACTTCTCCCCTGGGCTGGAGTTCCGACTCTCATCTTTTGGGACAAGCCACACTGAGGACTCTGAACCCTTGACATTTAATTAAGCTTGACCCTGTTTATTTGTGAAGTTCCCTCCTTGATCATATCACCACTCGCATGCATTTGAAAGGCTAAAAGTAAAAAGTACAATCAGAATTAAAGATGATCAGATTGTGGCCATCCTATGGCTTGATTGTTGAGCTGTCCCTATGCAGTTTCACTAGGAATAAGCATCATATTTCACAAATATTTGATTCCTGTAACTCAATCTGGAGGTATATTTACACACACACACACACACACACACACACACACACACACACACAAATATTTAAGCACAGGTGAAAGGGATGCTTTAGATGGACAAGGCTTCTTGCTCATGGTTATGAGTTTAGAAATGGAGGAGAGGATGGGTGAATGTGTGATCTGTGTGTGATGATGGATGGAAGAACCTGTTCTCACACTGTATCGGTTAGAGTTAAAATTAGCACAGAGGACAAAGCCAGGTCTCTATAGAAGCAAACTTACTCTAGGGATAAAGAATTGGGCCTTAGTTATCGTAAGTGAATGTTTTTGGTGTTCAACAATTCATAGTTAAACAGAGCTAATATCAAACAAAAAAGCACCAGTGTCAAGAGGCAGGATGTAGGACAGACCCTAGGTGTAGACAAGAGGCAGGATGTAGGACAGACCCTAGGTGTAGACAAGAGGCAGGATGTAGGACAGACCCTAGGTGTAGACAAGAGGCAGGATGTAGGACAGACCCTAGGTGTAGACAAGAGGCAGGATGCAGGACAGACCCTAGGTGTAGACAAGAGGCAGGATGTGTGACAGACCCTAGGTGTAGACGAGAGGCAGGATGTAGGACAGACCCTAGGTGTAGACAAGAGGCAGGAATGTAGGACAGACCCTAGGTGTAGACAAGAGGCAGGATGTAAGACAGACCCTAGGTGTAGACAAGCACTGACAAGCCTGAAGATTAACTTTGGATGAGATGTATGAAGGAGACAGGAGAGAGTGTTATCTAGGGCTTCTCGCTAGAACAGCTGTGATCTAAGCCACATTTACCCTTTGCCAGAGCTTTCTCAGTGTTGCCCAGCTCATCCTAGGAACTCAGCACCAAGTCTCACCCCGAACCCATTGTGGAATGAACGAATGAAGACCTCATGAAGAGCAACTCTTCTCTTGATCTCTAGACAAGGGCACATTTGATTCATGTATGACCAAAGGCTGAGGTTGGATTGGTACAAAGACCAAGGGAAGCAGTGGGAGACAGGGGGCCTACTAAGCCAGCATGTCCCCTATTATAGAGTTTCTGACTGACATTGGGAATCCTATAGGAAGTTTGTTGAGTTTACCACTGGGAGGTTTAGAACTTAAGAAAAACCAGTCAGTTGTTTCTGTTGGCTTATTGTTTAGAAAAGTGGTGCTATTTAGAACTGGCGGTATAGTAATCTGTAGAATTGAAAGAAACACACACACACACACACACACACACACACACACACAAACAGAAAGACAGAGAGAGAGAGAGAGAGAGAGAGAGAGAGAGAGAGAGAGAGAGAGAGAGAGAGAGTTGGTCTAAGGTCCATCTTTGATCACAGTGAAGCACTGGAACCTCATTCACATATCACCAAGTATCTTTACTTCAGCACCCTTGAGAAGTCACTTTGAAATATGGCGATGCACAAGTCTAACCTTCTCCACTGGGTCCTCGCCTTCATTTCTCCTCTTAAGTCAGGATGTGAAGACTCAGATGGTTCAATGATGGTGCCTGAGATGTGTAGTACAGTTGGATGGTCAAGGGAGCTGTTGTCACACTATGGCCTCTTCAGCAACAGGTTTTCAAAGCTTATTCATTAGACACCAGTACTGCTTAGCTTCTTCCCCAAGAAGTGTGGAGGCATTCTGTTTTCCAGGTTCTTGTGACCCTGTGGCATTCTGGAGAGTTCTGAGCACGCTATTGTCCTGTTTATCTGGCTTCCCCACTCCACGTAGCCTAGGACTCATACAATACCTGAGCCTCAGGAAGGATCCTGCCCGTGATGGATCTTTTTATTATTTAAATGTTGTGGGAGACAGGCTGTGATTTCTATCTTCCAATTATTGATGAATACATTGTGTATTTACTGAGTTCCTTGTTCACGCCGGGAGGTGGGGCTTCAGTACAAACAAGACAGTTCTTGCTGTCAGAAGACTGCAGACTACAATGAGCCTGGTCAGTAAGAAGGGTTCAGACACCGAGTAATGCATAAGCAGCTGCTTATATAGGACCCAAAGAGAAGCTAAAACTCCATTAAACATGGAATGCTTTTCAGAAAAACCGTTCTGGAGGCTGGCTATCTAAGGATAAATCAGAAATGACTTGGGCAGATACAGTGGCAAAGGGCAGATTCTGTTTTTATGTCAGGTTGGCTTCTGCATTTCCAGACAAAAGAAGCCAGGGAAATCAAACTGGGACTGAAGCTTCTGCACTGGCTAGTAAGGAGAGTTTACAACCAGACCGATATGAAAATCCGTAGTGGTTTAGACTGCAAGGATCTCAGATGAGGTAAAGTGGGGTGCCTCTTTTCTAAAGAATTCACCGGACACTTTGACCTCAAGGGCAGAAAATAAAACATAAGGAAGGAACATATAAGTGGTGTGATAGTTACCTTCTTAAATTGACCCCAAAGGCTATAGGAGATGTAATACTGATTCACTGTGAGCCAGCCGCACTTACGCTGATGACGGGCTCTGCTGGAGGTCTCCAAGCTGCACCAGGCTAGCCCTGTCACACGCTTGCAACAATGCAATGTCCTTCCTCACCTCTGCTTAATGTTCCATGCTTGTCAGCGGAAGCCATTCTTAAACCAATTACCCAGTTGTGAAGACGTACCTGTCAATCTTTACATTCAACCTTGCTGACTTAGGCGAAAGTTTGTCTACTTTCTTCTTTTTTTTTTTTTTTGAGGTCCAACTTAACATTCTTCTCTGGGATAAGTTGCACATGCCCTCACTGCATATATATGCTAACAGGTTGTAAGATGGGAAGGGAGAGTCAAGAGCTCAGAGTTTGTACATGTGGATGACAAAAAGCAGTTTTGGATATCAAAGGCGCTCCTTCTTCCTTAGGTATTTTATAGTTCGGATTATATTCACGCAGAGATGCCAATTCCCTCCTATGGGCTCAGAAGAGTAGACTGCTCTTGGGGCCTAATCCATTCTAGAAACACAGCTGTAAGCTGAGTGCTCCTGCAGAAGTATTTGGGCGTGGAAACTATGGCTTTAATCAGAGTCCCATAAAAAACAAAACAAAGGGGCTGGAGAGATGGCTCAGTGGTTAAGAGCACCAACTGCTCTTCCAGAGGTCCTGAGTTCAATTCCCAGCAACCACATGGTGGCTTACAACCATCTATAGTGGGATCTGATGCCCTCTTCTGGTGTATCTGAAGACAGCAGCAATGTACTCATACATAAAATAAATAATTCTAAAAAAAAAAAAAAAACAAAAACAAAACAAAAAAAACAAAACAAAACCAAACCCATAAATTTGGGCAAAAAACCCTGACTTGGGCATCTCAGTAAACGAAGAGAGATTATTTACAAATTTAAGGGGTAAAGGGTGAAGGGTTGTGTAGCAACCCAGCCACAATAGGAAAGTGGCTATACTCAGGGAGGGTGAACAAGGGAGGGAAAAGGGAGAGGGAGGGAGAAAGGGTGGGGGAGTCATCTCTAACGGGGGCATACAGACATCTTAAGGAAACCGCAAGAAGAGGGGTCAGGTCTGAAGAGAAGGTTTAGCGCAGTTAAGGGCACTGGCTCCTCTTCTAGAGGTCCTGGGTTCAATTCCCAGCACCTACATGGCAGTAGCTCACAACTGTCTATAACTGTAGTCCCATGAGATCTGATGCCCTCTTCTTGTGTGCAAGCCTACATGCAGACAAAATATCCATATACATAAAATAAATAAAACTTTAAAAGATGTTCACAACATTACAAAGAAGAGGAGGAGGAGGAGGAAGAAATCCAGGGGAAAGAAATTCCCAGTCACAGCTCCTGCCTTCTTGCCTTCTTTTGCGAGGGTCCTTACTGGCTGAATCTGGTTAGAACAAGAAGGTAGAGGAATCAAATGTTTCACCCTACAGCAATACCTACACGGAGAACAGGAAAGGAAAGGGTCTGGTTTCAGACGGAAGTCTCCTCTGCAATCTGAATGTGTTTGCTCCTCGCTCTCCAAATCCTTTTGTTTTCAGTTTTATTATGGCAGTTGTCAAATTGCCTGGCTTATTTCTTCAATAGAATAAAATCGTTGCCATTTCCACCCGGCTGTTGTGCAGGACACACAAAATTCTTTAAAAAATATTATTCATTTGTTCTTTTAATTAGCATGCAAAATATTAGGTTTAGGTTTCATTACGAGATTTTCAAACATCATCTGCTTTTGGATGGCCCTTCTCCCCACCTCCCTGCCCCCTCACACCTTCCCACCATGTGGCCTCTGTTCCACTTTCATATTCATAGTACATGTTTTTTATTACCAGTCTCCTTTTCTCAATAACTCTCTGCTCTCTCATGGTCTCATTTCTGTTTTCATGACCTATACAAACACACTCACACCCACAAACATATATAAACATTAAAAGACAGGATATGCCTATGTGAGAGAACACCAGACATACCACAGTATACCTTCAGCATAGCTGATGTATTTGTTTTCAGTTGTGATCCATCTAAACACTAAGTTCTATAACTGGGTGCTTTCGTCTTTAAGGCTTTCTGATAGAGTGATATAAATGGTCTCTTAAAATTGAAACAGCACAAAAGGCATTTATTTAGGACTTTGGTTAATTCACTACATCTGTTTTAGGTTCCAGATGTTGGAAAGGGAAAAAATAGATCATAATTCCTATATTCAAGCAGCTCTGATCTATTAATAATATAATTTGGAAAAGCATTTGATGAAAGCTAAATTTTAGTTTACTTTTGTACTAACAATGAAGAAAGGACTCACTAAAAAAAAATTACGGTGAAACATGATTATATAGAAAATATGGAGCCTGCTTAATAAAATCAGGTTTGCAAAAAATCACAAAAGCAATCACTAATCAATGAAGTTATATAATAATTATATTTCAGAGCACTCTGTTTATAAGTACTTACAGACATTTCTGCCTAATAAAACACCACTAATTGGTAGCTTAAATTGCTTCATATCTGATAATAATAAGACCTCTTTCTTTGTAAAAGCTCCACCAATTTGATTTTATTTCAATTCTAAGATAATAATGACCATTGGAGTTCTCACCTTGGATCCAGGAAGAGGAAGAATGGAGCAGGACCTGCTGTGTGTTCAGGACCAGCCTGAGCTGCTAGAGTCCCTCGCCAGGCGTGTCTATGTAGTGAAACCCTATCTCTGAAATGCCAAAATTAAACTTAGAATTGGAGAATAAACAAAGGCAATCCTCTTCCTTTGGAGAGAGCTTAACTGTTACTCCAATGGTGTTTGGAACACTGAACTTTTATTGTTTTTCATTCATTCTTTAGCAAAGAATACTTAGGAGTTTTCAGGCATATGTGTGTATTGAGTGTGAGTGTGTGTATATGTTTGTGCATGTGGATGCTTGTGTTATGCATGTGTACCTGCACATGTGTGCAGAAGCCAGAGGTCAATGACTTATTCGGTAACTCTCTACTTTATTCTTTGAGACATGGTCTCTCACTGAGTCTGGAGCTGAGTGCTTGCCTGGACTGACTGGCCAGTATGTTCCAGGGATCTACTTGTCTCTGCCTTCCTAGTGCTAGGATTACAGACATGCACCACCTCACTTAACTTTTTAGTGGGTGCTGGGGAGTTGAACCTGGGTCTTGGTGTTTACACAGTGAGTACTTACACACACCGATACATCTCTCAAGCTCACATTTCAAATGTCTTTTTTTTTTTTTTTTTTTTTTAGTGAAAAACTTAGAAAGAAGCAAAACTGCTACTTTTGTCAGCTCTTGCATCCAGTCTCTCTGTGAACCTACAATAATTTTTAATAGTTTTGGTGACTCTCATGATTTATTCTAAATGACTAGGCTTTTACGTGTTCTGTTTCTTCTATTTGTTCAAAACTGCTCTGCTCACAATGTCCAAAACAGGAAACAATAATTTCTTAAACCTCAATCTGTACACACGCATATGGAAACATAGACACACATACACACATACACACAGATTCACAAACATACACGCGGATTTATGTGTATAAATATGGGTTTTGTTTAGGCTCCTACTTCACCCATTTCTTTCTTTTCTTCCTTGTCCTTTACTTTCACATTCAATGCTAGAAATGAGCTCTAAGTATGTTCTCACTATTGTTTGAACTCCACTCACCTTGTTTATGCTTATAAGAGAAAAACTGGATTTCTGAGCTTTGTGAGGGATTATGTTACTGCTTTAATAGAACACAGAGTCAGTTTTTAGGATAGTTTCTGCTAGCTGGGTTGCTCTGTCTTAACGTTACCTATAGCCCCACCTTAACTGTAGAAGATGGTTTGGGGATGTGGGTGGCAATGGAGGTTAGCCATGATGATGATAGAAAGGGGTGTCCAAAGTGCATTGGCATCACTGCTAAATTAACATCAGTTTTCCGTTTGACACAGTGGCAGAGGTTCTCCCATGGAGGATGTAACCACTTACCCTTTACAGCAAGGCATTCCTCAGCACTGCCTACTGCCTTACAAATTCACACAGCAATTCCACATCTGTAATTAGGATGGCATCTTCTTGGAGTTTCTATTATGATTTGATTTCTAACTAAATGTGAGTCTTAAGAGTACAGTGGTTCGGGAGGAAGCCATTCCTTTACTTCAGCAAGTGAGAGGCAGGATGATGAGCATCCAAGTGTGTTAATATTTAAACAGCACCTGGAAAGATCCCCAGCCTTATCTGGAGAACGTGATCTAAGATGTGGAGGCAGGCTATATTGTGGTAGGTAAGATGTCATGGAAAGTTTCCTATGCTTTGTGAATCACCTTTGGGTGAGATTGCAGAAGGACCAGGTCTGCACACAGTATCTTGTACTGGACCATGTCACTATGGCTGGATTGTACTGTAAAGGCGAAGGGTTTGCCACTGAAGCATACTACGGAGACTGATGATAGACTCATGTTTAGGAGATGACTCCCCTCTTTTGGTTCAGCTGTAAAATGCTTCCGATGGGCCCATGAGCTTGAAGTCCCTAGTTCCTAGCTAATGGATATATTTTGGGAGATTGTAGAAACATTAAGCAATGGCTTCTAGCTAGAGGAAGTTAGAATTGGGGAGGATAGGAGACTCAAGGATGACAGCCCAGTCCCTTTACTTCTTGGTCTGTGGAGATACACCCAGGCTTCACCCTCCTGCCACTAGAGAGAGGAGTTACTCCCACTACCATGCCTTCCTCATGGTGACGGACTGTACCTTCATGCCACAATTCTGCCAACTGGACATAAACCTAAACATACCTGGGCAGAGAGAATCTCAACTGGAGAATTGTTCCTATTAGATTGGCCTGTGAGCAAATCTGTGGGGAATTTTCTTGATGGTTGATTGATGTGGGAGGGCCCAGTATTGGCTGCTGAGCGGCCTCTGGGAGGGTGGGCTGAGGATCTATCTATATGAGCTGGCCCCAGAGGGTATGAGAGAAAGGGAGAGCTGGCCCTGCCTCTTGCTGGCTGCAGCACTGGGTGAGGTAGCCCAGGCAGTACTAGAGAGGTCATCCTGGTAGTAAGAGTATGGGAGAGCTGTCAGGCCCTCTCCAAATTCTACCTCATCTATGAACTGTTGGAGCATGTGAAAGGGCTGATCCTGAAGAATCAAAGCTGCAGGATCTCCATCACACAAGGCAACAACATGATAACTGGAAGGGGTCCAGTTGAAGATCCGGTATCGATAGCATAGCAGAGCCAGAGGCCTTAAGCCAGACCAATGACTCATTGCAAGTACAAATTTTGGACAAAGGATATACTGTGGGACACCCTGTGACATACTACACCTTCCATGATGAGATTAAAATTTTTTTTGTTTATTTTTTATTTTCTTTTGGGGGGCATTTGCAAGGGTGGGGGTAGATACAAAGGGACAGGGAGATGACTGGGATTGTGGTACATGATGTGAAATTTACAAAGAAAAAAAAAAAAAAAAAAAGAAAGATAGCTAAGCAATCTGGGAGAAACAAGCCAGTAAGAAGCCTTCTTCATGGTTACTGGCGGCTTCGAGCCCTTGCCCTGAGTTCTCCCCTGGCTTCCCTTAACGACTCACTGTAACGAGTATGTCAAATAAACCCATTCATCCCCAAAGTCCCTCAATATCACAGCAACAGACAATCAAATTAGGACACCTTATAAACTGTGAGCCCAAATCAACACTTATGTCCATGAGTTACTCCTTGTCCAGTATTTGGTCACAACAATGGGAAACCAGTAGAATACACAATTATGTTATAAAGCGCATCTATAAATAAGAATTTCCCCTTGCTGCTAAAGGGACTACATATGATCCACACACCTTCACAGCAACTCAGACATGTAGTAATATTGTCCGACCCTGAAGAGAGTTTCAATAACCCCCTAAAGCCACATGACAAGCTTTGTTGGTTCGAGAGATGGAGTCTCAGGAGTGCTTTCACTTCCCTGCCGTGTTAAAGACACATATTCCTAGCCTCTGCCTCTGCCTGTGCCCCTCTTCCCCAGTTCTTCATATATTATCATTAAGGAAAATAACAAATACAAACTAAAACTCTAAGCACCCGAGTGAGGCTGGTGTATCCTGCTCCACAGATTGTAGATGTCTTTAATGTGGAATTTACTTCACTGTGGAGAGTGCAGCCAGTGGGTTTAACAGAAGTCAGAGAGCCAAGGCAAGAAACCATGATAGCAGTTTAAGGAAAGATGAGGAGATCTCACACAAGTACCAAAGGGCAATGCAAAGGACTTGGGAGATATTTAGAGGGAAATCGATGAGAGGCTGCGTTGGCAGATTGGTTGTGGAGTGTGAGGGTAAAGAAGAATCTAGAATGGTTTTCAGGTTCTCCTTTGGCAGTGGCCTTGGTGGCCTTGATGGTGGATTTACCAATCACGTTATAGAAAACGGACAGAGAGAAGGCATTGTTTTTTTTTTGTTTTGTTTTTTTGTGACATTGCCTAGGGATGCTGAAGCAACTCAGAGATTCTCCAGTGGAGTGGTATAAGGGGCGGATGGGATAAACACGCCTGTATTTGAGGAGTGATACCTGACTCAAGAGAGTTGTTTGGCTGTCACATGACTAGAGAAACAAAGCAAGTATTTACTGACTATTGTAAGATGGCAGCCACTTACTCACGTCCCTGTGCAGAAGGGGATAGGTTTCTGCACGGACGATGGCTGTGGTTTGAATTGTGTCTTTCAAAAAGATAGGCACAGATCCCTGAGACCTGCAACTGTGACTTTACTGGGGCAAGAATCTTTCTAAATGTTGCTGAGATGTTTTGACACCAAGCTTGGGTTTCTACGTTCTGAAGCTGGCATGGATAAAGATGGCTACAAATGAAGACAACACTGTCGTTAGCAGTGGTGAGTGATGGAAAGAAAAGAAGGGCACAGAGCTTGCCCAGTCAAGGAGGTTTGCAGGAGAGGAGAAGGCAGAGGTTCAGAAAACACAGCGATTTTCTAGATAGAGGGCACAGCATGCATGGTGACTGGATTTGAGATACAGTTTTGCTTGTTTGAGATACTGAACTTAGGATCTTGTTTCTGGTCTATTTGAGGCTGGCCAGGCTGTGTTAATGTCAGGTCTTCCTGGAGGCCATAGTCTGGAGTTTGCATTTGATTTTAAATGAGATGGGAAATTGACCAAAGGCTTCCAAGTACAGGAGAGACATCTGTCTTCCATCCTTCATGGACGATAGCATTGGAGGGAGGCAGGATTGGAAATGCCAGGCAGTTGGCACTAGGAAACGTGACCTGCACATGTTGGCTTTAGAACCAGCCAGATGCAAGTTTGGATTCTAATTTGTTGTTAATTGACATATTCTGTTAGTCAGTGGCGTCTCTGAGCTGCCACTTACAAACCAAGTAGAAACTGAGAGAGTAATCTCATCCCCGAGGATGGAGAGGTTAATTGGGATCATTTGCTGTATTTCAAAAGAGTTCTAGAACGTGTAGTGAGATCTCAACACAGGTTGATTCGCTTTCCTTACCCACTGGGTAGAGACAAAAGGCATGGTGCCATGCTTCTTAATGAGGGAGAGTATAAGATGCGGAGTCCAATGTGCCAGTGACAGGAAGAGAGAAAAGACCTCTTGGCATTCAGTCAAAAAAAAATCACAAAAATTGATATTCTGGTTTTCTTCCCTTCACTACAATGACATATATTTTAAAAAGTATTTATTTTCACTGTGTACGTATGTGTGTGTGTGTGGTCTGTCTGTCTGTCTGCCTGCCTGTCTATGTATATA
>CM052709.1:68675384-68690133 GCA_028551405.1 Uromys caudimaculatus | reverse complement strand
GGAAAGTATTGACTATGGCAAATCTTTATCCATTTGCAGAGGTACTGGTTTCTTCCGGTAGTGATACATAGTTCAAAGTGGGTTTCCGAAGATGTTCAGGCGTTGAAGAAGTTAGCTGGGAGTTGGCAGAGCATCATGTAAAACTCCACTGTCCAAATGACTGATATCATCCCCCAGGAAATCAACATCTGGACATCAATGTGTTTCAGTCTTTGGAAATACAGTGTATATTCTCCAGTTTTTCAGTTTGCGTCACAAAATAGGAAAGTCGTTCAGAAAGGGCACATCCCACTTGACCTTTGCCAAATGATTTAATAAAGTGAGAGCTTCATACAAAAATATGAAAGAGCAATTGCTGGTAACAAACAGACTCGCGGCTGGCCTCTTTCAGATCCTCCGTCCTTCGCATGTGTTTCACAGACTTATTAACTCTTTAATGTTTTCATAATGGGTGGCATTTGGCCCTGGGGCCATCTTGACAGCTCTGGAGTTGGCCTCCATGAGGATGGAGATTCTAAATTTCCCAGTTTTCACTTTCTTTCAGCACTCATCTTGATATCTTTGTCTGTATAATTAGGCAAACATGTTTCCAATTGCTTTTATGTGTGTACACATTTCACCCCTTTTACTGCTATCTTGATGGATGTTTTATGGGATAACTTTTCAATTGGGGGGCCTCCTCTCCGTACAGAGGTGCCAACTTTTGCTTCTGCATCCACTTAGGCCTCTATCGGTTCCATCTGCAGGTGTAACTGAATCTGAGCCTCTGCTTTCTGGAGGAAGCCTGGGCCTCCTGGGTTTTCTAACTGAGCACTCCACTATCCTACCATTCTACTCACTGTTTCGTATTCTTTTATGGTGGTGTTCTGTTTAAAATGAAATAGAGACCTTCTTGCAAGAATTTCGAGACTACAGGAATGTTTAAAGGAACTTCTTGGTGGCTTTAGCGCTACCAGGAAAGTTGCCACCATCTGCTGCGGTGATTTGTTCCCAGAGGCCTCTCTGGCCCTCCAGGCCTTTCATGCATCTGGCTCCTCTCAGTGATACCATTAGGCTTTGATTGATGCGAACACTGCATTCTTATCTGTTATTTTCTTACTAATTTATTTGCTTATGTGAGAGTATGCTCTCATTTGACATACTTTAAAAGGTATTCTCAGTGTGTGTCTGTCTGAACCTCTGTCTATCTATCTATCTATCTATCTATCTATCTATCTATCTATCTACCTACCTATCTATCATCTATCTATCTATCTATCTATCTATCTATCTATCTATCTATCTATCATCTATCTGCATGCAAGAGCTCAAGAGCCCAGAGGTCAGAAGAGGACATCAGATCCCTGGAACTGCTCTTAGTCAGTGAGTCATTCTTTCCAGCTCCTTGTCTGCACATTCAATGGTCCTTCCTCTATGTTTATAGTGACAAAGGATATATTAGGTGCTCAGTTAATACTTATTTAATGACTACATCAATTCATTATTTTTAAATCACATTAATGTTTAGAAATGTGACAAAGTTTTAATGTAATTTTTGTGTTTTATTTTTCTTTATTCACTGAATTCCTGTTTTTTATGTTCTATCAGCCAAGATGTCTGGGCAATATTGTGACAATAGACGATCCAGCATCATAGTCGTGTCAATCATCAGAGGGTCCTTTGCCACAGTCTCTGTATGTGTGATGTTTCCAGGACAGCTTTGCTCATCACAGTGACTCCGAACCCTGGCTGGTGACGGTGGTTTTGTTCATATCTATGTTTCAGTGTGACTGGGGTAAGAGAGGGGATGTAGGAAGTTGGGTACTCGTTCTTCCAACTTCAGCCCAGACATGCTACATAGCATATTTGCTTACTTTTTATAGATGGAATCAAGCTGCACAGGCTAAACGGGGGAAATGCACTCCCAGCACATGGCAGGGAGAATCTGGAATTACCGGTGACTACTACACGGCTTAAATGCACATTTGGGAGAGTATGAAAAGCAGATTTATTTTATAGCATTGCCCTCCTGTTTTATCTGTCCACATGGAGTCTTATACCAAGCTCGACATGTTCTCTTCTTATCCAAACAGATGTAGTATGCATGTAGCTATACTTGTATGTACCACCCCTTTGCTACTCAAATAGAATACGGAGCAAATACTAGTCTATCTGGTTTGGGTTGCTGGATTGTTTTGTTTCTGTATAGTACACATGGGAGAACTTTCTGTATTGTATTCTATAGTTCTTCCACATTAGGATTTGTCTACAAATTGCACTATAATTTTCATGGCCGTGTGATTTCTGATAGAGAAGCAGCGTGCTGGCAATCTCTTCCTTTGATGAACAAGGCAGACAGTGCACTTCGATGAAGCTGTTGTGGTACAGTGTAACGAGAACCAGCTTGCCTGGGCTTCAGAAAGATCCGCTTTGTAATCCAAAATCCCACTGATTAGCCGAATAGGCAACTCATTAAACCTCATGAGCTTTGGTTTTTCTCAGCGATAAAATGAAGCTATTAATTCATCCCTCCCAGGGTTGCCAGGAGAATTGACTGGGAGTATTTTGCTTACAACCTAATGGCTCTTTGATACATTTGCTGCGTGAGTGTTTCAAGGGATTGAATACAGGGCTTGCCCCATGAAGCTCGTTATGATAGGAAACAGTACTTAGCAAGTACCCAAATGTACGGAAGCATGTCTTCTTGTATTTTCATCTCTTTGAGATTTAGTTTCTAATTATGTGTATTTGTGTGCATCTGTGTATGGGCATGTGCACATGACTGCAGAGCATGTGGAGTTCTAATGAAGCCTCTGATCCCCTGCAGCTCGAGTGACAGGTGGTTGAGGCTGCCTGATGTGGCTGCTGAGAACAGAACTCAGGCCCTCTTCAGGAGCAGTGTGCGCTCTAACCACTGAGCCACCACTCTCGCTTCCTTCATTATCGTTTCTGTCGTCATTTAACCTGAATCGTATAGAAGAAAATTGTGCTTTATTAATTTCATGATCTTAAATTAATGACACATAAAAATATGAGTAGAGAGGTGTGGATATAAAAGTACAAAATTATCCCACCTTGAGGTCCCTTGAATGCGCGCGCACACACACACACACACACACACACACACACACACACACACACACACACACACATCTATAGGGGAAATGATGCAAATCTCTAGTATTAGTTTATTACTTAAGATTTAACACTTTCATTTCTGCTTCCTAATCCCTAGCTGGAAATTACCCACTGAAAAGTCAAATGGGATGCACATAAGCAAATATCAAATGGGCTGCACATAAGCAAATATCAAGTATTTTTTGCCATTGCTTGTATTCATCGTGGTTTTGCTGTCATTTGTACTTACACTATGGTAATTAGTTTTAGCTTTTTATTTCTATAGATTTTGCTAGGAGTATGCATAGGATCCCTTTCCATGTTTCTTGTCTGCCCTAGTCTCTATTTTCATTCTATTCTATCCCATCCCACTAATTTTTCATTAAAAGAATTCTGGTCATGATTCTTGTATTAATTTTATGACCCATTGACTGGGCCAAGACACTTGGTTTGAAGACTATTGCCCTAAAGTTTTTCTTTTGGTTCTGTCCTCTACTGGTGGCTATGAGGATCGTGGCATCACTCACATTTGCATATCTACCAAAATGACATGCTTTGCTCCTGTCTGTGCTTCATCAACCAGAACAGCTGCACAGTCCCTGTACCGTGGGTCCTGGAATCTCCAGGTCGGAGCCAGTAAAGCAGTTTAAACTTGATGCATCTCAAATGGAAGTCGTTTTTTTTTTTTTTTTTCTCTCTCTTTGTGACAATTTGTTTCTAACTGGATTATTCCCCATCTGAGCAAATGTTACCACCACATGTTCAGTTGAGCAGGTAGGGGACTGACTCTTCTGTCACCGTCTCCATACAAAATCGCATTGCATTCCATTGGTTTTGCATTCAAACGTGTATCTCAAGCCTAACAACCTCTAATCACTTCTGGTGCTGACATTCTATTTGGGTCAGAATCCAGTCTTCCTTAGATTTCTCCTCAGTGTTTCCTGAAAGAAACTGGCTTCTACTCCCCTAGCCCCTGTCCCTGCCCCCTGCCCAGTCCTCTGTTTCACACATGGTAGCTAGAGTAGTCCTTTTAAATGTATTGTAAATCATGGCTTTAGTTGATTTGTATGACTTGATCTGTGTGTGTACATTGAGTGGTGGACGTGTGCATCCCTAGGTACGCACTGGTCTGTATGCAACAGTTTCTTCCTCTAAGTTCCGGGATCTGCAAATGCTATGAGGTCTCATTTGGCCCGAGCCTCCCTGTCTTTTATTCTAATCTTCTCTAACCACATTGGCTCCTTCACTGTTTCTTAGTACTCTAAGCACTTTCATCTACACCAGGGTCTATGCAGGCTTTGCGTCATTGAGGATTGAACCTACGGTCTCATACATGGTAGCCATGTGCTCTAGCTCTGAGCTATCTCCCTAGGCCTGCAGCCTTTACACTCCTAAAGCATTAACTCCCCAGATATTTTGCAATTTTATTTTTCTTGGTTGACGTGAAAGCCTTCACTCACTCTATGCTTTTTGTCATCTTCAAAGACCCCCATGGGTTCGTTCAAAATAGTAAATTCTTGAGCAAAAGATGGCTAAAAATATGACTGGGGAAAACATATACATTGCATCCTTTTGGTTCTTTTATTACACACAAAATATTCATTCTATTCCACTGTCACCAAATCCAGAAGAGGCATTAACAAAGAAGACGGGTCATTTCTATCTAGTCGCCGAAAGTTGAGGACATCTGTCCATTCCATTTCTTGTGTACAGATAAGCACACCCAACATGACCCTCTTTTTAGTATTTCGCTTAACCAGCGCATGGTATATATATCTGACACATAACATTGTAAGGATTGGCTTGTCATTTTCTTTTGTGCCACTTCTGGTTGGCTATGAGTAGACTGCAGTCAACTCTTTGTCATTGTATGTTTGTACCTCCATGGGTCAGGCTCCCCTGGAAGTGGAATTGCTGTGGAAAGCAGTTTTATTTTCCTTGGGCTTTATGCTCCCTGCTTCAAGCTATCTGCTTTCTCCCCTTCAGCGTTTGGCCACACTGACTCCCTCCCCCAGAGATTGCACGGAGGGCACACAAAATGGGCACGGCGGGAGGTAAAGTAACTGTTTACAGAGGCACTTGCAGGAGCAGATAGCTTGCCCCCTTTGACTGCTGACAAAGGGGAGCAATTAATACAAAATTCATGTGCTTTTTCTGGATGGTGCACTCCACTATTTTTCTTTTAAGAGAAATTTGAATAAAAATAAAAGCGCATGTGAGTCTTGTAACTGAGGGAGCAAATGAGAGGCTGTTAAATGCTTCTCAAAGTTAAATGAGATGGTAGGTGAGAGCTCCACAGTCATTTTGGACCATCTAAATGGTAGAATCAGGAGGGCATTAAAAAAAAAAAACCAAAAACGAATTCCCAAAGATAATTTAGCATTCATATCTAGCCCTTTTGAACTTCCTTTAGCTTCAAAGCAACACACAGTAGTTTTTAATTTTTCCTATTACTCTTTCTCTTCCATAAATTCTATGCTACTGCTTTTTCTTTTAGTTTTGCGAAGTTACAGGATTTTATCATTTTTCTAAGTAGTAAATACTTGGTAGTCAAAAAGATCTACTGCTAAAAAGAAAACAAGAAGACTAAGGTTTAGATAGATTGGAGCAAAAAAGAGAACAAAGTCAGACCCCAAAGAAAATATATGGACGAGGAAAAAACCCATAAAGAAAAGAACAGGAGAACTGGGAACTCGCTTAGTAGCAAGACATCGGCTGGCATGCATACAGCTCTGGATTCTAGCCCCACACCTCCCATACCTGCAAATTAAAAAAAAATGGAGAAAGAAATGAAAGACCGTGAATGACCTAAACAGCACACACACACACACACACACACACACACACATACACACACACACCACACCACACACACACCTCACACACCACATATACCACACCACACATACACACACATACACACACACACACACACACACACACACACACAATCATACACACCACATACCAAACACACCACATACACACACACCATACACACACACACACACACACACACACACACACACACACACCCCATACACACCACACCACACACACCATACACACACACACACAAACACTTAACAGAGTCTATCTTCCACTCGAAGATGTGGCAAATTAATTTCACCAGGTTGGTTTATAACTATAAGGCAAGTGGCTTATGCATCTTGAAGAGCACTGAAGTTTAATGCCTCACATCAAGAGTGTACAGGAAGAAAAGCCCAAAGGTCCTGGTATCTAAAAGCCACCATTAAGTGACTAAGTCTCCTCTGTCTAGTTTTATCTTATTATCAGAGATCTATCCTCAGAACCCAGGGCACTGATCGCATGAGTTCAATGAGGAAGGGGGGGCTTTCAGGACCTCATTACTCCTTGATGCATTCTCTTCGGCTGGTTTTGTTTTGTTTTGTTTTCCCTCTCTGAGAACATGAGTAACCGGCTTGCCTCTAGAAGGCAGAGGGCTGCTGCCTATAGCAGGAGACGACCAGCGCTATTGTTTCTATCTGATCTTGCTCAAATTCATCAGGGAAAATTAACCTTGGCAGCTTATTCAGTGACTAAATCTTGATATTTTTCTGGCTTAATTCATAACATAACTGTAAGCTATTGCCCTGTGTTTATATTTCCCATCCATTTCTCACATTTCCAAAGCATGCTGATATGTGATCCGGGCAGTTTAGCTACCATAATTGGCATTTTTCTTGGGCCGAAAGGAAACAAACTCCCCATCCACCATACTTTTTTAATTTCTGAAAAACAACAAGTAACATGGTTAATCCCCCTTTTTGATCTTTTTTCCTTTTGAATTTTCCTTATATTCTTTCCCTCTTTTAATCTTTTACTCTCTTTTTAATCTTACCATTCTGCCCCACCCCGTTTATTTGACTTCTTATTATGTATTGCTTTAGAAGAATTGGTCCAGTCTATGGAAGTCAGTCTTTAGAGTCTGTTCAAAGACCCATTATCCACATTTAGAGGCCTTGCTATTTCTTTAAAAGAAATTTCATTGTGGCATTTGCAAACCGCCTTTCACAGTATTAACAGAAATGCAAATCTTGTTGACAAAATAGCGTTTAACTAAATTGTTTCTCACAATAAGAAGTTTTAAAACAGAGTCTTCATTTTCTGCCTTACTAGTAATAGAGGAAGTTATCTTACACTCTGTAAAACTGACAATGTATTTAATCATTCAGGTAGCTTTTCATTCAGAAGTGTCAATAAACACGCTTTTCTTTAGTGTTACCTTGCCAGGCTTTGGTAAGAGGGGTGACTAGCCAGCCTCGGTTCAGATGCTGGCATCTTTTAACAGTTGATATTTACATCTTTCTGCTATGATTTTGAGATTTGCATCACGGGGCTGTTAATACAATTTGGCATACTTTCAGATCCAGCAGTGGTCTGTGAGTGAAGAATCCAGGAAGCTATACCTGATAACGTATATTCAGGCTTCTCCCATAACTTGAAAGTCTTATTTACAGTGAGTTGCCCATTTCTTTTCTAAGTCACATTTTCAAAACATATCCTACAATGTTTGGCTGCTGGTTTAATATTACGCCTTTCTCTTTCATCTCTCTTTTTACTACAAACCCTTAATGACAAACGCAGGCGGGTCAGTGATACGGTTTACCTTCCTCTAGCACGTGAATTAGTCATCAGACAATCAGTTCAAGGGTCAGGCTTAGGGAAACAGTACCAAGTGAAGGACGCGGGTCACAGAGGTGCGCTCCACTTCAAAGGGGGCATGCTCTGAGGACAGGATCCTAGGCAGGAACAGCTGGGATTGTCGTTGCTCCAAGACGGAGGGGGTGTGTGCTTTGAGTGTGTTTGTCGCTGTGATAGGGTTTCACTACTGTGTAAAACAACAATTAACTTTGGAATGGCTTTGCTGGTAAAGCACAATAACAAGTTAGGATCTATGGGAGAACAGGCGTCTAATAGCAAGTGAACGGGGTATGATTAAGGACAAACTAGCCAAAGCCCCAAACCAAAAACCAAACGGAATGAACCAAACAAACAGAATCCCCAGAGGTAAAAACCAAAAAATAAGATAAAGGAAACAAACACCAAACCCTGACATTTCTCCACGCTGTCAACCCGCACAGGACTATGGGGGAATTTTAGCATCTGATAAGTAAAGACAGGTTCTCCTTTCCTTGTGAGTGAAGTTACACTATGGGCTCTCTTGTTAGGGAACTGAGGTGAAAACAGGAAATGTTGAGTCTATTCCTAAGATTTTAGAATATAATTTTTATACTTCCTATTTTCCACAGGAAAAACCTAGATGAGAGTTTTGTTTGAAATTTATTCATATGTAAGACAATCGGCCATTTTAAACTTCATCACTTTTCTGGTAGAACATTGGAGTGGAGCCGGCTTGTTACTCTATTACTAAAATATTTTTCAAGTAAGGTTGCAAAGAACATTCAGATGTGGTTTTGGTCTGCAAAAAAATTTTAGTTTCAGTTTGGAAATTGAAACTTTGTCCTAAGGTTCTCAGGATTTGGGAGCACACCTTTATCCCCAGTCAGGGAGTTAGAAGTCTGAGAGTGGGAAGAATATGTCTCACCAGGAAGGATGCTCACATGAAGAAGCTCATTCACTCTTGAGGTAAGCTACGGCCTGGAGAAGAAAACTGACCCTGTCAGCTCTCAGGACTTCTAAACTACAGGAAAGAAAATGGGAAAGTCAAGTCAGAAAATGCAGCGGACGAGAGAAGACCCGAAATCCAAACCATATGCTGATGTCATAGTCCTTCCTCTCCTTTGTCACGTTGCTTTACTCTTCCGGGCACCAAGTGTCTTGCTGGGTTATAGTTGTTTCAAGAAAGCCATTTCAAAGAAAGATAGGTTTTAAACACAGAATTCAATACGAATAGGCACAGGAACAAGGAGGTGACCAGTTTACGGCAGAGGACTATTACTTTGAAAAAGAAAGGAGTCCTTGAACTCTAAAACAAAAATATGGGTGCTAAGAACTAGAAGTCTCCCTCCTGCCTATCTTAGGGGGATGCAAACACTTTTTAATTTGATTTAATTTTATTTTATTTAGCTAAGTTCAGTCTGGTAAGACAAAATTATTGCCTAAATGCAGGTGGTATCTGAAGCAAAAGAAACAAATATCAACTTCCAAAAGCCAAACAAAACCTAACTTGATTTACTTTTGCTGGGCCATGAATCAGCAGCCTGGCCTACGTGGCTTCCCCTTTGATTTCATAAGTCAGAGAAGACTGGGTGGGAGCTAACACACCACTAATTTATCGTGGGGCATTAGTAATATTTCTTTTGGAATATGTTCTTTTAAATTATAGGCAGGAAAAGGCAGAAAAACAACTTAAATCAGGAGTGTGAATCGTTCGAAGGAATTTGTCACTTCTGATATTATCTGGCCGCAGAGACCATGGGTTTTTGCTTTCACTGAGAATTAACTTGGAGAGTCTGTACAAGGCAGCAAACCATGTTTCTAGCCTTCCTATGAGGGAATACCACGAATGTGGAAATGTATCAATTCCCCTGTTGTCTTTCTTCTCCCCCAATTGAATTCATATGCAATGGGAAAATTATTAGCACAGCATCTGCGGAACATAATTACAGGGCTGGGTTCTGGCCTTGCACGGAGAGCTGAGAGTTGAAAGCTGACATTTTTCCTTTCCGTGATTTGGAAATATTCATAAATCTTCTAACACAGAGCTGCTCTGATTTCATTGGTTGTTATTTAATGACACAAGTTATTCTTATGAATACACAAAAGTATACTTTCAATACAAATTAAGCTAAGGCGAAGGCATGGTATATTTAATATTTATTTATTCACGGTGTCTTTCATTTTTGGCTTAATTATTTCAGTGGAGTAAATGTTTATGTCCCTTTAAAATTCACATATTGGAATACAAAGGTAACAGTACTAGAAAGTGGGACTCTAGGGAAATATTTTGGCCAAAAGGACAGACCTTCATGGCAGGACTAATATTCTTACTAAAGAAACTCCAGAGAGAGGCCCTGTCCCTTCACAGTGAGAAGATAGCCCAGGATGGGCTTTACTAGAGATGTGGTCTGCTGCTGCTTTGATCTTGGATGTCACAGCTTTCAGGACATTATGAAATGTTATTGTTATTTAAAGCCAGTCAGCTAATTGCATTGTGTTGTAATATCCCAAATGTACCAAGACAATGACTTCTTTGAGATGGGCAACCAATCAGGGGATCCTCTGGGGTTGTTTTGAACACAACCTGTTTGACTGCCCAACCTTAAAAGAGTTGTGGGAATCACACTTGGAACCAACAAACCTTGCATTGTAGACATTAGTAAATATGGATGACTCCCTGTCTGTGACACTATCCCTACCTCTCTTATTGTTTGCGTTCAGCTTTACCACAGCCATGTATATATAAAATGTCTGTTTCACACATCTGTCTCTCTGGATTCTAGAAAGAATATCTGACTTAGAGTAAATAATATAGTATATGCTTATACTATATTATCAGTATAAATTAGTATATATTAATATAAAATTATAAAAAATATAGTATATATTTATATATTATATATACTATTTATACATGTATTATTCAAGGTTTGTATTCCTGAACAAAACATCATGATAAAGAAGCAAGTTGGGGAGGAAAGGGTTTATTCAGCTTGCACATCCACATTGCTGTTCATCACCAAAGGAAGTCAGGACAGAAACTCACACAGGTCAGGAACATGGAGGCAGGAGCTGATGAAGAGGCCATGGAGGGATGCTGCTTACTGGCTTGCTTCCCCTGGCTTGCTCAGTCTGCTTTCTTATAGAACCCAGGACTACCAGCCCAGGGATGGCACCACTCGCAATGGGCCCTCCCCCCTTGATCATTAATTGAGATAATGCCTTACAGCTGGATCTCATGGAGGCATTTCCTCAAGAGAGGCTCCTTTCTGTGTGATTAACTCCAGCTTGTGTCAAGTTGACACACAAAACCAGCCAGTACAATATATAATATATATTTTCTCTATAAATATATAAATATATAATATATTTATATATGGTATATAACACACACACACACTATATATATATATATACATACACACACACATATACCATATATATATATATACACACACACACACACAAACATGTGTGTGTGTGTTTTTTGTTAATTATTTACTATAAGTCAAGTACTCTTCTAGGATCCAGAGAGACAGATATGTGAAACAGACCTGATTGGTCTTGTGAAGTCTGCATTATAATGCAAGAGACAGAGAAGACATGATTGCCAGGTTGAGTTACAAAGACGGGAAGACAAACCAAGCTAGAGTAGGTTGGCAGGGCTGTTGTGAAGGAGGGGCTGGGTCTAGTGTACCTCACAGGTGAGATGTGAGAGGTGTGAACGGAAGGGTTGGCTGCGTGATGGTCTGGGGGAAGCAGGTCCTAGACAAAAGATCTGGAGACCTGGAAACGGGAAGAACAGAATAAATACAGGTGGAGGAAGGGAAAAAGACTATTGTAGTCTGTGAGTTTGGAAAGGCTGGGGAAATCCACATCACCTAAGGCTCTGTGGACCAATCAGAATATTGGATTGCATTTAAACATTAAAGGAAGGTGCTGGAGCATTTTGATTTTGGGGAGGCAGCTGTGCTCACCTCTAGACTACCAACAGAGCACCCGTTTGGTTTCTGTCTCTAAGAGTTTGCACTGGCTCTTATGTGAAGATCGTCAGTGCATCTTAGGGGTTCATACTTCAGATATGGAGAATTCATGTGGAGAAGGAAAAGGCAAAGTAGATATATAAATCTAAGATGAACTGTGATGGACAAATAGCTGACAACCAGTGCATGAGAAGATTTCTTAACAAATGCATTGGTTTATCGTTAGAGAAAAAGATGTTACACGCTTCAGTTAGCCATGCTGATTTTATTAG
Organism: Uromys caudimaculatus; assembly: GCA_028551405.1. Taxonomy (NCBI): domain Eukaryota; kingdom Metazoa; phylum Chordata; class Mammalia; order Rodentia; family Muridae; genus Uromys; species Uromys caudimaculatus. The sequence continues at coordinate 68,678,138 of CM052709.1, read as the reverse complement.
CATAGATAAAATTCCTAGAAAAAAAAAATAACAATAAAAGCTGTTAGCTAAAGCTTCTAGCCAGGTATGGTGGTAGCCAGGTGTGGTGGCACACACCTTCGATCCCAGAACTCGGGAGATAAAGCAAGGGGGATCTCTGTGAGTTTGAGGCCAGCCTGGTCTACATAGTGAGTTTCAGTATAGCCAGGGCTACAGAGAGAAACCCTGTATTTTTTTAAAAAAGGCTCTTGCATTGTTTTATACATTATAAGCATTCTAGGAGGCAGGTCTTAATATTATTACCTAAATTACTGAGCCAGAGAGAGGTGGAAAGGGTTGGTAGGATGGCTCAGGTAAATTGCTTCCCCGGAAAAACCTGATAACCTGAATTCATTTTCTTGAAGTCACGGTGTAAGGAGAGCGCAGACTCCTGAAAGTTGTAATTAGAACATACCTGCCGTTAAGCCTGACGACCTGAGTTCCAGCCCAGAACCCACGGGGTAGAAGTACCGTTCTCAAAGGTTGTCCGCTGGTCTCCATACATGCCGCTGCTCCCACGTGCCCCCAAATAGATAAATGTCGAAGTATCTTGAGATATTGGCCGTAGAGCCGTTACCACGTCATGTGTTGTCATGTAGAGTCTTTTCTGTGTGGTGCCACACCCCCAAGCCCTATGCTCATCCCTTCCTTACTAAGGACCTTACTTCTGGTGGATGCAGAAGACAACAGAATTAGAATCTCATAAATATTCATTTGCCTTTTCCCACATTGCTCACACAAGGATCTCATAAAAACAACACTAACGAGGCTTTTGCCAATTCTAATTACTCAAAACAGTTATTTTTATGATTTAGGCTATCCGGTCTTCAGTCTCCCACGTCTTCACTGTGAGAACACGCAGCCGCTTGCGTGGCCATCTTCGTCTTGTTGGGTTTGATCTTGTTAACCTCTGTTCTCTAAGTTACATCACCCCCAGGCCTCAGGCTGAGGTCTCTAGTCATTTTGCTTGTCAGCAAGTTTGTTTCTAGTAGATTCTTTAGAAGAGGTTTTATCCTCCCTCAGTTGTTGGTAACAGTTTTTCAGACCTCTCCGCACTTGAGACACAGGTTTGTGGGACGAAGAGCCTTAGCCCACTCTTTTCCCTCCTTGGGAACATTAAATACATCAGTCCCTTTTCTTGTCCCCCAAATGTCCCCGCTTAAAACTCTGAAGATAATCTAATTTCCTTCCACTTAAAAATTGCATGCCTTGTGGCTCACACACCACTCAGGAACCTTTTGCTTTAAACACTAGACATTTTACTAGGACAGACATGGTGTGATTGTCCCTTCTTTAATAGTTCCATGTTCCTGGGAATCTTACAAATTTTCTATCAGGAATGTTTGCAGAATTACAGTTTTAAAATGCTCATTCCACTGCCCTGTTACAGCTTTCTTCTTCAGGGCGTTGTCTCACCTCGGTAGGATTTCCTTTGCTTATCTTCAGTATATTTGTTAGCTGCTTTAAAAGTCTTTAAGCCTTTGACTTCATCTTCCCAAGTCACACAGAAGACCTTTCCCCCCCTTCCCTTCTATTTCTCATAAAGCATCTTTGTTGTGTCTGCTGAGTCTTGTGTTCATCTAGCTCAGCCGAAGTAATCGGTTTTCCTTTGCTGTTAGTTCTCTCTTGAATTCTGTCACATTTCTTCTGAGACCATTAGCATTGGTATTCTATGAGCTTTCCTGCTGTAGATATTTTTATCTTTGTTTTGATCTGCTGGGGAATGGCAGACTTGTTTCTTGTTTTCCTTTTCCTTTCTTTCTTTCTTTCTTTCTTTCTTTCTTTCTTTCTTTCTTTCTTTCTTTCTTTCTTTCTTTCTTTCTTTTTGTTGTTTTTTTCCTATTGGTAGTTTGATGTGGGGTCTGACCTTGCTGCTCTTTCATTGTTCACTTTTGAGTGAATTTAGCTTTCCTGAAATCTTAGGCAATGCTAGCTCAGAGAACATGGCATCATCCAAAATCTGCTTCCCTTTTGTTTTCCACACATCGAATACAATGGAGACTCTTTTTCTATATTTTGGACTTTTCACTCCCTCCCCACATTTATCTGACACCTCTATTTCCCTCATTTCTCTTATACCTATTCTGTCTAGTCTTAGCTGGATTCCTAGCTCTTTGCTCTTTGCCATGGGTTCTATTCTTAAAAGCAGTCTGGTCCCACTCGTTCTGCAGGTGTGCAGGGACTATCTGGACCAAGTTCTTACAGCTGCCTGAACAGCGGCTTGGTAGTACTGACACCTGGAGTATATGTGACCATATGCAGCTATTGATTTTAAGGTTCCTTTTTAAAATTACACTTAATTAATTAGCTAATTAATTAATTGTGTGTGTGTGTGTGTGTGTGTGTGTGTGTGTGTGTGTGTATTCACAAGCGGAAGTCAGAGAACAACTTGTAAAGTCAGTTCTCTCTTTCCACCATTGAGCTAAGGTTGCCAGACACCTTTACTTGCTGAGCCACCTTACTGACCCTGAGCTGTTGACTTTGCACAGAATCTCTATTAGTACCAGGGAGCGGTTTTCTATGCTTGAGCTTTTCATTTTAAGTTTGGTAGATGCTCTCTTGCTTTCCCTTGCTTTCATTCATGCAGGTATCAGTAAGGTGCAGGAGTAGGACATGGTGACCATTTAGATCTCCTTGTTTATATTTTGTGGGTTTATAAGACCACAGGCTTACTTTTGTAGCTGGCATTGACTATTTTGTGGGTTCTTTTCTTCTTCTACCCTTCTCCACCCCTCT
>CM052709.1:68622437-68675284 GCA_028551405.1 Uromys caudimaculatus | reverse complement strand
CCTGTTCCTCCTCCTCCTCTTCTTCCTCCTCCTCCTCTTCCTCCTCCTCCCCCTGTTCCTCCTCCTCCTCCTCCTCTTCTTCCTCCTCCTCTTCCTCCTCCTCCTCTTCTTCCTTCTCCTCCTCTTCCTCCTCTTCCTCCTCCTCCTCCTCTTCTTCTCCTCTTCTTCCTCCTCTTCCTCCTCCTCCTCTTCTTCCTCCTCCTCCTCTCCTTCCTCCTTTTCCTCCTTTTCCTCCTCCTTCTCTTCTTCCTCTTCCTCTTCTCCTTTTCTATTTTTTGCTCTTCTTCCTTCTTCTTTCTCCTCCTTTTCCTCTTCTTCCTCTTGTTCCTCTTGTTCCTCCTCCTTCTCTTCCTCTTCTCCTTCTCCTTTCCCTCCATCTTTTTCTTTTTCTTCGTTTCTTCTTTGCACATGACTACTTCACAAACTGAGACCAATCAACAACCACCCTGCCTCTGAGGGGCTTAGCATTTATATACCCACTGAAGAATCAGACTTTGGAAGAGAAAGGAAGAGATTGTGTGGTTTCCCTCCTTTCTTCTGAGATCCTGGTGCAGTCTCTTTCAGATCCTGTTGCAGAACTTTTCCTGAATCCCTTTAAGATCTCAGTTTCTGTCACTACCCACCCCCTTTTTATCCACTCCAGCCAGTTTCAGGCCTCCAAAATCCAGGCTGCTGTGACACCACCCTTCCACCTTTTCTGCAGTTTGATACTCTGCATTGTGCCTCAGTCTAGTTTCCTGGTGGGAGTAACCGGCATGTGTCTCCAGTGCCTCTGTGCTCCTCCTCCTGGCAATGTTCTTGAGCAAACTCCCAGCATAAGTGAGGATGTGCCAGGTAAGAGCCTCCCTGCCCCTCCTGCTTTTGTAGTCCCACATCCCCTAGACTGATGCCTGGTTTAGATGAATTGCCTTCACACTGAGTCCATGAAGTATATTTGTGTTTTGGGGTTTTCTTGGATTTTGTTTTGAGTCAGAGCTTCACGCTGTACTTCCAGCCAGCCTTGAACAAGCTATGTAGTCCAGGCTAGTCTTGAACTCATGATGACCATCTTCCTCCTTTGGCCTTCCAGGTACTGGGATTATAAGTGTGAGCTACCGTGTCCAGCATTCCTCTCAAGATAGGCAGTCTGGTGTGAGGGATGGATTGAGGAATTGTACTCAGGTGAGAAGTGTAAGGGAATGAGAAGCCTGAGCAAAAGCCAGATAGAAAGTGTTTGAGCCAAGGTTTGGGCTCTATCTGGTTCCACACGGAACCCTCGAGTGTGAATGGTACCAGCTGGCTTACCGTAACAAAAGAATGTGAGCCCTTTGTGCAAGGTACTAATAACTAGACATTTTGGAGCAGTGTGTCTCCTCTGGCTAAACATAAGTTTCAAGAGGAGCCTTGTTCTGTTAGTACCCTTAGCAACAAAGGTACATGGCACATACCCTTAGCAGCAAAGGGAGACAAATATAGACATGGTACCCATTGTGCTCATGGCACTCAACCTGGGTCTGCATGTCAAGTATCTCTGTGTCTTATGCACATGCAAATTCTAGATACGCATGTTCTATATGTAGAATGCCTATAGGCTCTCTATGCAAACCACACATACAGAAGCACATACACTGGCCCGTGCACGCACATGTGCGTGACTATGAACTGTTTTTGAGCATGTGTATGTGTTTTCAGAGAAGCACGTCCATTTATGAGGAGTCCCTTTCCCATTACACTTTGGTTCATTTTCACAAGGGAAGAGAAGAGGCTGCAGTTCATTTACTTGGGACAGGCTGATGCAGAATTTGACCACTGGGGATAGGATCTGTGATTCGTCTAGAAAAATGTTCTTAGGAGACTTGCATGTCTACAGCTGGGATGGGATAAAGGAATTGAGTCCCTTCCCAAGAACGGTGGATAGGTGTGCAGAGTGCTTTGGGTAATTTTTGTCAAGTTGCCACAAACGTAAACAGACTTGGGGAGAGGGAATCTCACTGAGCAGTTCACTCCAGTAGATTGGCCTGTGACCACATCTGTAGGGCACTTTCTTAGTTGTTCATTGATGCAGGAGGGCCCAGCCTCCTCCATAGTGCCACGCCTGAACAGGTGGGCCTGGGACTTTACAGGAAAGGTAACCAAGAAAGTAGGGAAAGCAAGCCAGTAAATGACTCTTTCATGGTCTCTGCTTCAGTTCCTGACTTCAGATTCCTGCAGTGAGTTCCTGCCTTGGCTTCTGTCCATGCTGGTCAGTAACTTCTAAGGTAAAACGAAAACAAAAACAAAAACAAAAACAAAACTCCTTCTGCTCCAAGTCGGTTTTGGGTTTTATCACACCAATAGAAAGCAGACAAGAACAGAGAAGGAGCATTTCCTTAAAAGAGTCTAGCAGGCTAGCCCTCCCTCATATTTGTGGGGTTAGAATTCAAAAGTGGCAGGAAGTGGCTTTTCCTTTCTAAGCTCTTTTAAAAATGTATCTATTTATTTACTTTTATTTTATGTGTATGACTGTTTTGCTTACATGGACGTCTTCGGAGCATGTACACATGGTGCCTGTAGAATCCAGATCTCCTGGAACTGGAGGTACAGGCAGTTGTGAGCCACCATGTGGTTGCTGGGAATTGGACTCAGGACCTCTGGAAGAACAGTCAGTGCACTTAACCGCTGAGCCATCTCTCCAGCCCCCGAGGAGGTGGCTACTTTTATTCATAAACAGCAATTGAGTTTTAAAGAACACAGAAGTGGCAAGTTTTGAAAAGTTTTCAGACTTCAATGCTAGCAAGTAAAGTTATTTTAAATTTTTGGGGGTTGGGGAGAGTTCAGGCAGCAAAGTTCATGTCATACAAGCACGAGGATCCAAATTTAATACCTAGAACGCTAATAAAAAGCTGGGGGTGGGGAGGTTGGTGTTTGTAATCCCAGCATTGGGGAAGTAGAGATAGGAGGGTACCTGGGGCTTGCTGGCCATCCAGCATATCCTAATGGTGAGTCCTAGGCCCTAGTGAGAGTCTGTCTCAAAACCAAGGTAGGCAACTCTTTAGGAAAAATACTCAAAATTAACCTCTGACCTGGAAATGTGTACACATGAGCACATGAACATAAATACATGAAGATACGTTCTTTGAGCTGTGTAGAATAAGCACGGGTATTGGGAGCAACTGAATGATGGACTAGTCAATATTTCAAAGTTAATTTCATTAATATTTGCAGTTCTGGGCTGGAGAGATGACTCAGTAGTTAAGAATCCTTCTGCAGACTCACAAGGGCTTGTGTTTGTGTACCAACACCCATATAGCGAGCTGGGTGTGGACTTGTATGTGCCTGTAAGTCAGCCTTGCAGAGGACAGAGATAGGAGGCTCTCTGGAGCGTGGTGGCTGTCATCATGGCTGAAAAGTACAAGCTCCAGACTGAGGGACAGACTCTGCCTCAAAGGATAAGGTGGAGCAACAGTAGAGGACACTAGGTAGCCTCCTTTGGCCTTTGTGTTCTCCTCACAGACACCACTTTAACATGGGTGCCTACATCACACACATACATCATGTACACATATGCTAAATAGAGATAAAAGCAATTGAAAATTAAAAAGATCTGCAGTTCTGTGTTTTCTTTTTAGTTTTTAGCTTTTTGTTTTGTTTCTTTGGTGTAACTTCCTATGGAAGGGATGGCGTAGGCCTTCTCTTTAGCACTGAAAGTTAATGGAATGTCAAGGAAAGTATCACTAAGTGCCCTTGGACAGGTCATGTTATTAGTTCAAAATGCACATATGTTCCTTTTTTTTCTTGTGTGCTAGAAGTTATATTTTTCCCTTCCTGAAGAAATGCAGAAAGGGGTACAGGAGACGCCCTAAGTCCCTCAAACTGCCTACCACTTACTCACAGAAATTGTTTGCTCCTGAGTTGCTATGTATGGAATCTGATGTCAACTTTCCAAATAAATGAGAAAAAGAGGAAGGGGAGGAGAGGGAAAAACGGGAGGAGGGGGGAGGAGAGGGAGGAGGGAGAGAGGAGGGAGAAAGAGGAAGATGACAAAGGCGTCATTTCTTTCATTTCTTAATTTGAAAGGATTGTTACAACCTCTTTGTTTCCTTTCACAGCCTGGGCCCTGCAGGCAGAGTGGAGGGTAATTTTAGAAGGGAAGGCCAGGACCCGGGAGGTCACAACCTACAGCTTCTATAAGTGAAGGGCTTCTATTTTGAGAGGAAACGTTTGCTGTGTTCCCTAGCTATCTGTGGATGTGACTATGCACGTTGCCATCTTTGGCATCTTTCGAGCGGTCCTATTGGGTATCTGGGATAGAACACACTCAAAGCTTCTGAGAGCATGCCTGTCTCTTTCTGCATTTCCGCCCACCTTGTCCTCTCTTGACCTAGAGTATTTGGTTTGTATATGTACCTTTTCACTGGAGGCTGCTGACAGTGACTTTGTTTTGCCTACATTCAACCCCAATCCTAATATTTCAATTCTGGAAAGAACCTACTTGAAGCAGAGAGCTCTTGTGGGAGACACCTTCTGTAGAATTCTCACCCACTCCTGCTTCCTGGATCCTGAGTTCTAAAGTCTGTGGTCTGAAGGAGCTATCTTCTCCAATAGGGAATCAGCTCACACTTTCTGGAATTGACTTTTAAGGTCTGAATCGAGCTGAAATGAAAGCTGTCGTACTTTGGGAAATGTCAAGGGTCAGACATGTCTTAATTCAGTGTGAAACTGAGGTAGAATGTGTGCTTTTATGGGCTCTTAGCAAAAGGTGTTTTTTTTTTTTTTTTTAAACAAATGAGAAAGAGGTCTCCTCCAGACTCTCCACAGCCTCCTACAAATTGACTTTAGCCATGTGATGTGAGGTAACTTCTTCCCAAAGAATAGGCCCATTTAGGCAAAAGAAGATTCTCTTTCCCACGACCAGAAAAAAAGACTGCACAGAACTTCTGATCACATGTCTTTATAAATACATTTCATGGCTAAGTGTGTGTATATGATGGGGTGGGGTAGGAGTGGGGAGGATCTGGGTGCATACAGTTTTCTTAGTTGAAAACTTCTAAGACATGGGACTTATTTTGTCCTGTGGTTTGAGAAGCATTCTAAGATGTAGCCTTTTCTTTCTTTGAAGAGCAAAATGGCCTCATCATCAGAAAGTCTGGTTGATAGTCTGTTCACACTAATGAGCTGCTGGAAACCAAAAGCCATCAAGCCAGCTCCTCTGAGACAGAGAATGTTCTGGAAAGGACCAGAGTGAAGTCTGCGTTTCTTGGGCAGTGGGGAAAAACTGAGGTTCTTGTGTAGGTCTTTTTTGTACATAAGAAAAATAATTGTGTTCAGTATAAGGCAGGTCTATTGAGGGAAATGGGATTTCTTTGGGGTTGGATAAAGTTTCACTTAATTGGGGTTCAAAGATAGCATTCCTGTTCATCAAATCAACTGTCAGTGTTTGGAGGTCAAAGCCCATCTTAGTTGATATGCAAAAATAGGCAGTAGACTTTATTTGACCTCAAGCCATACCTGGGTCCTATGAGTTTGTTTCTGCTGCCTGAGAAGCTGTAACAAAAGATGGGAGCTGTCTATGTTCAAAATATGTATGCATCAAATAAAATAGTTTACCTCCACTGCATGTGTGTGTGTGTGTGTGTGTGTGTGTGTGTGTGTTCAGGTGTGTGGTGTATTTAAGAAGCAACAATCCCTCTCTTTATATTCACAGCCATGGAGTCTGACTCTCTTTTGTAAATACATCCTTCCCAGTGCTCTGTTGTCAGAGGCATTGGCCTTGGATTGTGTGTACCAAGTACCTGTCTCTATATCCAAATACCTCTGTCAGGCTGCAGTACCATGCAGAGGAAGGTCCTGGGGTTACATGGACTTGCCTTTGAATGAATAGATAATCTTTCCTGGACCAAGGCATCACACATTCAGCAAGGTCCTTTGCACTTACTGTTACACTCAGTTCCCAAAATGATATCTTGACCTATTTAAATTTTCTTCAGTTTTATTAATATTTGTGCGATTTTACATATATATGCCATGCATATTAACCACTCTGAACTCCTATATTTATATCGGCCATGTTTCCCCTCCCCACAGATCCCTCGCTCACATATTATGACCTGTTTCTTGGGGGGCTGAGTGCACACAAGTGAGGACCAGTAGAGGCCAGAAGAAGGCATTGGATCCCCTGGAGCAGGGGTTCTCAAACTTTCTAATGCTGTGACCTTTTAATACAGTTCCTCGTGTTGTGGTGATGCCAACCATAAAGTGATTTTCATTGCTACTTCATAATTTTGCTACTGTTATGAATCATAATATAAATATCTGATGTGCAGGATATTTGATTTGTGGCTTCTGTGGAACAGTTGTTTGACCCCAAAGAGTTTGAGACCCAGAGGTTGAGAACCACTGTACTTGGAGCTTGTTATAGGTGAATGTGAGTTACGGGAACTGAACTCGGGTCCTCTGCAAGAGCACTATAGGCTCTTAACCACTGAGTGACCTCTCCAGTCCCCCGACCTACTTCTACCATCATTTTACAGATAGGAGATGAGTATTAGAATAATGGATAATGAATATCGGGCCCTTATTACAAGGCTGAGCTCTAGAAACTTCTCATGAACTACTTTATTTCACCCACATCTGACTGTATTTGGTCACTGTCCTCTTTTTATAGGTGTGAAACGTGACACACAAAGATACAGGAACTGTTAGGGATTCTCCATAGGTACAAGGCTGAGCTAGGATTTAAACCAGGCAGTGAGTGCCTCAACACCAGGACCATCAGAATTATGCTTGGGTTAATCTTAGAAAAATACATGCCCAAGAGCACACAGGGCGCAAATGTTAAATCCTGGCTTTCTGCTTCAGGAGTCTGACCCCACATCGTTTTTATTTCTTGCCTGTACCCTTAGTCCCCAAATCTTTTGGCTTGTTTGGGCTAGACTGTCAGTTACAGGAGAGCTGGATACAAGGCAAAGGAAGAGGACATGGGGGCTGGCTTACAGATGAAATGGAGGAGTTGATGGAGCCCTGTTTGGAGAGAGAGATCACACTGTGGGTGTGCCCTGTCATAGGAAGATGGCTCAGCTGTAGGCTTGGCTAACCCTCTTTCCTGGTCCACCCTGGGCAAGCGACCTTTCTACTACTTAAGTTCTCTCTTCTGTAAACTGTACCAAGCAACATTTGGAAAAAGATTTCATGAGAAAGCCTTTGAAAGTTGTTATCGCCCCTGGTCCTTAGGTCTCTGTGTCCCTTTAGCAGGATGCCATGGTCATTTAATCACGTTCTAACTTAGACATTGGTGTGCAGCTTTCCTGTCTTCCCTACAGGGCCAACTGGAGAAGCCCCACTTACACCTTCTGGAACAGGCTCTCCAGACATGATTGCTAGGTGATTATTTTTTATGTAACAATGTCCTAAGAGCTGTGGAAGAAAATTTAAAACTTGGTGATACAAATGATGGAGACAGCCACCGTTTCCACTTCATTTGGTTCACACATTTCCAGCCTGCAGAATCAGATCTATTGCCTTTGAATTCCTTTGCCGTCATCCAAGGTACCAGGAGCACAATTTTCTTTGAGCAGCGTGCTGCTGTGGTAAAGCTGCAGATATGATTCCGGCATCACTGCACAGCCTGGATGATGTGCTGATTAAAGGAAAATGCCATGGTGAATTGAAAGATATTTTAACTACTATATCTAATTACAAAGAAGAACATGTTACTTACCCAAATCTGAATGTGTTCTATAATAAAAAACAAGAGCAATTAACAATCAAACAAGCAACTGCCTTCCTGACAGGCAGATGACACAACCCAGGACTTGGAAAATGTCGAGAGCTCTCGCTTGACGAGCTGTAAGGTAAGATCCAAGGACCCGATTCCTTGTGGTTAAAGGGCCAGGGTGGTATTCAGGAAGCCGAGGAATCTCTGTGCTTGCATTTGTGTTGATGAAGCAATGCCTTGCCTGTCTTTAACATGACTCAAACAAGTATTTATGATTTTTCAGACATTTTGACCTAAAACATATCTTTCATGTGTAATTTCATGTTTTTTGTTTTTAAAAATGCTTACTTAAGGAGGTACATTTCTTTGCTGTATTATCTTATATTCAGAATTTCACAGTCATGTCCCTGGGCTATCCCATAGGGACTTGTGTGGCTCAAAAGTTAATATCCATAAAATACCATAAACTCTAGGGATAAAATGTCCCAGAGAAGTTATATACATTTTCTAATACACAGTGCTTTCTGGAATAGGCACTGAGATGTGTTCTCTGTCTTTAAGCCATGCACTGCCATGTTCTTAAGAAACAATGCTCTTCAGTCCAAGAATGATGAATGACTTATTGGCACCCCAGGGAGAGGGTCCTTAGTACACAGAGGGCTCTAGAGACATGTGCATGGTGATCTGGACACTGGCATGACTCGAGGCCCTAGCTTTTTAAGCATCATATATAGATTTGATATGCCTGAAGATTTGCTTAAAATACAAAACCATGGACCACATCTCAGACATTCTGAATCAGTAGTTCTGAGATGAAGTTCTAGAATTTTCACCTATAAGCAAGCACCACAGGGACCCAGACTCAGGCTTCTCACACATAGCATGTTAAGACATACTTATCTGGTGGAGCATTAGCTGCCTCTCTCCACTCACTTTACCTGAGAACCCCGTTATTAAATGTTCATGTTCCCCAATACTTGTCACTATGTACATATATCTATAAATTATATAGTTGATCTAGTCTCTCCTATACCATATTTCTGCATTTTATAGTATACAGAGGAATGGAAATTAAATATTTTAGAATGTCCTCAAAAAGAAACAAGGAATATTTTATAAATCTTACAGGGTTGGAACTGGGAATGTAACTCAGTGGTAGAACTTGAGACTCTGGTTTAATTCACAGTAGAAACAAGCAAAAAGATGAAAACTCTGTTTATGGGTTACTGTAACTTTTTTGTTTTTGTTAATGTAGAGATGCAGTTCATTCTTCTTCATCACCATGAGTTATATTTAAGTAAGTGCAGTGCAAACATATATACTCATTATTTTAAGCAGTCATTTGAAAGTCTATATCCAAGTTCAGTTTACTTCATAGCTGTGAGAATCCATTCCACAGCTGAAATTAATACATTTCAGAGTCATCAATTAAAAAAAAAACTATATCCACAGCTGTGCTTTCTAAACTCTGAGACTACTTTAAAAATTCCACCTGTCAGTCATGCGACATTTTAAGGGAAGTTTGGCTGATAAGGTTTTGAATTCTCTGACATCATTTAGCTTTCTTTTCAGAACAATCAGGTGCGGGGTTAGGGATGCAGCTAAGTGATCCCTCTATAGCAGGCACTGGGCATGGTGAAGCATGCCTGTAACCAGTACTTGCGGGGAGGAGGAGGAAAGGTCACAAGTTCAAGGTTATCCTTAGCTACCTATCTAGTTTGAGGTCAGCTTGGATTAAATGAAATTCTGTCTCAAAATCAACATCAACAAAAGCCAAAACAACATCAGATTTTAAAACTTTTAACATATGACTTAAGATACTTTCATCTGGATGATTTCAAGAGATGGAAAAGTTCTTTCCCAGATGTGATTGCCTGAAACTGAATTTTTATAGTGATGTATAGTTTTCCTTTCTGCTGGTTACACATCAAGGGAAATATTTCTGAACTTTCGGTTTCAAATACCTGCAATCTTAAGCTTGAGTTAATTTTGGAGATCAATGCTACATTTAAATTACTGATAAATGATAACCATTCCTTTGGAAGAATTAGTTGAAATTTGAATGTATAAGTAGGAAGACATATCTGATGGGTAACATAGAACTAAGAGCTGCTAACCCATTGAACTGGGAGAGGCAGTGTGGGTGGGGTGGGGCAAGTGGGAACACTACTACCATTGTAAAAGAAAAATGTATATTTCTTTTAAGTTTGGAACATTTAAAAGTCCCTTAATTAAAATAGGACCAAGGAAATTCTTTGGTACCCAAATACTTTATTGCTATTCCAATCTCATGACAAAAACTTGATGAGCCTTCCTATAATGTAAGTGTTGTGTGGTAAATTTTGAGACTGTAATGTAATTACATCCTTCTCCTCTGCCCTTCCTCCCTTCAAACTCTCCCAGGTGCTCCCCCATCTCATTTGACTTTATTGTCAGATGCATGATACTTTATGGATGTTTTCAGGGCTGACCATTTGGTATTGGATAGCTGGTGTGCTGTTCTGAGGAAGACTATTTATTTCTCCCACTCTCAGCCTTCCTTGGTTTGCCTGTAGTTCTTCCTGCAGAGTTGAGACCTCATGACCTTCCCACCCCCCAGTCCACATTAGCTTCTCTATAGCGGCTTTCCTTGTACTTGCCCGCTTCAAAAAAACTGTTGTTGTTGTTTTCTTTTTAATTTAAATTTTTTTGGTAAGTGTTATCTTTTGGAAAAGTTGGTACTTTTGATGGTGACCTGGGAACTTTTCTGTATTCCTGGCCTTCAGTTCTTTGCTGAAATAACCAATAGTTCTGGAATGAATTTGAAGTACAATACTATCTCTGTAATCTTAGCCTGGAATTGTTTGTTCCAGACAATGATTTGTTTTCTGCATGTGTGTCTTTCACTATTACACAAGCGACCTCCAGCATGGCTTCAGAACCTTTTCTATTAAGTGCAGAGGAATCATGGAGAGCCCTGACTGCTATACAAACTCAAAAACTGCTGAAGAAAAAAACTAATCGATTTAGATTTTGTGTTCTTAAAGAATAGGTTTTGATTGTCATGCTAACCAAGAAATTAGATAATATCTGAGATATTAGAAAGTAGCTTAGGGCATGTCATTTACTTTGGTGAGGTCACTGGGGTCTTAGACAAAGACAAATAGTTTGAAGAGTTTTGATAATGACTAATTTGTTTGGTTGTCACTTTAACGGTGTGTTCTTTGTGTTTACTGATAATGATACTGAAGAGCTTGCAATGGGGACAGAAAAAGTCTCTGTTCTGTCACTTGTGTTATTTTAAAGACACCTTCTCTATCATACTCTCCTCGACTCTTGTGCCCGCTTTGTTACAAGGTTCCATCGAGAGCAGATTATTTACTATCTTAAACTGTTTAGTCTATGTAAAATGCCAAAGTTCTCAAGATACTGCCCTTGAAGGAAGGTAGTAAGAAAGGACAGGGGCTATTGACAAGCCAGACTGCCTGGGGCTTCTGCCCCTCCCTCAGGTTACACAGGGGACCAAGTCACACAGACTGACTCTAATATCAACTCATACATTAGTAAAGTCCAACTCATCTTTCCTAATATCTCAAAACAGAATGCCCAAAGCTGTCTTCCTCTACCCCAGTAATCACTATGAGTGTCTCCTCAGGGGCTTCCCAATATCCTACAGATGACAGGGCACAGCACTCACAGTATTAGGGTAGATGATGCAAAGTATCCAATCTTGACCCGGGGATGTTAACCTGGGCCTGTGACGCCAACCTGAGATACATCAGACGAAACACATGAGATCTGTACGTGTGTGCATATGTGTGCCTGTGTCCACACAAGCACACACGTTCTCCCCATTGTAATCATGACTGAAGAATCACTGCATTCTGTGTTCCCGACAGCACTGTACATGCGTCCTCAATGAGTGAAGTAAGAAGATTCACCCTAACAATTTGCACGTGAGTGTCTTGACACTCGAGGATGACATTAAAATTTGGAGAAAATGCTTTAAACATGATAGGTTTTCTACCCTTTATATTTATTAAATTTGCAATACTGGTGAGTCCCATAAATTCAGGGCCACTGATCTTGTCCGTGACTATGATGTGCAGCTTTAAGAGGAGTTCACAATAGACCTTCATTAAATATTTGTGGAATGAATGCAAGAAAGAGCAAACAGTACACAGTTTGTGGGTTGTTCTCTGACTGGCAAATCATTCTCCTATCCTAGTATTTCTTCTGCACTGACTAACTTGCGAATTCATGTGAGCATGTTTTATTGTAGGTGTGTCTGTATGCTATTGAGTCCAATGGCAGCAAGAAGGTATATACTCTGACCACAGAAGCTCCTTTTGAGTGCTGAATGCTGGGAGGGCTGCTAAGTACTCCATGGATGTTGGCTTACTTAATTCTCACACAACCCCACAGGTGGATCTGACATGCTCCATTTTACAGCAAAAAGAAGCCTAGAAGATTGAGTAGCTTGCTGGTACTGTCAGGGGGAGTTTATTTCTGATCGGTGTCCTAGAATTCTACTGTTTAAGACTGGTTTTAAAATGAGAGCAACTAACCTATTTTGGGAGATCAAAATACTAGGATTCCTCTATTGTTTTGTAAATCCACATTTCCAAAGGCATAAGTCTTCTTGGGTTTGTTATTCAAAATACTCTTAAAGACTTTCTAGCCTCAGTCATGTTATCTGTATGATATTTCCTGTAGCGATCCAAAGTATATTCAGCCTAATTTCTTTTAACTTGAATTTTTATGTGTGTGAAAGTAAACAAGTTGTTTTAAGTCCTTAGGAAACATTTCAAAGTTAGTCTTGGTTTTATAGGTAGCACCTTCTTTGCATAGAAAGCAAAAAAATCACCCTTAATTTAATATATTAATGAAAGAGCAGTTCCATTAGCCCCAAAGAACCAATCTTGAAGCTGTTTGAATGCTTTTTGGAAGAACATGAAATCTTATTTTAGTAGAGATTTCTGTCTTAAAGCATGTTTACTAGAGATTCCAAATCTGCAAAAGGATTTTTTTTTTTTAGTTTCTGAGCATGAACTTTTATTAATAAGTTCATTTTGTATTTTTTGTGGTACATAATTTCATGGGGAGGGATGCCATTTTCTTCGTCTGAAGTCTCGCATTATACAAAGTTTTCTCAATATAAGCACCTCAGTTCTTTTTTGGGGGAGGTGGGGTCTTAGGTGTTTCACCCTTCACCTCCTCAAAATGGGAAATCGTCTGTAAGCTTTAAGAGTGTCGCTGTGGAAATTACTCATCCTCAGAGAATTTCATGGTAATAACCACAGCCACATTCCAGGTCAATTAAGTGTGCCCGGATTGCTGCAGCCGCGCTCGCTACCTTCCTTTAGTGCTGTGTGTCATTAGCATATCGCATGTCACAGTCTCCTTAATCCAGTGTGAGAAGTTTCTCTCCCCAGGCCTGGGCGATTTCAAGGCAAGCCCTTGTTTCTTGTTTTAGAAGGAACACTAAGCCATAAAAGCAATCCCATAATCATAATCTCTCTAGTAGGTTCTATCATTTTTTTTAAAATATGTTTGCCTTTAAAAACTGGAGGAGAGACACTAGACTGTGATCTGTGTGTCCTGGAGACAGGAACTATCTGGCTTTCCCCAGTATTCAAGTACTGGCCTTGTGAAAGTATCTGTGATTAAAATATGTGTATGTCAAGGCAAAATTAAGTCTTTGTAGAACAAATATTGTTATCATCTAACTACATAGTAGGAGATGTTACATGTGATAAATGCTGAGTCTCATCAGAGCAATTGTATCAAGAGCCAATCAATTTCCTGTAAAATTTGCTTGGGGCCCAAACCACTCATTTATTTTAAAGAAGCACTTGTTTGAAACAGCATGGCCTCTCAATTAAGACTCATGTGACTGGCTGCATACAAACAGGAAGTTCAGCCATGAGTTTGGATGGGGAGATCTCCATTCTTTTCCTCACTCTCCATTAAAATAATCATGTTTTCTAGTGGCCAGAAGGACAAGTCAGAAATACTTAAATTCTGGCTTGGAAACTCATGGGAATTAACAATCTGTAGACCAAATTTTTATCCTAAAAAGTCATGCTTGGTCCCCAACTTCTCTTGAGATTGCTCTTCAGAGCAGCTTCTTGTTTTTCTTTCTTCAGTGTGTGCATGTGTCCTGAGGCTCTTTGTAATGGGAGAATTTTATAAAATTCATAAATTTAAAACACTCCACACATCCAAAATTCTTTCTGAAGGGGTCATTTTCAAGTATTTTCCTCCAAATCAACATAAAATAAAGCAGCACCGTGGTCATCTATTTTTAATATTCTCTCTTATGTTTAATTTTCTTGGTCTTCCTCAAATACTACGTACCATCATGAATAGAGTGACTTGAATTGGCTGCCTGGGTTTAAATGGCCAACATCCATCTTTTGAAGTTATTTCTTTGAAATAAAATGTATCTCACATTTAATTGGGGAGCAAGCAAACATAACACAAAGAAATAGTGCAAACTTAGATGCCTTGGGGGGGAAAAGTTTTTTGTGTGCGCCTTAAAAGGCATTTATATATATATATATGAGGACTTAACTTGCTTTGTGTTTAAAAGATCTACAGTTCTTCAAAGAGCGAGCACCTGATCCCAGAACTGAGTTCACAGAGGTTAAATTGTGCTCAGGGAGTTGAAGGTAAACGAGAAAGAAAAAGATTATGCCTTTTCTCACGGCAGGAAGAAACTCATTTCCAGGGAAGTGACTCCCGAAACCCAGAAAATATGTTCCAGACCCTAGATGTGGTGAATTCATGCATCATGTCTGAGCACTGTGGCTATGAGGGTGGGGGATGTGGAGAGACACAACACATGATGGCAACTTGTAACTACATTTCCCCCCATTTATTGAAGAGATCTGAAAAACCGCTCAAAGGATGTGTGAGAGGAAACTCTCCTTTTGAAAGCTCTGCTCTGTTTAACACCACAGATCACCTTTGATGCAGGTATCCTCAGAGCCTGGAAATCTAAAACTCCACTGAAGGATAAGTCAGGCAGTCTAAACAGTGACATGTATCTGCTAAGCAGAAGTAAATGTTTTCTGAAATCCAAGCAGAAGTTGAACATACAAAGCTAGAGAGCCTTAAACTCCTTCAGATTATGGAGCTTTGGTAATCTGATAAATGGATCCCTTGGCTGTGTTGTTACTATTTCTACAGATACAAAGTGAAACACATAAGATTGTTATGAAAACAATTACAACGAAATATAATAGTGATTAAAACATGTTTAAAAATTCCACTGTTACTTCTTTACAAGCACAAGAAAAAGAACCATTGTTTTCCAAGGCTTATTAAAGAGTATCCAGTTTCCCCAGAAGCTTTACTGGTAAATAAGCCCACTTGAATTGTCTCCTGTCTAGTTTTTGTGTGCATGGGTTTGATCAAGTAAGTTGTTAAGTCTTCAAGGAAAATGATATCTATTACACATGTATTTTTGTATATAGAAACTGCCTCAAAAAGTGGTTGTACAGAGCAAACCGATATTTTCAGATTGAAAACAAAACAAAACAAGACAGAAATAACTCCCCCAATGACAAACTATAAAATACTAATTCACATGTTGAATCATTTGAAAGTCTTAGGTTAAAGTCACTTTGGTTTGGAACTTTCCTATCCCCTCACTCTTCTGAGGGATGAGGAAGTAAGACAGATGACAGCTAGATGTGAGCTGTATGGAACCTTACCATCATCGATTAAGACTGGATTGCTTTGCCAAGCGACCTATTAGGTTATTGCAATATCTTTTATTTATTTATTTATTTATTTTTTTAAGATTTATTTATTTTATGTGTGTGACCACACTCTGTCTTCAGACACACCAGAAGGCATCAGATTCCATTACAGATGGTTGTGAGCCACCATTAGTTGCTGGGAATTGAACTCAGGACCTCTGGCAGAGCAGTCAGTGCTCTTAACCTCTGAGCCATCTCTCCAGCCTCTTATTGCCACATCTTTACAATTCAGACATCTTGCATTTCCTTTAAAGCCCTCATGACAGAGGACTGACTATTCCTCATGGTTTCTGTAACCATTTGTTTGTTAGAGAGCCTTTCCTCAGAGTGGGAAAGATCAGCCCTCCCTAACATCTAGGAAATCGGGATGTTGGAAAGAGCTGCTGAGTACCAGGGAACCAGCATTTTGCCCTGAAGGCCTATGTCTAAAGGCTGGGGAAAAAAGAAAAGAAAAAGCCATTGATTCCTCAATAGCCACAGCTAAACTTGTGGCAAGATGTTTAAGGATCCCGTGGGGCTGAGTCATTGCCTTGCGGGGTCTACAGAGGTGTTTATCTCGTGACATGCCTGGGCTCTGCAGTCAGACACTATGAGGCTAGAGCCTTATTCTAGAACTTCTAATTTCACAAACTTGGGAAAGCAACTGAATTTTGGAAGCTATGAGGCCTCTTCTAAAAAAAAAAAAAAAAAAAAATGGCAACAATACTGACTGGGTAATTCTATCAGAGAATCCAAGGACTAGCCAGTTTGGCACTAAGCGTGAATGGTCTCAGGTGTTGTCACAGAAAATCAGGTAACTATAGGCAACAGGGGAATTGCTGTCCCATGTAATATGAGGTTTGGAGATAGTGAGAATTTTAGGACTTGGTTGTAAGAGGTTCAGAGGTAAGGAATAAAATAACTTAGAGCTTTGTGGTCGGGTTCATCTCTGTCATCAGTGCTCCAGGTTTTTTCTATTCCATATTTCTGCACAGCCCTTCCTCATCCCGGAGAGTTATTCTTGTGTTTATAAAGTTATCTGAGCTGTCAAATCTCACAGCCTCACACAGTCCCACAGCAAGCTTCTCTTATGTTTCCTTAGTCAAGATGTACCACAGGTGCAGTTTGTAGACCAAGTTCACTGGAAAAGGAGGGTGGATTAGTAGGATTGGTTTAAATGAATGTAACTCTTAGGCTGGGAGGAATAACCCCCAAATTCTTTTCAGGAGACGGCTAACAGTGAATAAAATTTGGGTTCGTTTAGCAAAGGGAAAGGTTTTGGAATTATGAATGCTTAGAAATAATCAGTTGTGCTTGCCATGGTATCTTCACATCTTGTCTTAAAATAGAGGTAGGGCTCTGATACAATAAGTATGGTGTGATTCTTTTTTTGGGGGGGGGTTTCAAGACAGGGTTTCTCTGTGTAGCCCTGGCTGTCCTGGAACTCACTCTGTAGACCAGGCTGGCCTTGAACTCAGAAATCCACCTGCCTCTGCCTCCCAAGTGCTGGGATTAAAGGCGTGCGCTACCACTGCCTGGCTGTATGGTGTGATTCTATCAGTTCATTCCTGTGCATAATTTTGGACAAGCCATTTGACCTCTTGATCATCAGTTTGTGCATCTATAAAATGAAGGTAAATGTTTTTGCCTATTTTTTGGATTTATATGAAGATAATGTAAGCAAAAGCCATTTATCAATTTTTGTTTAGACTTGCGCATAGATTTGATGTATTCAGATGAGCCCTTATGTAGAACATAGTCTTTCAACCTTTACCGTTCAAAGCTGACAATGAAACCACACATTGCAGCTTCTCATTTGACTTTTCAGAGCTTAGAATTTCAGATTACTGGAAAGAGGAACAAATCTTTTATAAAAGTCACAGGATGATCACAAAAGTCACAGCATGCTATGGCTCTAAATTTGTACTTTTTTGAAACAGAAAATAAATGTCTTAGCTGATGATTGTGGTGGTTGGAATGAGGATGGTCTCTATAGGCTCATATGTTTGACTACTTAGACCCTGATTGGTGGAATTGTTTGAGAAGGATTAGGAGGTGTAGTCTTTCTGGAGAAGGAGGACCTGGGTGAGCTTTGAGTTTTGAAGATTTGTGCCATTCTTACATTAGGACGTAAGCTCTCAGCTGTCTCTGCCATCATGACTTTGCTATCATGGACTCTAACCCTCTGAAGCCATAAACCCAAGTAAATGTTTTCTTTTACAAATTGCATTGGTCACAGTGTTTTTCATGGCCATAGAAAAGTCCTAAGACAATGACAATTTTTGGACTTGTTTTTTCAGTAGATTTCATTTCCTTTTTACTTGTGAATTTCTTCTCCAATTTTTCATTATGCCTTGATATATTTTACATGATATATGTGTATATATTTATGTGTGCATGTTATGTGTGCATGGGTATGTGTGTGGACCCTCTGTTTACCTGTGGATATAGAGGTTGGAGTACAACTCTTCCTCTTCTTCCTCTTCCTTCTCTTCCTCCTCCTTCCCCTCTTCTAAGAAGTTTTCTACCTTGTCATTCAAGACAGGTCTCTTACTGGGCTAGGACTTTGCCAAGTTGGCTAGGATGATGCCTGGAATTTGTCTCCACTTCCCGTCTTTATTGCTGAGATTACAAGCATATGCCACCATGCTTGGCTTTATACACGGATTCAAAGATTGAACCTAGGTCCTCATATTTGTGAGCCAAGCACTTCACTGACTAAGTCAGTATTTGTTACTTTACATATATTAAATAGCACTCCTAATGACTAGAGTTGAAGACTTCTACCTCCAGCCAAGATGAAGTAATAGGAATATGATTTTTCCTCACATTAAAAACAACTAGAGAAGCTGGAGAGATGCCTCAGTAGTTAAGAGCACTGAATGTTCTTCTACAGGACCAGGGTTCAATTGCCAGCACTCACATGGCAGCTCACAACTGTCTGTAACTCCAAGATGTGACACCCTCAGCACTGTAAACCAAGACTAGTGTTTCCTATTCTACAGGGAACAAAGGATGAAGATAATCCTTGGTAGGACCTCATCCAGATTACTTTCTCTTTAGGAAGTTTCCAGGCTGCAGTATAAAGAGGGAACCCCAGCAGGCTGTGCCTAGTTTCTGAGTTGAGAAGACAGCCAGGTGTGGTAGTTCAGGATGCCAAGAAAGGAGGCTGCCCAGGGAGCTGTAGAAAGTCTCTGATGTTCAGTGTGTTTGTGATCAGGCCCTGAGAAAGGAGGGATACCCCATCTGGTGAGGGAGCATTCCAAACAAGTGGAACAAGTGGGCCTTGAAGACCTCACGGTATCAGCAATAACACCTGTCCCCAGCCATAGTGGAAAATCTCATAGCATACAGAGCATCAGACACAGAGCTGGCAGGGTCTTTCCTCAGTACAGAGGAAATTAAACAGCTTAAATGCTGCTTCCACTCAGACTAAACTTAAAACCAAGATTTAGAAGGCTCTGGTCAGTTTCAAGTAATACAGTTGTGTCACAGAATAATTACAGGAATACAAAAATATCAGCACTCAACAAGATCATGTTCAAAAATGTTTCTTATCAAATAAAAATTTGCAGGCATGCAAAGAAGTAAGCCAATAAAACTGCCAACAAGAAAGAAAACCAAACCATCAAAATGGACTTAGAAATGATACATTTTATGGAGTTAAGAGACAAGAACATTAAACAAATTTATCATTGTTGCCTCAAGAATTGATCACATTAAACAGACATATAAAAAATACACAGCTCATCTAAAGCATTTAGAGGAAAAAACCACGGTATCTGAGACAAAAAATACCCTAGATTGGACGATGAAATTTGACATTGCAGAGAAAGAGAAGAAAGAATGGAAAGAAATGGTAGTGGCCGTTGTGGGAAATGACAAGAAAAATGACCGAGAAAGACAAGAGCATCATTGGGCTGTGGGACAAGCATGCAGGTGCTGTAGTGACTGCGGGGAAAGGCCTGGGGCCTGGGAGACAAGGAAAGATAGATCTACTAACTCATTCCTGGAAAACTCCTGAAAGGGAGGTTAGAATTCCAAGGGTAGGAACCACGAAAGTGGCCAGTGAGATGGCTCAGAAGGTGAGGGCACTTGCTGCCAAGTCTGAAAACCTGAGTTTGATTCCTGGGACCCAGGTGGTAGAAAAAGAGAACTGACTTCCACAAGCAAGTTGTTCCCAACCTCCACATGTGTGCTGTGGCATGCTCCCTAGTGTTGTATACACCCAAAACAAAATGTTAAAAAAAAAAACAAGAAAAGGAAAAGAAAACATCTAATATTACAAAAATTGCTCAAAATCAATGAAAAACTGGCCTCCTTCCTTCCCCACCTTTCTTTCTCTGTTATACATACATGTATGCACACACAAACACACACACACACACACACACATATGCACACGTGCACACATGCATGTATAGGTAGACAGACATGCATATGTCTGTAAACTCACATACCTTGACATGAGTGTAGTTCTCTATCTCCAGTATTTGATTTGATTAAAACTAAGCATTTGCTTTGTGTAACTACAGAAGGCCACATTTTAGTTTAGAGGCTGATTCATCTGATCTGCTAATAGCATATTCCCTTAACCATAGAGCTTAGACTGGAGAGGAAACAGCTGTTTTCACGTTCTTGCCTGGGAACCAGGCCCCCAGCAAATGTTTCGAATGCACACACAACGCCTTTAAGCTCCTCACGATTATCTACAGCAATTAGGATACTGTGACAGCTGGTATCTGCTTGATTAGACCTTTCAAAATCTAAACGGCAAGAAGCCAAGTGGTTAGAGTGACCAGATTCTCTCATGGAACAAAGAGTTTTTCCTTGGGTCAGCCTTCTGTTTCTGAGCAGGACAGAAAATTTCCACTGCCGACCAGGTACAGTACTATTGTAGAACTGTAGAATGGCTTCTTGAGACCTGCATAACAAACAAACAAACAAACAAACAAACAAGCAAACAAAGCCCTAAGTTATACTAGGTTTGATTTTATGTCCTGATTGGGTTCATTTTTATTTTGTAGAATCTCAGTCTCTGACTCCTAGACATCTGAATTTTGTGATGTTCTAGTTTTACCCATATACCAATTATCCCCTTCCTCAGGGTTATAATACAGTTTTGTGCCAAGTGTTCTTTCTAGGATCAATAATCCAATGTTAAGAGTTTGCCTGTTTAAAATTCAATAACCATCCTTTAGTATTTTTATTTTATTTTATTGTTGTTGTTACTATTATTTTGTATTATATTGACAGGGTTTCATGTCTCTCAGGCTGACCTCAGATTTGCTATGTATCTGAGGGTGACTTTGGACTTCTGTCCTACCTTTAACTCCCAAGTGCTGAAATTGCAGGGACAACATCTAGTAGATGCAGTGCTGGGAACTGAATCCAGGGCTTTGAGCAGGATAGTAAAGCCCTGTACTAACAGATCTATTTCCCAGCCCATAAGTACCTGTGCATGTGTGTGTGTGTGCTTGTTAATGTATGCTCTCATGTAGATACATGAATGTATGAGTGTGTGCTTGTGGTTTGTGTTTGTGTGTGTGTGTGTGTGTGTGTGTGTGTGTGTGTGTAAAGGCCAGAGGTTGTGGTCACACATCAACCTCCCTCACACTTTCCACCTTATTATTTGAGATAGCATCTGTTACTGAACCTCAAGTTCACCAGTTCAGCCAGGCCTGTCATCCAGCAAGCCTCAAGGATTCTCATTGCCTTCCCTTTCCAGCACTGGGATTGCAGGTGTTGTGTGTGCCACCGCATCTAACATTTTTATGTTAGCGCTGGGGACCCCAGCTCATAAAGCAAGCACTTTACTGACTGGGCCATCTCCCCAGCCTCTTAAGTACTCACCGAAATCTCCAATCTTTATTTCCTTACATTCCTTCATCATTTATCTCTCTCTTCCCTTTATCCTTACCCTTTTGCAATTTCTCTTTCATCAAGTCCAAATAACAACACAAACTCACCCCTGTACATTGTTTAGTTACTTGCTTTGTAATTCCCACCAGGGCAGTGTATCTGCTGAGTAGTCGAAGCACTACCTTCTCAGCCAAGAGCACCACAGCGCATACATCTATGTCTAATGGTACACAAGTCAAGTTGTGTATACATGTGCAACCGTAGCTCTACAGTCTATTATTTGGAATTCTTAATTACATGAGTATGTCCATACCCATCTCATCCAGGGAAATGAAAATGTTGTCATGCCAGAAATGTTAATCCTAAATTGCTTTCTGTACTGTTTGGTTCTTTCTAGAACTTAAAAAAAGAAGAATATATAATCATTGAGGTGTGCTGGAAGGCATTCTAGTTTTGAACACATATTATGGAAGACAAATTACAGCAAGGAGATTGCATATGAAGCTGAAGGTGGCATTTTTTTCAAGGCTGGCAACTCCGTAGGCTGCTTATAAGAAATTTACTAAGATATGCTTTGGTTTAGGGTGATTCTATCAAATGTTTTTGCTTCATTTGCATATAGCTGACCTGACTAAGTGGGTAGAAACTTCTTAACAACTGTGGGACTCCTTCAATCCCTTTTATCTGCGTTTATCTGCTGTTGGCTTCAGCCATTGGCTCTGCTTTCTACTTAAGCGATCATGAATGGACCATTAATTAATAACTGCTTAGCATTGAGTTTTTAAAAATGTAAGTTAAAAAAAGAATGGTCTAGGGACAGGTGACTCAGTGGGTAAATGTCTTTGTCACTAAACTTAACAATCTGAATTCGAGCTCAAGGACCCACACAGTAGAAGAAGTGGTGAACAGATTCCTATAATTTGTCCATTGACCTCCACACAAGTACTATGGCATGTTCAAATGAGCACGCGTGTGCACACACACACACACACACACACACACACGTACTCATTAGATGGGTACAGAGACACACACAGAGAGAGAAATGATTAAAAAATTACTAAGTAAATTTTAGTAACCTGGAAAAATATTCATATTTTTTAACCAGGAGAAAATAGCCTTTCCTTAATGAGTCTCGATAATGCCTGCTGTCAGTGTATTTGTGACATAGCATGTATATGGAAGTCCAAAACAACCCTGAGTATAAGTTTTCACTTCATCTACTACCTTGTTCAAGACAGGATCTCTTGTCATCTACCAAATTCATCAACTCATTCATTCAAGTACTGAAAGGCATCTCTTGGCTACGCTTGGCACGTGCTAAGTCAGGTTGTCTTTCTGGGCATTGTACTGAACAGTACTGTTTGTGCACTGGCCCTCCTTGATAGCCACGATGATTTTTAGCTGTGGGACTGGTACACAGATAAATTATCCTGACTTCCTGAGACAGTAATCTGATGCCTAGATTCTCAAGAATCTGCATTGTCACAAGTAATTTGTTATGACCTTTAAAACTCCTGGCTTTATTAAAGAACAATTTTGGGAAAAAAAAATCCATAGTTTTTCTCCTCCAGAGAACACACAATATGCCCTGTAGTGTTACTTGCAAAACATTCAATCCAGGATAGATTTACACCAATTCTCAGTGTCCAACCACGCCTGTGGAATTCTGTTAATGATCTTTCTACACTTAACACTTGCTACCCTTAGCACTCACTACCCTAAACCGGCTCTCCCAGCTTTCCTGTTTTTGAGATCTGTCTTTTATGCAGTTACCCAAAGCAACACCTCAAAGTCATATTTACACCTTCATCTCCACGGCTTCTCATCCAGTCAGTCAGGACCCCCCACAATATTTTCCTCCCATATTTGCCCCCTTCCAAGATTACCTCTTTAGCTCAAACATTCATCCAAGAATCTGTTTGTATTTATTCCAGAGACCTTTGTGGATGTCTAGTGTGTGCTGGCCAGCAGCACACTCTTGCCGTTGAAATTTTTGTTATCAATTTGGGAACAAAATTCGATATCGTTTTTGTTCTCAAGGAATGTTGAAATCATTTGGCATGAACAGCCAATATATAAAGAGCTACACTCAGAATTAAGTGGGACAGAGAGGGCAGGACTGTCCCTCTGCTCAGAGTGCTGCAGAAATTTGAACTGATCACCCCCACTTTAGCAAGTTTCCACAGCGTTTACATAATCAGATGCAAGATCCTCACCGAGTCATTCAAATGCTTTTACAATATGGAATCAATCTAACTTTCCATGTTAATCTACCACTTTTCCTGGAAATATGGAGCCCATACTCCAGCCAAATTTTTCCTCTGAGATCCCTGAAATTGCCTTCAAGAATTCTGTTTTCTAATCTCCTGCAGATCCCCTTGCTCTGCGCCTCTTGTTAAAATGCTGCACACACATCCATGCCTACTTGGAAGGCTACCTCTGCTTTCCTGCCTACCTGATGTGGCCTCTGCTTTTGATGCACAGAACACATTTTCTATGTCACTTTCAGTTTTGCCGTTGGGTACATTTTGGGGTGTAGATATGTGGCATCTACTGTGGGTTACTTATCTTAGTTGACTAAGCGATGCTGAGCACTTAAGTGCAATTAATGACGTGATGAAAAAGAGTTATCATATAACCAGAAAACTTATAGAAGATTCAGGATGCTAGAACTACTGTTATCACTAGTTTGTAGTCCAAGCTGCCAAACTAATTTCATAGTCTTATTAACAAAATGGGAATATTAATTCTTGACCCATTTATCTTACAGGATGACAACAAAGGCAAATATGGATTTGAGAATTCTTAATTTGATGGTATTGCCCATGAAATTAAGAATGATATCTATGGGATATAAATATATTTACTAGTTTTAAAATCTAAATTTATGAGTCAAATTCTTGGATGTCCGTGGCTGTACTATAGATCTTATATGATTTCAAGAAATGAAGTTTAATCTGAAGGACATCAACTGCTAGCTCTGGACTTGTGCTCAACTGTAGCTCAAGTTCTTTCTAAAATTCCAGACCATGTCTTATTTCATTTAAACAATATTATTATCTTGTATTCTTGAGTGGTAGTCCTTTCATCTGGGAATTCCTCCTCACCCAAAGCTCATCGTTCTTCTAATGTGTGCCATCGTGTTGTACCCAGGCTTCTAGATTCTTTTCAAGTTCACTTTTGTATAAGAGGATATAGATTCTTAGTCTGTTTTAAGGGTTTTTTGCTTAAAAAAGAGAAAGAAATAAAAAGAAATAAAGAAGAGTGTTTCTCTAATACCTCCAAGAAGTCTCCCCTTTCATGTCACCTAGCCATGATTACTTGGCTTTAGTGAAGAGGAAAGCACTGTCATGAATGAAGAAGCATGTGGTATGCAGAGAGTAACTGCTGTGCTGCAGACACCACAGTAGACTGTTCGCATATCTAATCCTGTACAGTCTTCACAGCCCCCTCAGCGAGTGGGTCTTATCATCTCTACCTTATACTGGAGAAATGTGAGGCTCAGAGAATTGAGGCACTCTCCAGAGAAGAAGTTGATTCCTATCTTGGTTTATCCTTCAATGATTCCAAAGTCTAGATTCTTATTTTCTATGGTTCTGTGCCACCTAGATTTTAATTGAAGAGATAGTTATTGAAGTTTGCAGGTTGTGATGTTCTATTTTTATGTCCTCCCAAGCCTTACTTAGTAAAGCTCTCTGAGATTCTGGAGGCCCATTGAATGGATATTCCTTGAATAAAAGAACACAAAGAAAAGTGGCTTTCTTACAAAATGTGCTTCAGTTATATTAAAAATTCTGCTAGTAATACTTTTTTCTTGATAAATGTTTGTATACTGATATTTATGTATGATTACTCTTGGTAGTATCAGTCAAAACAGCACGATTTTCTTTATTCAGTTTGCATTTAGTCTGTTGATTTGCATTCAGTTGGTTGATTCATGACTAAATTTTTCTATAAGGAGTTATCTTATTCACTGTAAGGGGGATGGATATCCATGCTTTTTTAGACTTGCAATCATGGGTCCATACATACAGTAGGTAATGAGAGATGGACTCAATTCTCTTTGGCCTTTTGTTATACAAAGCACAAAACACTTAAAAAGAAAAGAAAACAAACTCAGGCAACATTTTACAGAACTCAATATTTTAGCAAAGTGTCCCCCGACAGTGGTATGATTGGCTTTGTAGGATATTTAGCAAGGTATTTAATATCTATCCATAAAATGTCAGTAGCGTGCACCCTCTATCTGGTGACTAAAATGTTTCTAGACATTGTTAGGTCTGCTGCAGATATGAGTAACCAAGAGAAGAAAAAGAACCAAGACTTCTAAGTCCACAATAAAACACAGACCTAGTATTTGAGGCACACTGTAAAGAAGACTAATAGGCTAGTGTTTAAGAATGGGACTCATTTGACTAAATTTTCAGCATGAAATAAGATTAAAAGCCACGTTTCCTTGAACTTTATGTGATACAACCTGGATTGCAAATTTGTCCACCTTAAGCACTTAAGTTTGAGTAGCTTAGGCCAAGAATAAGAAAAGAGATTACAGACTATTGGTTCCATGCTCCCCCTACTCCTCCCAAATTAGGTATTTTAATTGCATTAAAGAGAGTTGAGAATATAATTACTTTTGATAGCATTAGTCCAAACAGTCGTGGTTTTTCTTTAGCCAGTTTGCGTCTGTCTTGACTTAATTTGACTTAAAAAAACTCTTTGTCTCTACCTTATTTTTCCATGTGAAGGCATTTTTTCCTACTTCATATGAAAATGGATTTTAGTAAACTAAAAGTTAGTTTCTTCCCCCCACCCCAACCTGCCTAAGTCTAGAAGTGGATACAACTAAGTCCCTGCATTTTCTCTAAGCTGTCAGAGAAATGTGTTTTTCCATCATAATTTGGGCAGATCTTTTGTTTTCTGCTGAGGTCTGCTTTCTAAGTGTGTAAGATGGATAATGAATGTGGTTTCGGGGCATTAATCTCATTTTTCATGGTAGTTGTTCTCAGTGTTTACATGCTCTGATAATAGGACTGCCCCAACAATTAGAGGATTATTCAGTTATACTGTTTTCCCCAGTTATTCAAGCCTTCAACAAACTTTAAATACTAGAAACATATCTCTGGGTAGTGCTTTCGCCTTTGGGCAGGACTATCTCATTTAGTCTTTACAAGTCTCACGGGATAAGTATTTTAATTCTCACAGCAAAGATAAAAATAAAAAGAGACTCAGCAAGTTTTCAGTATCAAGGCCAAGAAGCCAGTGTTTGGGCCTCTGTCCCTTTAACGTGAGTGTTGGGCAGCTTTAATGTGGCAGGCAGTGTCTGGGTCAAAGATGATCAATAGGTTAGAGTATCAACTACATAGATAGTTTTACATGTTTAGTAGCCATGTTTAAATTAATTTAAATAATATTTGACTTAGTCTCACATATGAAAGAGATTATTATTTCCATAAATAATCAATATGAGAAATATTAAGAGCTCTCATGCATTGCTTTTCTGTTTCAAAATGTATGGTACATTGGAAAGATTACAGTATATCCTGGTCAGAAGGGCTCCTAAGAGTGCCATGTAGCTGTGTGCCATGGGCAGCTTTGGGGACCACATCCAAAAACTCTATGTTGACACCAAATTTACTCTCCAGTGCAAGAATCCTAGTACAACCAACCGCCCGAAGATTGTGTATTTAAGCTTGTGCTTTCTAGCTGGACATTGGGCTTGCCTGGCTTCCTCAGCACCTTTGAAATGTTGTAAGTCTTGGCAACGATGGGGAAGAGGATTTGCTTCACATTCTCCTTTCTCAGTCTATTTTTCTCACATCTTTATGTCTCTTATGTAACAGTCTTCCTGTTAGTTGGCTCTCCAGCCAGTGGCATAGGCTTATCCTTGTCTACCTTAGATGAAAGTAGTGTAAGCAGACATACACAGTGCTGCCATTCTGAAGAAATCAAGATACTTGGAGTAAAAGACAGATTGAATGTGAGTTGGGGTTAGAAGAGACTCTGCAAATACCCTTCTTCTCTGAGTGTACCATTGGGCATCATTTTGAACTCGCTCTTAACTAGCCATCCTGAACTTCTTTAAGGAACGTATCTTTGTAAGGTATGATGAAGACTCATCTTTAAAGAGTGTCAATGTCAAGTAGAGGATTTTCGGCACTCAGGGGCATGATAAGTCAGAATAACGAAGTTCTCCTTTCATGCTTTGGGCTGGGCTATGGTAGAGTGGGAAGCTGAGAAGAAAGCATGATGATCCCACTACAGGGGATGGAGCAGGTCTCTGGTCTGTGTTTCCTTTGGTAGGCATAGATGTTCAGTTCCACATGGAGTAGGTTTCATAGCAACGTCCCAGGTACAGCTGCTTCCAAGTCTTTAGTAGGCACCATCATTCCAGGGGTTCTTCATGCTGTTCCCCTAAGAAGATTACAGCTTGCAGTACTTTCAGTGTTGCAGAAGAGAGTTGCTGCATCATTAAGATTCCTGGCAAGGAGAAATAGAGCATTGGAAATGCTCTAAGAGCTTAACACTGGCAGGTAGAGCAGGAGGCTGAACTACATAGGTGCAGTGGAAGGTCATGTCCACACCAAGCTCAACTCTAAAAGTTACTTACCCTTTTGATTCTATATTGAGTCCATGTCTGGGGAGGTTTGTCAAACAACCAACTCCCCTATATTTGCTAAGAAATATAAAACAAACTTCAAATGAGGGATCATTGTCCAAATTCAAACTATGTAAGGACTTAAAATGAAAAGCTAAAGTACTCTTCTTAACTCCTTTTCTTTCCTGTCATCCACTGCTGCCAGTACTGAAGACTTTCTGTTTTTTTGTTTTCCTATTCATATTTTAGAAGCTAAACAGAGGAGATGCATAACCCTGTCCATGCACACACATCCTGCTTAAACTGGGTAATACCATCAGGTGCACAGGATCTAGATCATATGTCTTTTGCTTTACATTTTAAATGCATCTTTTCTGTTCTTTGTTATAATTGTGTAGTACTATTTTATAAGACTGAACTTATTTACTCCTTGTGGGTGAGTTTGCAGCTTCTTTTTCCCTCTTTTATACCACAGTAGCAATGCTATGGTAAATACAAATGTCTAGGAACATATACCTTTATGGGATAAAGTCAACCTTAAGGCTTTGAAAGCATGTTTATTAATTAAAGATACGCAGGACTCCCAATTAGACTTTTTGATCACAATGAGATTATGATTAATACTGCATTGAACTGAATCTGGACCAGAGCTTAGGAATACAGCTATTAAGTTAGTCTGCTTTATCTTACCTTGGGCCATAGTTGCTATGCAAGAGTCTTTGAAATGCTGAGAATATTCTTCATTCCCCACACCACCAATGAAATTAGTGCCTTTGAGAGCATGAAAAATATCACCCTAGCTCTATCCAAGTATTGATTAATTAAAACAAAATTTTCTTTGATTTACAAACTTTTAAGCAAAAACATAAGCAATGTGACTAAGCCATCTGGTAGAGTTATTTAGCTTATATGAATGACCTGATCATTTTGATAAGCTAAGTCACATATTACTGTACTCTGAAAATATTGAATATATGGATTTAGCTTTATATATCAAATAGAATATTGAATTTAGTATTTAAAAAGTTGTTTTTGAGTTCTGAGGATAGAACCCAGGGGTTTGCATATAGTAGGAGAGTTCTTTACTGACATTTCTTTGCAAAAATATTTGTTTTCCTTATTATGTTAGATTCTGAATCATCACTTGCTAACAACACCCTAGAGTGCTCCATCTCAGAAACACAGAAGATAGAAGTCTCAGTGGGTCATTTTTCTAACTGCTTTCCAGGTATCAACAAGTGCTACCTAAGAGAATCCTTCTAGTACAAAATGTGTGCTATCCAGAATGCTGTCCAGATACTGTTGAGGTACTTCAAGGAGACTTGAAGTGGCACAGTGAGTGAGCCATCTTATTGACCTTCACTATGACATTTGGCGTGGCTGTATTGGCAGTGATCCTATGAATGGGTCATCTTATTGACCTTTACTTTGTCATTGTGACTACACATTAGATGTTATTAGAACCTGAACAAGTGGGTCACTCTTCCTTTCAGGGAAGCTTGTGTCTTAGAAATTTCTATAATTCCTAATTTAAACTGAAGTCAGAAAATATATTTTCTAAAACCAGTCAGTAAGCAGAACACCTGTCATCCAACTGTGTGCCATGTATATATAATTTCAAAAAATGTTGGCCATCTAGTACTTAAAATTTTAGGGATTTGGGCAACACCCAATGCAGAACAGATGAATTTCATGGTTTCTTTATGCATTTGCACAAATTAAAATATAAGTCCTCTCTTGGTCTGTTTGAACCCCTTTCTTCAATTAGCTCTGTATGCAAAGAAGGCCAGACAACAGTTTTCAGAAAGCAATCCAGTTTCTTCTGTGTGTTGTTACCTCTGAGTGTGTATGCCATTG
This sequence comes from Uromys caudimaculatus, assembly GCA_028551405.1. Taxonomy (NCBI): domain Eukaryota; kingdom Metazoa; phylum Chordata; class Mammalia; order Rodentia; family Muridae; genus Uromys; species Uromys caudimaculatus. Next base: position 68,645,568 of record CM052709.1, on the reverse strand, counting down.
TGACAAGGAAAATACCTGGATTAAAAGTTGATTGTGCTCTAGCAGCCCTTCCTAGGAACAATGTTTGTAAACATAAATCTGCAAAACCATGAAAGATCTTTTCAGAGGGCAATTTTCATTTAATATACAAGAACAGTAGGTATAAACTTCCCAAAGTTAGGTCTTACATCTAAATATTGAATAAATGTTTCTTGTCTATGATCAGTGGTGTGTGTGTGTGTGTGTGTGTGTGTGTGTTTGGGGGTTTGTACATGGGTGTGTATGCTTATAGAGGCTAGAGGTTGATCTTTGGTGTCTTCCTCACTTGCTCTCTATCTCAGTTTTTGAGACAGGATCTCTCATTGAACCTGCAATTTTCTGTCTTGGTTAGTCTGGTTAGCCAGCAAATTCTTCTATGTCTGCTTTCTCAGCCCCAGGATTCCTGGCACACACCAGTAGCTTTTCACGTAGGTGCCAGGGATCCAAACGCCAGTCCTCATGCTTGTGTGGCACCTGTGCTATCTTCCCCTCCCCGTGCCTATCACCTTTCAAGAAATAGTTCCTGGTTACAATATTTTAATTTCATAGTTGCACAGCCTCTAAAGAAGTTACTGATTTTGCAGTAAACCTTTTTCAATATCCAGGAAATGAATGAAGTCAGTCAGACTTGCGAGGCTGAGTAGGCGGTAACTTAGCACCGAAGGCCAGGATGTTTTACCCTAGGCTAATAGTCTGGTTCCCTTGCTGGTTCCTCTAAATAGCATTTGAGAGCTCAAGATCTTTGTTCCTTTGGGAATACTAAGGGGGAAAGTATAAGCTACATTTTTCTTCCACTACTTTGTCTATATAATCTCTTTTGTTCATATATCTATTAAAATATTCATTAGAAGTGTAAGTACTGTGATGACAAGATGGCTCAATAGGTCAAAACACTTGCTGCCCAGCCTGATCGGTGACTTGAATCAGATCTCTGGGATCTACATGATGGAAGGAACAAACCAACTCCTGCAAGTTGTGCTCTGACCTCCACATACACCACTGTAGCACTGGCACCCCCACAAATACACCCACACAATCATGAATGAAAGGATATAAAAAAGTCATTGGTTAAAGAAACCAAATTGCCATTTATTTGATGAAAATTAATTGGGCACCCAGTGTGTGTTTTATGATACCGCCAACTGCCAAGTGGAAGGAAATCAGTCTGTTGCTTCTAGGCAATTCCAGTTTTATTGAAAACCTGCTGTAGCTACTGAAGAGTCTTTTATGGATTCTTAAAAACTAACTGTTTGGCAGAAAGTAGAAACTTGTAGATAGAGTGATTTCTGAATGAGCCGTTCATTTGCTCGCTCATACGTCAACCGTTGTAGTAGTGTCTCAGCTCTTACAGGTGCTAGGAATGAGGGAAACTGCTTCAGCAAGTAGGCAATGCACTGCATTCAAGAACTGCAGGCTGGTGCCAAAGTGATTAATTCCACAAGTAAATAGAAATAGTGACCAAGGCCCTGGAGGAAAATGTTAACAGGCCATGAGAACATACTACAGCGACACTGGATTCCATTCAGGCAGTCAGGTGAAGCAAACTTTCAGCTTCAGATGAGCAGCTCTGAAGCAGAGAAGGTACCCACATGCTGTGGAGGCCGGAAAGAGCTTTGCTCACTTGGGCCCCGAGGGATATTGGTTGTTAGAGCCTACAGATGTGTGTTTGGGAGGGGACACAGCTGCAGCTGGGAAGGTGACCATGTGTCTCCTGGATGTGCTGACAGACTCACACAGTCACAAGACACTTCTCCAAGCTTGCATCAAGCTGCTCACCAGGAGAAAAGAGACTGCTTAAAGTAAAGCTGTGGGAGCTCTGGCTTGGGTCACTGTTGGCTCTTGGTATTTTACTTTCATAGCGTGGCCTCTCTCTTGCCTTGCCTTTTGTCCAGGGCTGAAGGTGAACCCTAACAGCCTTGCTTCTTTGTATGTGTCGCCTGTTTCTGGAGTTGGTGGCACCATATATATAGATCTAAGGGATGTGTAACAGCTCTGAAACTCTGGTTCCTAGTGTGTCAGGCAGGTTGGAGCAGGGGTGGGCATTTGCCAAGATTCAGGGATCCGTGGATAGAACACTCGGCAGATTTGTACCTTGAGGCTTTTCTTCCCTTGTTTTTTTCCTCTTCTCTATTTCCATTTCTTTCTTATCTCTCTGTCTCTCGATTTCATTCTTGTAGGAAAAGGAATCACAGAAAGAAGATCAGAAAGCGTCAAGGTTCAACTTAGTAATAGCAAAATCAGTATCCATGTTGTCTTCATGCAAGATGCCAAATAAAATGTTGCTAGCACTCTGACCTCTTCTGTCTACCCCTCCTTATGTAACCTCCTCATTCTGCTATAGACGACCATGATCTTATTATGATATCCCATTATGGGAATATACTGTCCATGTACCAACTACAGCATGCATTTCCTCCTTTTTTTTTTTTTCAATTTTAACACCTAGTTATACATGTGTGGCTGGTATAGAATCTTTTATAAATTGAATATGACAGAATATATTTTTTAGTCTCAATTGCTTTGACTAACTTTATATCATTAAAGACATCTTGAAACTCACTTAAAATTTTAAAAAATGTACAAACATAAAAGATAATACAAAGAATGCCCATTGTGTTTTGCGAATATTTATCAATTTTAAAAGTTTTGTCTCATTTGTTTTATTATTTACGTGATCTCTCCATATACGCGTAATTATTATGATCAATTTGATGCTAAGTTATAGATATCATGGCATTTTTGTGAATATTTTAGTGTGTACTTCCAAAGAATAGAGATCTTCTCATTCAACTGTAGCACAGCTCTCAACTTCATAAAATTACATGGATACAATAAAATCTACTGTTTTATTTGATCCAATGTTTTAATCTGACTTACTGATCCCTTACCCCATGGCCTCTCCTCCTGTAGAGGGTCCTTTAACTATAAGAGCACATTAGAGCCAGCTAAGGTAGTCTGTTGTCATTTCTTTTTAGTGTTCTTTCATCTAAAATGTCTCCTTATTCTTATGTCCTTTAAAAAATGCAATATTGACTGTTACAATAAATATTCCCTTTTCCTTTAAAATAGAATATGTAACTCAATTAGTCATTCATATTGTATGTTTTATGGCTTTTTGTTAAATAGTTGTTAATAGTATGTATAATATTTTATGTTCAGAGATACAGGAGATGTGCTTAACTATTACTCATGGGTGATCACAGTGTCTAGTACACAGAGAGAGATTAAGTGAACTCTTTTTGAGATTGAACTGAAGAAAACCTATCAGTAGACCCACAAGTACATTCTCAAATACACCTGATGGGCGCTGCCTGAAAGAAATACAAGGTCTTTGGGGGAGTCACAAACCCAAGCCCACAGAGATGACAATACTCACGGTCCTAAGGCTTCACTGGTAAATATCTGTTCTGAAAAAGAAGCAAAACCTCCCAGTGCCTGAAATCATTGAAGTAGAATGGTGGCATTAGGATGTACAGTTAATTGGAAGATGACTAGTGATACATAAACCTCAGAGACCCGAATAGTCAGGATGCTTATGTGAGACTTTTAAAAATACTTTTAATCAAATAGACTCAAATCCTTTTGGTTAAAGCCTTTTTCTCAATTACTGGTTCTCTTTCTATGCAAACCAATGGGAATTCATGTTATTTCTTGGCTCCCATCAGGCGATCCTTTCTCCTGTCTGAGAGTGATCGTCTTTGTTGACACTTCACTTTGAAGTCGGTACAGGGTTGCACTACATAACCAGTTTTACGATAATAACCCCACATTTGAGCCAAAAGAATTCCAAGAACTGAGTTTGTTCCAGGAAGTGGTTTTAACCTCCATTCTTCCATGTTCGAATTCTGCATTAATCTCCAGCTCTCTGCTTTGAAAAGACATAGGTGTGTGCTTTTCATAGGCATTTTCCAGTTGTCTGGAAACCTAGCTCTCCTCCTCATTCTCACCATTGATGCAGATAGTGGGATTACAGACATATTTCTCTCTTTCTAGAGTTGATATGTATCATCTAGGAAATGATGCTGACCATTGAAAGCCAGGGAGCTCTGGCCTGCTCTTTCTAACAAAAGTGACAGTTGTATCATTTTAATGACAAATGAAAAATATTTCATTAATGTTGATGATTTCATTCATATCAACGCTGTCAATGCTAGACTTTCAAGTACCTTTAGAAATTGTAAATTGCTGGAAAGAGATAATATGTATCACTTTGGGGCAGTAGTTTTTGCATAAAGACCTTTATGCTAAGAGAGCAGATAGGTCAGTAAGAAAGGTAGCAAAAGGATTTCCCTGTCCAGATGACTCAAGCAGAGAATAATGAGATGTGGGCTCCAAACAATGCAGCTATACAAAGGTGTCAGGTTTCAAGAAAGCAAATTTGGGGGAATTAAGAAATCTAGTGAGCAAGGTGCAATAAGAGGAAGTATAAAATTCACAAGCATGAAAGCAGCTGAGGAATCCAAGACACCATAATTAAAGCTCAAAGGACCACAGTTCTGAAAGAGAATATAAACTTAACACTGATAGTCTGTGGGTAACACCAGAAAATGCAAGGCAAGCTATTCAATTTGCTGAGACAGGAACCCAAACACCAGTAAGCAAGTGATAGCCCTGTTTTCTGGGTCAAAATGCTAGGAGGGTTGGGAAGGGCTGTATGGAGAAGTGAAGACAGGGAGTCCCCTGGAACCCTTGCTAAAGAATGGGCAGAAACAGCCTAAAGTGGTAATTTTAATCATTGCTTTGACAAGAACTGCAACAGAATTTTAAATCCAGAATAAGAAAAGAGTTGAAAACAAAACCTAGAACGACAAGTTTAAGAAATGGATAACTTTTGAAAGCCAGCTTTGCTCTTTAAAGGAGAAAGTACACAAACAACATGTTAACTCCAGTCACTAACTAGCACTGTAGATTTGGATTGGATGCATGACCCAAGTGCATAAGTCTGTGAAGGGGAGGACTTGGCGAAAAGTTCAGGAAAATTACTTGAGGTCAGGAAACAAATATTTTGGATATAAAGGAGACTCAAGAACAGAGGCGGCTTTGAGAAAGCCATTTGAAAAGATAAGGATAGAGCATTTTTTCTGGCACTGAATTAGAGATAGAGATAGAGATAGAGATAGAGATAGAGATAGAGAGAGAGAGAGAGAGAGAGAGAGAGAGAGAGAGATCTTGATAGAAACATAGATAGAACATAGATAGAAACAGGGAGACACATCTGAGATGTCAGAAGGTTTTCCTCCCCCACTCCTTCCTCCCTCTCTTCCTCCCCACTTCTCTTCCTCTTTCTCTTCCTTTCTTCTTTCAGCAGGGTCTAGCTTTGAACCTGCTATGTAGTCAATGATGACTTTAAACAGTTAAGCTTTCTGCCTCCATTTTGAGTGCTGGACTACATATACCACTATGTCCAGTCTGTGTAATGGCAGAATTCATACTCAAGGCTTTGTGCATTGTGGGAGAATGCTCTACCAACTGATCTGCGCCCCCAGCCTTCATCCCCCCCCTTATGATGGTCCAGGACACATGATGTTCCCACGTCTGATTAGACGGTACCTGTCTGTAGCTGCCTCTTATGTTGATCTTCAGGGGTACAACCAATTATCACAGGAAGAATCAGGACAGAGGATAACAGAGGCGTTTGGGTTGGGAGAAATCTTACACATTATTGAGTTCAACCCTGTAGGAGGCACTAGAGGAACTTGGAGTGGCAAGCACACAGTGTGTTTCTACAAGGGAAGGATGCAATACCTGTTATCTGCCCAGAAGGCTGGGGCGGAAGTGCCTCTTAGCCTGGTGAGCTTTGCACTTATCTGTATGGCTAGAGACTTTTCCAACACTGGATCCTCCCCCAGACCCTTATCATAAGCTTGTTTTTCTCACCCAATCTACAGAACCTATCGTTATGGACTGTACAAAGAGTTGCTATGTAGTCATGTCTGATCTCTATTTAGCTTTCTTTGATTCCCTAAGAGATTTATATATGCATTATTGGGCATGCAAGATTGGGTTAATTATTACCACTGTAGTTTTTGCCAAATTGAGTTGTGCTTAAATACTCCTAAAATAGGTTTCTTGGGGTCAGGCTTCAGAAGTTTGAACTCACACCAGCTACCGAGTTGTACTGAGCTAAACTGTCTTCTTGCCTCCCTTGGCTTGTCTCTCTTCAGCCTATTAAGACTGCAGAGAACCCTGAACAACCCTACCATGTACACGTGGCAAAAGAGACCAGAACTTCACAGGGCCTATGGAAGATTTTCGACTGGAGAGTGCCTATCAATTGTCTCATTTTTTAAAAATCCCAATGGCCATTTCTGGGGGCATCCCTTTCTGTGAATAATTTCATTTCAAGGAGGAGTCTGCTTTTCTTTCTGGGAAGATAAAGAAATACAGGTGTTCTGATCTTGGCCTTAGTCTCTTTCTCAAGAAGCTTGGGTTCTGATGGAGCAAGGGTAGAGGGAAGTGTAGTAATCTCTGTTACAACAATGGAGCCTTGCATACATCAGATGGCTTTCCCTGGTACTGAGATTTCATATTTTCTTGCTTTTTACTCATTTCAAAGTTGTATTTTAGGCCTTTTTTTGCATTTCATGATTTATATTTTTTTAAAAAAATAATATTTGTATTATTTGAAAATGTCATTTATGTACCCAATATATAGCCTCCAGCACCTCTCCTCCCAACTTCTAATTCATTTAATTTTCAATTTTTAAATTAAAATATTATTGCATTATCTTCCTCCTCAACCCTTCTATGTACCCCTTGATCTCCCTCAAACTCATGACCTCTAGTTCTTTAATAATTGTTACACACACACACACGCACACACACACACACACACACACACACACACACACACCCCATACTCCTAAATACATAAATACAACCTGTTTAGTCCACATGACTTACCATACTCTTAAGGAAGAAGAACTTCTTAAGGAAGAGGAAGTTAGTCCTGTGTGCATAGGAAAGAATTATACAATAGAAAACTCTCATATTTTGCTGATGACTTATTATCAACCAAAGAGTTTTTTCCTTTTTCTGTCTCTCTCTGTCTCTGTCTGCCTGTCTCTGTCTCTGTCTGCCTGTCTCTGTCTCTGTCTATTTCTGTCTCTTCAGCCATCCCTATGTGTGTATATGTATGTGTAGAAGGTAGCCATGGCTTTCTCATAAAGAAGGCATCTCCATCTATGAACTGCTGGAGTGTGTGAAAGGGCAGGTCCTGCAGATCCAAAGCTGCAGGATCTCCATGACGCAGGACAAGAACAGTATTTCCGAGAGGCGTCCCCATGAGGATCCAGTACTGATAGTGTGACACACGCCAGGGGCCTTGAACTGGACCAACGACTCACTGCAGCGGACATTTGTAAGTGAAGCTGTTTAGATGAAAGTATGCTGTGTGCCACACTTTGACACACTGCAGCTTCCACAGAGAGATGCTTTTGTTTTGTTTTCTTTAGGGGGTAGGTTGCAAGAGCAGAGGGCAGATATGGAGGGTTGTGGAGATGAATGGGATGGAGCACACGGTGTGAAATTCACAAAGACTCAATAAAAACGGTGAAAAAGAAGGCATCTCTTTTATTTCACAGCCCTCCAGGAACTACTTGGTTGTTTAAGCACATCTGCACTTTTTGCTTCTTCTCAGAATAGTTATAGCACATGTGGCCTTTTCATAGCACCTTTTCACTGAGTATAACGTATCAATGTTATCTCTTTTCATGGCTTTTTAAAATCTCATTTCTCTTTATAATTTGAGTAATACTACGGATGCACCATGCTCTATTAATTCACCTACTGAAGGGCTTGTTGTTTTGTTTTTGTTGTTGGTTGTTGTTATTTTAAAGATTTTATTTTTTGCATGTGTATGTATGAATGCCTGCATGTGCACCTATGTACCATGTGTTTGCCTGGTGCCCTTTGAGGCCAGAAGTGGATGTCAGAGGTTCCAAGTATGTACTGCTGCTGCAAAGGACCAGAGTTTGGTTACCAGAACCCAGGTCAGAGAGTGCACAGCTGCCTGTTACTCCAGCTCCAGAAGATCTGCTTCCCCTCTTCTGGCCCCTGTGAGCACTGCACTAACATGAACACACCAACACATAAAAACACGTATGTACACATTATTAAGTATAAAATAAATCTTTGAAATAAAGTATCTTATTGAAAAACGGAGTTTAGTAACATCTTTGACACCCTTCACAAAGCTGAAAGGCAGGCAAAGCCCTCCAACTTTATCAAGCCCCTTTCTTTTACTGTCTTTGGGAGCTTGGAATGTTTAATTGGGTCTCCCTTGGTCTGAAAGGGTTCTGGGCAAAGCTGAGACTAGACCCTGAAATTCTAGACTCCTGAAGTCATTTGTTCACCCTGCCACATTGTGTCTGATTTCTAGCTTGAGTTCTTCAGTTCATGGATACCAAGTCTTGAGACTGTAGACTTGGTTATGATTCTCTTGGCATTAATTCCTAGTATGTGAAGTATGCTAGCTGTGCATTTGAAATAAACTAGCCACTGAGATCTGTTGACAGTGTGCGCCCAAAATAGCCTTGTGCAATGAAATTAATGCTGTGTAAAATTTTCAGTCCTTTAAGGAATGCTTCTTTGCAGCCCTGGAAAACAGTCTTCTTAAAGAAAATTCCAATTCACTCATCAGCATTCTGGCTTGGAGAATTCTTTATCTGTTGGTTGGTGTTTTCATGGGGCATGAATTAAAATGTACATAACAACTGTTATCTTCCCACACCATTGAGTGAGAAGTTAACAAAGTTGTCTTGAGAATATTGATAGGGCATAACCTAAGTGTAGTTGTTGGTTTTTTTTTTTTAATGAAAATATGTCTAGCAGCTGTTGAGGATGCTATATATGTAAATTAATTAGATTTGTTCACCCACCATGGAGTCTTCATCTACACATATGAACAAAGGAGAAAAAAACCCCTCTTTTCAAAATAAAACTTAGGATGAGATTGTGTGGTGTAGAAAGTGGGAGGGGTTAGAAATCAAGAACTGAGGAGTAAGGAACACAATGAGCAATCAATAAAGGCAAAGGAGGTCGCTCATGCTTCGTGTTCATGGGCTGGAGCTTCTCTGGCCTGTCTTTGGTTCCTACTTGTAAAGTCTTGGATCTCAAAATAACTCACGTTGACAAAGGAGCACATCTACTGCAAGGCTCTGCCCATGCTCTATGCCTCTCCACTGGACCAACAAGGCCATGTCCATGATGTCAAAAGACAAGCATCATCACTTCTCCTGTGTTATCTGTCTCTGGGTCTGTTTACTGAGCCAATGGTCGAAATGAACCTGGGAGAGTTGGGCCTAAAAATGAGGAAGATTAAAGTCTCATGCAATAGCTAGGTTTATTCAGAGCATCAGGCAACTTATACTCTGAAGGTTAAGAGTAGTCACTTAATAAAGTATACAACCATAATGATTGGATATCTACAGTTTTGATTGCCATGACTGAATTATCTACCAGGGATATTGTACCATTTGGTATATCCACCAACAGCCTGTATCAGTGACCTCATCAGACACACTACATTTTAATTGAACCTTTAAACATTAAAATGCCTATTTTTCAACTAAAATCCAATCACTATGATTTGCATGCATTAACCATGGATAGAATGCAGCTCCTTTCATATGTTTATCAGCTACTTTTATTTCCTTCCTAGTGCTTGTTCCCTTTTCTATTAGGCTGGCTACTTTTTTCTTACCCATGCGTTAAATTCTTTACATGATGGAAGGTTCTCTTTCTACTTACCATTTGGCTTCAGTGTTCTTTACCTGGATATCTGTGTCTATGTTTGGGTGTGTATTTGCTTTTCTTATTGGTGTTTTACTCTTATTCTATATGTCTTCTGGATTTACAGAAGTACTAGGAAGCTTCTTAGGATGAGAAAAAGATTAATACTGGGTTTAAGTGTAACTGGATTGTATTTTGTTTCCCAGGTTTTAAAAACTTGTGTGTGTTGACTTCTGTAATCGATGTCAATATGACTTCCTTATGGTAAATTTCCAGAGATAACTCACCACAGAGATGCAAGAGGAAAGCAATTACCTCTTGCTGGGTGTGGGTTGAATGAAAATAACCCCCACTGGCTCACAGGGTGGGACACTGTCAGGAGGTGTGGCCTTATTGAAGCAGATGGCATCCTGTTGGAGGAAGTGTGCCACTCAGAGGAGTTTTGAGGTTTCAGAAGCTTAAGTCAGGCCCAGTGTCACTCTCTTCCTGCAGTCTGCTGATCTGGATGTAGAACTCTCAGCTCCTTCTCCAGCACCACGTCTGTCTCTGTGTCACCATGCTCCCTGTCATGATGACAATGGACTAAACCTCTGAAACTGTAAGCCAACCCCAATTAAATGTTTGCCTTTCTAAGCGTTGCTGTGGTCATGGTGCCTGTTCACAGCAGTAAAACCCTAAGACACTGGGGATGCTGTTAGACTGTAGAGTAAGGAAAGGCTGCACCCTGCCCTCCAGCAGAGCTGCCACCTCTCTGCTGGGGAGGAGAGAGACATTTTAGCTAGGAGTCAAACAAATGCTATCCTTGTTAAGGAGGGAACAGAGAAGGTGCCATCTAAACTCAAATAACATTTTACATCGTTGTCTCAAAGAAAGATGGTTTGTTTACAGTAGAGGAGTCAAAGGGGACAATGTCCTTACTCAGGGTGATAGAAGTCTCTGTCATACTTTACATTTATATTATAAGGAAATGCACTGTATAGTGGCTAGACTATGCAGTTGGATTTATTACTATAAGAAGAATTAGTACAGGCTGAGCATGCAGTTTGTAGAATACCCTGCCCAGCACTCACAAAACCCTGAGTAAGCTCCCCAGCACCAAATAAACCTGCTGTAGTGGCTCATGCCTGTAGTCCTAGCAGTTGAGATGTATAGGCAGAACAAGACCCTTTTGTCTACATAGAAAGTCTAAGGCTATCCCAAACTGCGTGAGACAGTGTATCCAATAAAAATACATTAATATAAAAAATTTTAATGTCTCTGATAACCCATATACTCAATGCACTTTACCTGTCAATACCACAGAAATTCATTATGTAAGTTAAAATCTATATAAATAATAATTATAGGGATTTTGATAATCTTTTTAAAGAACAAAATAATGGACTCTGGGCTTGGAGAAAGAATGAATGGAACATGCTAAGGTGCTGAAGCAAAAACCAGGATAAGGTTAGCTGCTATAAAGTCCAAAGGTCATAAAGAGGTCATCTCTGCTGACCCCAGTTCCATATCTACGCTGGGATAGTGAGGGCTGAGAAGAAATCATGTTGGGTTGGGACCTACAAGACTTTGTACTCTCTTTGCCTTTCTTTGAGAGTTTAAGCAGACTTTCCTAAATAAATCTTCTTGTTGAAACCATATCCTTTTGGCTGCACAAGATGGCACACATTATAGTTTCAACAGCCAGGAAAGGGACAAAGCAAGGAGACCATGAGTTCGAAGCCAGCCTTGGCTAAATAAGCAAGACCTTATCAGAGAGTGAGAATGAGAAGTGAGGCTAGGAAAATGGGGAGGAGGAAAATAGAACAAAAGGAAAGGCAAGTAAAAGGCAGAATTGTTCTCACCAGTGCAAATAAAAGACAGAAATAGAAACACGGGAACCTTAAGAAAAAGCCAAGGGGACAATGAAGGGGAGGTGGCCATGTTCTAGGGATGCTAAATTGCCTGGGTATGGCATGCTTATCTCTTTCTCTTGTTTTCTTTCTATATTTTTTTCAGTATTATCTTTGGTCCTCAGTTTTGCAACTTATCCATTAGTTCTTGTGTGTCTTCTCTTATCTCACTTTCTTCAATGTTGATTAAATAACAGCCTTATATCATTCTTTTGCTATATATTGTCTCAACTTTATTTTTCTCATCTCCATCCTCCTCATAAAAGGAAATATAAATAAGTTAATTCTAAGTTGGCTATCCTTCTACTGACCTACTTGGATAGGAGCGATTTGTTTAGCCCTAGAGATGGGATCTTACTAGGCAGTCTAGACTGGCCTCAAACGCACAATCTTCTTGCATCAGCTTCCTGGGTGTGAGGACTGCAGTCATCTACCATCATATCCAGCTAGATAGACCTCTTAATCAAAACTTCCAACTAGGTCAGAGAATGTAATAGTCATTTTAATCAGAGGACAGCTTAGTAGTTCTAAATCTACACCCAGTTGAATCAGCAGCTAGCCCTCCTTTCTTCTGGCCCTGTTCTAGCTTTGTGACGCTGGGTCGGCAGTTGGCTTCCTGTCTGACTTATTCTTGAGCCCTATTGGGTAGTTTGGTGGCCACATGCCCAAATTCTTTTCAATTCCCTTATTCCCAAACCCTGATTGGGATACAGTGCCTAACTCTCCGGGTCATCAGACAAGAGCTGTTTCCTCCCAGCAGAGTGGAAGCTGATTCCAGCTGGGATGCTAGCAGGATGCTCTCTGTTATCATGGTCTGTAGAAAACAGGTTGTTAGCCTGGTGGTGGCAGGCCTTCTCCTTCCTTCATTGTCCGGTTCTAGTTGTCTGGGAGTTTCTTGAGTTTTCTCAACCCCCTGCTGCTAATCCATTTGTTCCAGGTCATGTCACAAGGCACCACAATGTTGACTTGTGTGTGCCCTTGAGGACTTGCTTTTTCCTTTGAATTAGAAACCTGAGATAGTCACACACACACACACACACACACACACACACACACACACACACACAAACACACACAGAGGCCTACACACAGAAAGACATACATAGACACAGACACAGACAGAGAGATACACACAGAGAGACATAGACAGAGATACACATACAGACATGGACAGACAGTCAGACATACAGTGACACAGACACACACACACAGACACACACACACGCACACACAGACATAGACAGACACACATAGATAGACAGACACACAGAGACACAGCCACACACACAGAGATACAGACAGACACACACACAAACATAGACAGACAGACACACATAGACAGACAGACACACAGAGACACAGCCACACAGACAGACAGACAGCATGGAAAAAGTTTTTATTTCATCTAAGGTGTGAATAAAAGAAGCAACTCAAGCATTTTCCTTTTTATCCAAGAAATCCGACCATTTTCCCCTCTACAGAATATTTTACCCATGTGTTGTTAAGATCTTACACAGGGCCCATGTGGGCAACCTGGTCATCTTCATGGAGGTGACAGACTGAGGTGTTGGTAAGATGCTGAGAAGGGAGGAAATAGAAAGGGTGATTTTATTAGTGCTAAATCCCAAATCCTTAATGTTTCTCCCAGGTGTGAACTGAGACCTCTTTAGAAACAAATTACTCACACAAGAATCCCTCTTTAATAGTGACATTTGGAAAAGTATCTTTATCTACAAGAGGACAGGTAGTTCCACTAAAGCCAGTTGGTCACCTTGATTCTTACTGGATCCCATTGGCTCATGCTGATGAGAAGGTGAGAGTTTTTGTTACATTAAGAGTGGTTTGAAGTAAGTGTCTAGAATTAGTCATATGCCTCTTTGACGAGGCAATTGGAGTACAAGTTAGCCATAGTAAGAAGTGCGTAGTCTAGTGTTCTATTGAAAATGCTTCTACAGAACAAACTGCCAATTAATAGACCACAAACCAATTGTTCCTATCTCTTTATACTTAATGGATAGAACTTGGGACAAAGATCAGACCGTTTTACTTGTTTAGGACAATGCCTTTCTTTTCTCTCTTTCTCTTTCTCTCTCTTTCTACCTTCCTTCCTCCTCCTCTTCCTCCTTCTCATTCTTCTTCTGTAGAAGGACATGGGCTCCAAGAAAATTAAATGGATTGTTTGAAGTTTCTCAACTTTTAGCAAATTTGGGCCTGGAACCTAGTTCTCCTGCTTTGGGCCCTAGCGTTCTTCTAGTTTCATCTCAGGAGAACAGAGGCAACCTTACACAAGATGAGAGCCACTGTAGACTCTGGCCACACGTTAGAACTACCAAGGCATCTGCATAAAAATATGCCTAAGCCCCAAACTTATTGATTCTCCTTTCCAGTTCTCCTAGTTGAGCTCTGTACAAGGCTAGTGTTCTTAAAAATTGCTTCTTACACGATGGCAATTTGTGGCTAGGGTTAAAGGCCTCTGATATTTTTTGGTAACTCTGATATTCTATGCACTTCTTTTCTCAGTTTCTTAATCCTGATGGTACAGACCACAGAAATTCTTTGTTAACTTTGCACACCTACATTCCTCAATTAATGTTCAAAAATAACTTTTTCTTTCTTCCTTCCTTCCTTTCTTTTGTTTGCTTTTTTTTTTTTTTTTTTTGCCAGGGTTTCTCCATGTAGCCCTGAGTTCTGGGATTAAAGACATATACCATTATGCCCAGCTATTCCTTGAAAATTTTAATTACTTCAGAAATAAACTTCATAGCAGTTTTCAACATCATCTGTGAGTGCTGGGGTGGCACCTCAGTCAGTAAAGTGCTTTGCTAGCAATCCTGAAAATGTGAGTTAAATTGCTCAGAGTCCACATTTAAAAACAGTCAAGTGTAGAGCACTGGGGAGGTGGAGAGGGGTGGGTACCTAGGGCTTACTGACCAAACTAGCCTACTTGGCAAACTAAGGCCAATAGGAGGTATTATCTCAAAAAGCAAGGCGGGTGATACCTGAGGAATGAGAGTCAGGGGTAGACTTTTGGCTTCTACATGCACTGGAACACCTATGTATGTAAACACACCACACATCTCTCTCTCTCTCTCTCTCTCTCTCTCTCTCTCTCTCTCTCTCTCCTTCCCTTCCTCCCTCCCTCTCTCTCCCTTTCTCTCTCTCCCTCCCTCCCTCCCTCTCTCTCTTTCTCTCACGCGTGTGCGCGCGCGTGCACACACACACCACTCATACATGTCTGTACACGTATGTGTTCATAGACGACATCTATCATTCAGCATTAAAGAACTTTTGGGTCCTTCTTTAGTGTTACCAACTGAAATGAAACTCAAGATGAGGTTGAAATACACCCTTTGGGGCTCCTGTTTGGTTTCAGGGTTTTCTCTTTTCTGATGAAAGGACATGGATGGTTACTCCCCTGCCTTCCACACCATTTCCTTTCCTTTCCCGAGAACCCAGATGCCAAACTTATTTCTCGTGATGAAAATGGCTCTGAGCTACAAGGACCTCTAGGTCCTCACAGTATGGATGCTGCCACTGTGAGACTGAGCACACCAGCTGGCTCAGGAGTACAGACACCTCGGCCACATTTCAGTAGGACAAAAGTGGCTTAGTGAGAAGTTTGAGGAGGTCAGTTTTCATGCTCACAAAATGACTTGGGAATCACAGACCACAGACATGCATGTAGGAATGCAAAAATCCGAGGCTGAAGCTATGTGAACTGTTATTTTTCTTGGCTAAGACCGATCATTTTCTTCTTTCTCCCCTAAATTGGGGTTTTAAAATGCTGTTGCTACCATTTATTTCTCTTGGCATGTTCAATGACTGCGTTTCTTTGTTCCCACTGCCTTTCCCGTGGACCCTCTTCAGCTCCCTCTCTTGAGTAAATAATCTAGCTTTTCTGTGGCTTGTGGGGCAGCTTAGCACTCCTTCCTTGGATAATTTTCCCCTTAGGCTCTGGGGTTCTGCCGACCATACCCTCAGCGCACTGCGTTCCTTCTTTCCATCTCTGAATCGAAGAGCGCTCGGTTTTATTGTCGTGCAGTGGACAACTGTCTTTTCCCTGTCTGCTCCTCCCTAAGCATCTCAAGCTGGACTTCTGTTCCGATTTCACACTCTGTCCTTCTGCAGTCCGCCCAGAGCTCAGCCAAATGTGCCAATTCCCTCTGCTACCCCCAGGGTGGGGTATGTCTCTGCCGAAGCATTTTAAGTTCCACGCTTTTGTTTTTGTTGTTAAGAACAAACAAACAACCCAAAATGAAGGCAGCCAAGGACCTCCGTTTTCCTTCTATTTTTATTTTAGTTTATAATTTTTTATCATTGTGGTTCATACCACCCCAAATCAATTGCTTTCCTCTAAGTATCTCTGTTCATTGCTTGCTGCATACGCCACAGTTGCAAATCAATTTTTTCTTTTGAGGGGGGAGGAAGAACAGGTCTGGAGAGAGCCTTGGTTCTTCTATGAAGATGCATGTCTTTTTTAGGTGAGGGTCAGATATAATGAAGGGGAACACGGGTGTCGCCATTCCACCCACTTAACTGTGACAAGGGAAACACAGGGACAGCCAAAGGCTTCTGAGGAGTGGTCTGTTTTCTTTTCGAAGCCTTCTGAATTGTAACGGGAGAGCTTCTTCCTGTGTTCTGTAGTGTGGAAATCATGGCGTGTATGGAGTGTAATGTGAGGAAGCAAACCCAATTTGTAGGAGAAGGGAAATGGCTTTTCCCAATGGTTAGGAAGTGCTCACTACCTGTGAGGTGAACAGGGAGCAGAGAACCACCCCTCAGCCAGCTCCTTCCCATCTCCAACGGGAAGAGAGCTGTTAGCTAATGGGATAAGGCTGTAAGTGGAGTCCCTAGGTCTTCCCATGTGTGTCTGCTTCCCCACCACCCCTGGAACACAACCCAGGATGCTCAATTAAGTTTCTGTTTTCTTCGATGAAGTGAGCCTGGTTGCATTCTGTGCTCCAGCAGAAGGACGTGATGGATGGGACCGGGGATCGTGGCCATATTGCTTTCTTCTTTTCAATCTTCTTTAAATTTCAACTTTTGAAATAGATTACAAATGCTGCAGAGTCATTAATGTTGTTTTCCTTTTCAAAAGTTCCACTGCATGCTAATGAGCAGCTTAAGGCTAACAGAAGCTGTGTCTCCACGCGAGCTGAAGTTTGCCATATGCCCAACTTCTGTTTCACATGAGCTCTAAGTCTGCAAAATGCAAAGTTGCCACAAATATCCGGGTGCAGAACTGGGTCCCATGTACAAGTATGTGAGTGAAAAATTTGACTCACGCATATACTCTTGGAAAAAACTTTCCCATAGTTTTCTTCTCTCTAAGGTATTGGACGGGCCAATGCGTGTCCTCATGTTTCAAACATCCACCCCCCTTGAAACATTTTGATTGCCTCTTGCGCTGCCTGGAGTTGCACAATGCTGTGTTCCAAATGCTATCTTTTTCACTAGCTTCATATAATTCCAGGATAGTTTCTCTGCTCCTCACAGCATGCCCTTATGTACATGGCTTCTATTTTTACTTTGCCTCTTCCTCTGTTTCCCTCCCATTTCGCCCAACATGTTTTGAATTTGTGTAGTTGTTTATATTTGAAACAATCATACTTGAAACCACCAATACTTATTTTATTTAAAAAATATTTTTCTTGATGCAATTCCCAATTTTGGGACCTGGCACATCAAACTCAATAGAAAGAATGCAAGCCTTGGGAAGAGGCAAGAATCCCCCTGACGTAATCAGCAGAGGCCATGTGTTGTTTTCATCCCCTGGAATCAATATTTCTATTTTATTATCTTCTAAACAGGACAGCAACAGGAATATAAGTGTAATGTTTTGGCAGTAAAATCTATACATTCTTTTGTAAGTGAGAATATTTGAAAAAGGACGGTGCTATTGGCCATTGATTATTTCATTTTATCTCACTTATTATAGTCATCAGATAAGATGCCCAGGCTTCTGAGATAATAGATGTGTAAAATTGTAAAATAATACCAGGTGTTTACTGTTGAGTTACAGACTGCTTTACTCAGACAACCAGGAGATCTAGACTCTAGGTCTACCCCATGAGCCTCAAAAGAACTCCATCTGGCTGTGTAATGGAGGCTTGGCTTCATCTTGCTGATAAAGTAGAATCAGACGCTGAGTTTCTCTGGTGCAACTTGGCTTTCTGGGGGAAATCCAGTTTCATGATTCTGCTTTCAGCCGAGATTCTCTGGAAGTGTCATTAATTTATGACATGAAGACAGAAAGCCTATTAATTCTTCTACTTCAATTAGCTTCTGCTTCCACTTTATTCCTGCTTGTTCCCGCAGCTTAAAACTAGTTTTCTTAACTTTGGAGCATCAGTCTTGTCTTGACAGTTCTAACATCTCAGCACGGATTCCTTGACTATATGCTAGGAAAATCCACCTCTGTCACTACAGCTGTGTCCTTGGCAAGCTTTGTAGCTGACATTTACTGCCAATGAGCCAGCTTTCTCTGTCCTGACTCAGCAGCTGGGTCCCTGGCACAGATCTCCCACTCCCTATCCTATTCTCATAGTTCATAGTCAATTACAGGGTTACCACGGCTCTTTGCTTATCACAGAGCAGATCCGAAAGAAAGATGAGGGTCCATGGGTTAGTTAGGAAGATGATCTCAGAAAGACAAGGAACTTAGAAAGGGAGACAGGGAAGGAGGGATGTTAATGATGGGGGTTACTACTGTGGAAAATGGATTCAGTGTCTGGGGGACCCTCTGAGAGGTGGTGGAGAAAATACTTTGGAGGAATGAAGGCAGAAATATCTCTTGACCCACTAGCTATCTCTTACAGTGTGAGATTTGCTCCTAACTAGGGAATAACTCTAGATTTTAAATTTTTTTCATGTATCTATTTGTATTTGTGTGTGTGTGTGTGTGTGTGTGTGTGTATATATATATATATATATATACATATATATATATATACACACACACACACATGTGTTTATACATGTCACACATGTATGGACATCAGAGAACAAATTATGGGAGTTGGTCTTCTTCTACCACCATGTGGGTTCTGGGGATACCACTTACATTGTCAGGCTTAGGCAGCAGGTACCCTCACCTGCTGAGCTACATCCCAACTTTAGACTACCCAGCCTCCCTTTTGCACTCACCTGTGGTTAGATTAAAACTGCAAGACAGAAAAAATAAGTGCTGAGGGAAAGAAACTCCAAGTACATTCAGGAAGTACACATGCTGCTATAGGTGACCTCCAAGTGGGCCATGTCTCTGACAACATATCTGTTGGTTCCATCATACTACTTTTAAGCAAAAGTGTATTATTTCCTTTAAAAAACGATGTGTGTATAGATATACACAGGAATGCAGGTGCCCATGGAAGCTAGAAGAGGTTGCTGAGTCTCCTGGAGCTTGAGGAAGAGGTGGGCTGAGCATGCCAACCTGGGAACTGGGAAACTAACTCAGTTTCCCTACAAGAGCCTCAAAGGCTTTTAACCACTGAGCTATCTTTCCAGCCCACATTAGACTAATTTTTAACAACCAGATTTAAAAGATCCAATTAGAAGAGCATGTTGTCAGGAGTTAGAAAATATTCCTGATGGAGAATTTATTTCCTGGAGGTATTATCTTTCCGGATTTCTCTTTTTCTACTATTGGTGACAGCTGGGCTTCCTAAGAAGGCAGGAAGAGACCTTTTCCATTAGGATGGACTGCTGAGAAGCAGAGGAAACACTGAAAGGAAAAACCATTGCCTGGAGCAGGCAAATGTGTGGCTTAGCAGTTACCCACCAAAGTTCAAGCTTCCTAAATTGTTTCATAATCTGGCTTTGAAAATAACTTGCATTTTCCAAATATGTATTCTGTGTCTTGAAGGGCCCCACCATGGATCATAGGGCACAGCCACTATATTGCTATCTGTACTCCTTGTTGCTTGTTTGCCAGCTGGCTAGAAGGCAATGCTTTTGCCTGTACCTTGAGCACAAAGAGCTCAGCAACTACACTTGACATTCAACTGAGTTAGACTCCTGCAGCAGAACAGAGCCAAACAAAGAGCTTATCGACTGTTTCTAATTCTGAGCTGGGGGAAGTATAAGTAATCTAAATGAAACTCACATATGCATCGTTTATTTGTAGATATGGTTGTGTAAGAGATTTGTAATGAGTTGTATATGCTTAATTTGAATGCTTGGTAAATTTTGGTTATACGCTTATGCATATGGTATGTGCATTAAACCATTCTCAGAGTTGCCTTTGGTTATAAAGTCTCTGTTTAGGGTCCTGCTGCACATCTGGCTGTTCCTTTGTTCCCAGGCAGTGACTAATTCTGATCAGATCTCCTTACACCTCCAACCTTGCAAGTAAAGAGAAGAGAGACTCCAGAATTAAGATACCAACATTGATGTTTATATATGGGAAGTAAAGATCATTCACTAGGTCACAGAGTCTTAGCATTCTGTGCTGGAAATGAACTTCTAAAGAAATTGAAATGAACTTTTAAAAAAATTAGGAAATAGCAGCTTATGGAAAAACAGTGGTTTACTGAAGGCCATGGGGATAATGGCTGATTTTTAACTTGAAGAGAGTCCTGGTGATACACTTTCATTGTCGATAACGAACTGTCGTGATTTTGATTAATGCCAGTGTCTGGCATCATGTAAAGTTAAGACCCTTTTATGGATTCCTTTCAACACAGTGGAAGCTACTGCAGCCATAAATTTCCTTAGCTGCAGCAGCTGTTGCATGAGACAGTAGTAAAAGCTCCAGTGTTATCCTCTCCTTTTCTCTGAGGGTTTTAGTAGACTAGGAACTCTGAAACTTCCCTATCTCTGAAACTGAAGTGGGGCCGCATGGCAGCGTCTTTCTCTAGACATCAGCCAAGAGAAGAGGCTTGACGGATGCTGTAGGAAAGCAAATAAGCCAGTCTGGTAACTCAGGAGAAAGGGATTTATATGATGCTTTCTATCCTAGCCAGATGAGGCTGTGGAGGAATGAGCGGGTTGGCCGTTGGCAAAAGGACATATGAGGCTAAAAGTCACAGTAAACACTCTTTCTTTGTTTTCCCCCCAAAGAGTGCCAACACATTTTTAATTCTCAACAGACGCATTATACCTAGAGCTAAACAAGGTACAGATTTATCTTTCTGGGAATAAGTATGTATCAACTCTGCTCCAGTTTGCAAAGGGATTGAATCATTTATTCCATGGTCAGTAATAAACAACAACAACAACAAAAAAAAAACACACAAAGAGGAAATTGTTTCTTTCCTACACTACAGACCCTCTCACTGTCTGCTTTTGTTTAATAACTATCAGTGTTTATAACTATCAGTGTTTTCTGACTTCTTGTCAGGAAAGAAAGGAAAAGAAGAAAAGAAAGAAAAACCCAACCCGCTTCACAGTGCTTTGAAATTATCCAAACAAAGGCAATGCAATTCTTTGATGCAATGGTAGTGTTCTTTAGAAGTGGATTCTTTCAGGGATTAGGGCCATTGTATTTCCCTTTGTCACATGCTAATGGCTAGATGAAGTATTTCAAATACAACAAGCTAATAGCAAACATCACATTCTGTAAAGCATGGGCAGGAGAGGCTCTCCAACAAGGGTACAAAAAGCTGTTGATAACCATATTGCAAGAAAGAGAGATAAAATGAATGTAGATCCATAATGGATGATTGCATCCAATTCGTCATTAAGACCCTTGGAATAGTCAGGAGTTACAGACACCTGCCACCAGGAGACTGAAGTCCGAAAAATGTCATTTGCTCTTGATTGCCATTGGAGATAATTGAGTTGCAATTACTGAACAAAATTTGCTGAGGACAGTCTAATACGTTCTGCTGGATGAGTATCATATTATTAAAAATATAATTTCTGATTTTCCCGCATGAAGCAGATGAATGACAAAAATAAAGCCCCAGGCAAGAGGGCTCAGCAGGTCAAGTTGCTGCCAAGCCTGATAACCAGAGTTCAAGCCTTGGCTTTCTCCCCTTTGTACATGGAAAAAAGGAAAGAACCAACGCTGGCAAGTTCTCTTCCCAGACACTAATAAATGCATAAAGAATGGATGAGTGCAACAACAAAAATGTTCTTGGTGTATCCCATTAGGGTGACTGCAAACGACGAAGCGTGATAAACACTTCCAAAAAGTAGAAGAACTTTGAATGCTTTCCCCACAGTGCAGTATTTCTCAACCTCCCCAGTGCGGTGACCCTTTAATACAGTTCCTGATGTTGTGGTGACCTCCAACCATAAAATTATTTCCTTGCTACTTTATAATTGTAATTTTGCTCTTGTTATGAATCACAATGTAAATATTTTTAGAAACAGAGGATTGCCAAAGGGGTCAGGACTCACAGGTTGAGGAAGACTTCCATAAAGAGATATGTAAGTTTAATAGGTATCTTTAATTTGCCTTAACAGTTATAATACACACACACACACACACACACACACACACACACACACACATTGTCTCCTAAGCATATACAAATTTCTGTTTTTAATATATCAGTTAAAAAATTCAAATTACACTTAAAAAAGAAGTCTAAAATGATCTGTATTCTTGGGCCAGGTGCTCCCGATGTGAGGATTCCATGAAGCAATGCTTCCAGATACTTATTCTAGGATTTACGTTAAGAGTGACTTTTAGGCATGTGAACTTACATATTTACACTAAATACTTCTCCCTTTGATGAAGGTTAGTCATGGCATATGTTAAGGTCATCTAATGTAAACATGCTTGACTTTCTTTGTGTAACTTGAACTTGAGTAAGTGTTTCCAATGTAAAAGACTCAGAGTTGGTGAAGACTTACTTTTGTTATTGCTTGCTTTGGGACACTTAGCATTCCTAGGGGTAGGTTGAAGGATTTCATAAATGAAGCCATTTATTCTCCCAGAAGCTAAGTGATTTGTCCAAAGTAATACATCTGTTGATGGGGATTCAGGTTTACCATTCTATTTCCTCTTTCATGCAGAGAACCAAGCTGTTCCCTTTAACTGACTTACTGGGTAAGAAAGCACTTTTTTTCTTTTTTAGCTAATCACAGTAATTAACACAGCATGTTTAAAAAGACTGCCTTAACTGTGTTTTCCAGAATACTGGGGAAATGATCACTGTAAGTCTTCTATTTTAATTTATAAACTTTCAAAATCATTGCCTTCCCATGTCTGTTTCTCAGGACACCTGTAAGAGACCAGCACAGTGGGCCACCAAATGTCTAAGTAAATTAAAACTGTTCTTTTTTCTTCTTTGGGCATGTTGCTTCCATAGTTGATATGATTTAGATTATTATACACATAAGGTAAAAATACGACTAGTATTTTAAAAATGTAAAAAGCTCCTGGATTTAAAAAAAGGCAGGGGGAAAGAGTACTCCACGGGAAATAATTCACTCACCAGAAGTTATAGAATATTTAAAATTTTGTCAAAATTCTGCTCTTAAGAGATATTCTAGTAATAATTTCCTTGCTTTAAACCCTTTACTTCAGTTTTTCCTTTTGG
>CM052709.1:68541134-68615804 GCA_028551405.1 Uromys caudimaculatus | reverse complement strand
AGCGGGCAGAGTCAGTGAGCTCTGGGGACGCGTTGCCCCTGCTATGAGCTTTTCTGCGTTCCTGGGAGAGAGAGGATTGTCTCCCGGAGCTGCCTGTCTATGGAATCCTAGTGTCCCAGGGAGAAGTTTCCTGCCACAGGCCCCTTGTAGCTTTCTTTTACAGCCTTGGAATCATCCTACATACAATGCTGTCATAGTCAGACAATGCCAACATATTAATTGGCCTCATAGGAATGTTTTAGGAGATGTGAAAAAAATACTTTTGGTTAAAGAAATTTAGGGAATTGCTCTCTAGAACCTCCATGGTGGAGGGTCCTGGTGTATGCTCATGTACTAAAGGCTCTGAGCAGTTCTGTAAGTACAAGCTGTTATCCCCTAATCTACTTAAATCTCTCTTAGGAGAGATCATGTCCACACCTATCTCATATTAGTAACACTAGCGCATTTATAAGGCAAATGTTTTCCATGGATCTACTTAACTGCTAAATAACGGTGAAGCAGGCGGGCCCAGAGAGGTAAATGGTCTGCTCACAATGGTTTTCTCCATGTTGATCTTTACTCTTCTATGCTCCAGCATGTTGCCTATAGCTTCTGTCTAAATACAAAAGAAGCAAGTAAGACTTGGGTACCTATGATCTATTCTGGCCATCTGACTGCCATCCAAATACCCACTCTTCCGTGGATCCAGCTGCTGGCACATACACACTTATTCTACCAACATGCTTCTTTGCCATCACCATTTTGCTTGCAAAGACTAATCCATGGGCCAATTAAAAAATCAGATATTCATAGTGCTTAATTTTCTTGTTGCTGTTTCCACCCACAAGATGCAACTTAATCGAGGAGAGATTTACTTTGGCTTATGATTTGAGGAGATACACACGGAAGAAGGGGTGAGAGACTGTTGGCCATATTGCATCCACAGTCAGGAAGCAGAGAGGCGTGGATGCTCACATTGAGCTTACTTTCTTTGTTCTTCCTTTTGAACACGAGGAAGGTGAGGATGGAGGCAGTCAGCAAATACATGGACTGGTGATGAAATGTCAGGCTGACTTAAAATGCTATGGAGAGAAACAGGAAAAGGCCAGCTGCAAATAAGAAGAGAACCATCTATTTTATCAGAACTTCAGATGAATGGAGTCTTGTGGTCTGAAAGGAAGGTTGAAAGCATGTGAAGGAGAAATGCAAAAGACCAGGATGAAGGGGCTTCATGTGCTTGAGGGGGTCTGAGTAGAATGGGGGGACATGAGTGAGGGCAAGTGCCAGGAGCCAAAGAGAGGTATGTATTAGTGTTCTCGTTCATGTGACCAAAGTCCTGATAAGACATCACTTAAGGGAAGAAGTATTTATTTTGGCTTGCAGTTTAAGGGGACCAAGTCCATCATGGTGGTGAGTGCATGGTGAATGACATGTGAAGTGGCTACTCCTATTGCATCTGCAGTCAGGAAACAGGAAGTGGAGCTAGGCTGTAAGACCTCAAGGTCTATCCCCAGAAATCTACTTCCTACCACGAGCTTCCACCTCCTAAACATTCTATAACATTCCCAGACAGGTGTGGACCAAATGTGTGAACATGAGCCTGTGGGTGGAGGTGAGGATTTCATATTCAAATAGCAATAGGAGGTAAAAGGTACAATCCAACTAGGAAACATAGTTTAAAAACATAAAAACACTGGTGCTAGAAAGATGGCTCAGCAGATAAGAGCACTTGTAATTCTTGTAGAAGAGTGGACTTTTGACCACAGCAGGAAATAGCTCACAACAGTCTATAACTTCAGATCTGGGGAATCATGTACCCTCTTTCTCTTCTACCTCCAGAGGCATCTGGGTGTTTGCTCGCGCGCGCGCACACACACACACACACACACATACACATCCCACAGACACACATAGAAATAGAAATAAAATGTCTTTTAAAAATCAAATACAAAACTTTACAATTAAGTTTAAAATGCCATGCCTTTGTACATAGGATTTTCATGGAAATGACTGAAAAAAAGGAGGTCAGGAAGGGAATTTTTAGATCCTGCTGGGATTCATCCATAGCAGTCACGTGTCTAAGAAGCACAGTGATAAAGAAATGCTTAACTTAACTGTGCTGAGTGAACCACAACAGCACAGTGAGGGACTGCAGCCTGGGGGATTGTATTCCTAGTCTGATGCATCTTCTTCAGATTTGCTCAGTGTCTGCATTCCTGGGCAGGAGCCTGTCTCGGTCACAGAAAATGTTGAAGTCAGTGTTTTTGATATGCACTGAGTACACGAAACTAAGGAGATAGATTATGAACTTGGAAATTTTATCCTTTTTCCTTTCCTTTTCTTTTCTTTTCTTTCCTTCTTTCTCTCTCTGTCTCTCTCTCTTTCTTTCTTTTTTGTAAAACGAGCCAATGGACACTTTTTCACTTTGAAGTACTCTCCTAAATTTTAGCATGCCATCACGCCAGCTTTAGGGACCAACATGAATAGAGACTAGAAATGTACAGTCGTCTTGGATTCTTCCTTTCTTGTTTGTACAGCTCTTCAAAGGTTCAGTCTGATTTATGACCCATCTGAAATATGATAGTTTTTATTAACAAGTCAATCATGATATTGTTAAATGCTAAATAAATTCTACTGTGGGTATCAGATGAGAAAATGTACTGTCAGGGAGTGGTATATTTCAAGTCACACAAAACTGGAATTCACATGAAATTTTATGTGCTTCGGAATAGAATAACCCTGATTCATGCGGGGAGATCTTAAACGCTAATGTATGCATATTTATGGAATGCAGAGCTGAGACTTGGCACACTGCCTCTCCAGTACTGCTTCTGTAAACCTCAATAAGGCCCACCTGTTGCCGCTTCCACAAGCCCTCTGCAAACTCAAAGCATGCAAAGTACCAGGGCCGCCTTTCCAGTGCGATTTGCAGAAACTGGTCCTATTACCTTGGACACACACCAGAGAAAACAAAATAGCTCAAAGCCATGGGAGAGAAAGAAGAGAAGTAGGCTTACTAAGTCAATATCCTGCTTCCCTTCACAGCTACTTTTTCACAGGGAGAATGGCTGCCATCACTGTGTGGTCCTTGCCTTAGATCGTGAACACTTTCATAGCCGCACTGGTAAATATCGCGCTTCCGTGTGCCTCCAGCAGAGCCTGCGTCGTCAGTACATCCATACGGGGGCGCTCTTTTGCAGTCGCCCCGCAGACTTCAAGAGTCTAAGCCGCAATCAGGAGAGGTACCTCAGTGGCCTCCTTTGTCTGTAGCTTTTAAGCTCTGAGACTTCTGTGAGCTTCCATTTTTATAGCCAGATTATTTTAAAGAAATCTTTTTGTTAAAAGGCTTAAAGGCCAAATTTTAAAAAAAGAAATTAAGAAACTTAGTTTTAGCAACCATCCCTTATCACTATAATTCAATATTGTATTTATTTTTTTGAGTCACATCCTCTAAGTACCAAATTATTATTTCACTATTTTCTTCTGCTCTTCTAAAGCCTTATAAAATTTAGGAGCATAGTACATGTTGGTCTCCCTCTGTTCTTGGACAGCTTGTTCCTCAGGCTCTCAGTGGACATGACTGGTTTCTTTTTTCCCATTTCTTTCAAATTGGGGCCACATGTCCTTCTGACTGAGCAGTCCCTCACAGAGGGAAATAAGATCTTCATCCATGAGAGTAAATTGTTGCTAAGATTGATCTGTTCTAGGGAATCTGGAGTCTGCTTCCCTTGGTCTCTCCAGCAAAGGAGAAAGTGAGTGTAAGTGATATAGAGAAGAGAGAGAAAGAAAGAGAGAGGGAGAGGGAGAGGGAGAGAGAGAGAGCACGAGCAAGAGAGAACACTCGCATTCCATCAACATCTCTGTCTTCCGTGACCCTACTTTCTGGAGACATTAAGTTTAAATATCCAAGTGGGAGATCTGAAGATAAGTTACAGCATCTTATAGGGACCATCGAGAATTCTATGACTTCTTTGGTGGTTTAGTTTTCCCTTTTGGTGAATTCGTGTTACTGCCTCATTTATTTATTTATTTATTTATTTATTTATTTATTTATTTATTTATTTATTTATTTATTTATTATTTTGTTTTTGATACTTTATTTACATTTCCAATGTCTCTTCTTTGGAAACTCTCTATCCCTTCCCCCTCCCCGCCTCTATGAGGGAATTCCACCTCCTACCCACCCGCCCACCCATCCCCATATTCCCACCTTGACATTCCCCTTTACTGGGGCCTCTGACACCCTCTTGAGCTCTTTTTCTGGTTTAGAACTCTGTTATTAAACATCTCTCAAAGCTAGCATGCCACCAGCATGGGGGGGCAGGTTGGTGATATGCAGTCATAAAATCTCTTGTGATAATGTGCTGTTTGTTTATACGGGATCTCTTTTCTGTTGCTTCTTGATTCCATGACACAGGAGGTTATAGGGAGAGAAAACCCCCCATCACCATCTCCTTTCACTAAACTCTTGAGGAGGTGAGCAGGGGCTTTGTGAGGGGCTAGTCTGAGAGAAGGGGCATAGTGCAGCCACCACCCCCGCCCCACCACACAGCTAACCTGTTATCTCCGTCTCCTGTCTGGGTCCTGTATCCCTCATTGCTCTTCATCCTATAAAAGGCACATATCAATGGCTTCCTTGACGCTGTCTTGAAACCTAAAGACCTCCAGAGCTTTCTGCTCTTAATTTTCCACGTTTTGGATTGTTTTGTGAGATTGAAAGAAACTTCAAGAAACTCTTTACAAATAGAAACTAGATCCGCCTTTCACAACCAATTTAGGGAAATACCAAGGACACTTGGGAAGTTTATTTAGCTACACAACAATCATCAGGATGGAATGATTTAATCATCTCTCCCGAAATGGAAATTTGAATAATGACATAATCTCCACGTTCAGAAATCTTGAACTGCTTAAGCACGCGTCCTCTTGGGGTGCAGTTTTCCAGCATCTTACCCACCTGTGCCTTTGGAAGGATTAGCTGAAAAGCTTCAAATTGCATACCACACGGCGCACATGCCATGTGGGAAACATAGCATACAGAAAACAACATTTCTAGCTTTCAAAACAAACATGAAAAGATATTATGCAGGATTGCTCTGGGAAATGAGAGAGCATGATGGGTGCTGAGTGGGGAGGGAGGCCACACTGGCCGGGCAGTGCAGACGGCTGGACAGGGTGTCGTTTGACCATCAGCTGGTTGGGTGGAGCCTCCTGTCCACCTTCCATAACTACCTACAATATGTACTCATTATGGATATTTGTGTTTGCCTTTTAGCAGTGAACACTGCCACAACATATTTTATTTTAGCAGTAGTAGTGTAATTGTTTTTCTTGAACCCCGTGAGAAGCATGCCAGCTAACCAGGGTCTGGCAGAGACCTTTCCAGTGAAGCCTTGAGAGGCTCTGAGAAAGTCCAACCTCCCAGGCCCACTTGGGAAATAGAAACTTAAGATCATCAGAAGTTTTGCTCTTTTCCCAAGTGTTTTGATATTTTGTATAATTAGGAAGATCTGGGAGTATGGAAAGAGTCTCTAAAACCTTTGCATTTTCTCAAAAATATTTTACATGGCTGCTGAGAGAGAATGCTCTCTTTTCCCTAGTGCTCCTGGCAACCCTTTTCAGTACCTGGGAAATAGAAGAGACACTAAAAACATGGGGCTAGGGATATCTTAAGTGGTTGTATTGGTGCTGAGAGATTTATCTGGGTCTTTTCTTATCACAGTTGTCCCACATAAATGTTGATGATGCTGAAGACTGCCATTTTGCTTTTTCCTTTTATTTCTTCTGCCTGCTGGTCAGGGCTCTTTCCTATGCACCCGTGGGATGCTCAAGGAAACAATCCACAGTTGTTCTTGGAGAATTCACAACAGCCTGACTCTAAAACATGGCTGCTGGAGCATTGCCTGATTGGGACCGTTTTGGAGGTGTTATGATGTACTTACCAGGGTCCATGTTTTAGTCCATAAATAAATAAAAGTGTACAAAATTGAGTTGGGCATAGGTAGAAATGAAATATTTGAAAAACAACACAAAAAATTTAAGGTAATAGGGCGTGTGGGGAATGGTGTTTTCGGTCGTTATGATTTGCAAAATGTTTCCTAGGCTTCAGAGTTTAAAAAAAAAAAGGAGGCAGTGAATTGACACTGAATTTTCCCTAACAGGTTTCCTTACAGTTAACTTAAAGTCATATAAGTTTAATAAATAAATAATCTTGTACACTGAGGCTGAGTGCTTCAAGGCAGGTTCTATGTCTGGGAAATCTATAGCTGCCAAAGAGCAAAGTCTAGAAAGAAGACAGTATCAGCCTGTATGTAGTGAGTTTGGTTAATTAAATGAGGATGTAGAGGGCATTATATATATATAGATTGGGGCTCCTGATTGTCTACTCTCATATAATTGTGTTTGATGACCATGATGCTGGTCTCTGGAAGCAGCTTTCTCCATGGAGACCTGGAAGGCTGGACCCCAGAAGCGTTCTGCCCTTCTTGCAGTGATGGGGAGAGGGTACATGAGTGGCTGTCAGTAAAACTCAGCTCTTGTGTTTGGTGTTCACAAAGTTAGAGGTACCCTCTCCTCTTCTAAATGACATGATATAGGGATGTGAAGTCTGGGATTGCTGTAGCCACTTCGCTCCCATGAGAAAAAGTCACTTTTAATTTACCTAGAATGAAGCCAACCAAGCATTATTTTTCTGGCCCCTCAGATGAGTTCAGAAGTGGTCACATGATTAGAGTTGGTCCCTCTAAGGAGAAGCAATGACTTTTTGTTTAGTACTTGTAAGGTCATAATGTAGAAGTTAGGTCCCAGTTCTTTCTCCCAGCCCCATGCTTGCAGAAATAAGTCTTAGACTCAAAATATATTTACAAATATCTTGGACATATAGTTAGGCTCTTCTCTGACTTACATCTTAAATTCTCTCTCCTCTGGGCAGTAGGATTAAGAACTGCGGATATGTCAGGTGTGCTATACTTGCTTGTAATCTCACCATGCTGGAGACAGAGACAGGAGGACTAGGAGCTCAAAAGTAGCCTGAACTACATCCTAAGATGCCATCTCTAAATCAAAGCAGTGCGACAACAGGACCAAGGCTGGATGTATACTGGCCACTTTGTTTTCAGTAGACAAAGACAGTATGTGAAGTAGTCAGAGCTTGGTCAACTGCAGAAAAGCAGAGCTGAGATCTTGATCAAACCTGTCCTGAAGGTTTTTTTTCTTTTCTCAACTGTTGAGCTTGGGAGCCAGTATTTTCTTTTACAAACAAACAAATCAGTTGAGTTGGGAACACGGGTTGAATATAACGAGCTTGAATCGGCAGAACTCCTTCGAGAAGAGCTGACGCGTTGCTCTGTTAGATGCCGTTATAATTTTTTAAGTGTCCAGAGAGGAACATTGATGTGTAAAGGACAGAGAACAATAAAACATGCAAATTCAAATCTACACCTTCACTATGTAGGTCAAATGCCACAGTTACTTAGCTTCAACTGATTTGCTGGAGAAAACACAAAAGCTCGTAATAAGAATCAGATGTACTACAAGTTGCACAGAACTAATTGGATTCAACAAAATCTTGGAGATGTTTCTGCTTTTTTTTCCTTCCCCCCCTTTTTTTTTTGAGCAGTCCAACAATTTAGTCAAAATAGAAACTGCCTTCTTTCAATTCTCAGCAACAAATGAAAAATATACAGTGCAGCATAAGAAAACAATGTGATCTTGTTCCATTGAAACACATACACACATACCAAGAAAACTACAAACATGCACACACAAACACAGAAGAAATTATACAATGACACACGCACAAATAATTTACCCAAACACAAAACTAAACCGTCACACATGCTGAAATCCGTGGGTACTGATACACAAAGGCAGGGTCTCTGCTCTGTCTCAACACTTGCAGCGTGCTCTAAAGTGACAAGCCCCCAAAATTGAAGTATGCATTGGTTGTTACATTTACAATAAATAATTTAATATTTGCATGCTTTCCTTCCTTTAAAAAGCAATCAAAGGACAAAGACAGTTCGTAAAACTGTCCTAGAACTGAAGCAAACCCTGGTGTAAAGTCAGTGACGTGCAATGTATGGGAGCGTACTTTATTCTTTTGTTTTAAGCTAAGACTGCAAAGCAGGTGGGGGCGGGTAGGAAGGAAGGAAAGAGAGGGTCAAGTGAGATGCCACGAAGATGAGGGAGGTGAAAAAGAATAAACAGGATAACTAGAATTACATTACTTAGCAAAGAATACTGGATAAATGAAGAAAGTGAGAATCACATAGCCTATATTTCTAGACTCTTCGTAATCTACCAAAACTTGAACTATTGGCCCATCTATCAATATTTACATCAAAAGACAACTGAATTGATAAAAACATGACAATGAAAGATGGGTTCTTCTTTCTTTTTTATTTTGTACTATGAGAGCAAAGCAAAAAATCATTCTGATGATAATAATCATAATAGCTCTTCTGCCACAGGCCCTTCCAAGGGAACAGTGCCCTGCCAACAGTGCCGGCTGCATGGCCACTCATGTCTTATACCTTGTTTATCTAGGCCCCTGTACTCAGATTATTAAAGCAGATTGGTGAATTTGATTTCAGAGCAGCAGAGGCATGGGCTGTCCAAAAAATTTCAGCATGGCCTGGCTCTAGGAGACAGACTAGACCAATCAGAGTTTCTATCTCTGAAAGTGCAAGTAAAAAAGACAAAAGGATCTGCCAGTTGGTAATCAAGCAGAAACTGCAAAGTTGCCTGGAGGTGAATTTAAGCCACCAATGAGTCAAAGCTATTTGCATGAAGGAGTCTGGAGGAGTTGGGAGCTATTCGAGGAAGGTCAGAGGGAATCCCACTGGGGAAGGCCAAGTCTTCTAGTGACAGTGATGGCAGGACTTGGAGTGAAGAGTCACAGGCCTCTGCTCTCATAGGGGTTTGTGAGCTCTGTAAGAGCTGACCTCATGCATCATCTCTTTTAGTGCTGGAGTTAACCCAAGCATGTCTCCATTCTTGGGTTCCCAAAGAGATGGATGAAATGCCCATTTGGGGTATTTCCATCTCTATCCTTAGTTAACAGAAGGACTGGCTGGCAAGTTTGTTTTCAAAAACAGTAATTTCCTGGGACAGAACTCTGGAGATTCCAATGAGATGAGTATGACAAAGTCCCCTCCCTGGTGCTTGAGGCAAGACACTGTCTTTGGCATCCACTGACTTGGTTTATGCACAGGCAGGGGTCCACTAATCCTGTCTCCCTCAAAGTTTTAGTCTCAGCTCTCTTTCTATATTTAAAAACCATTAAAATCCCAAAGAGCTTTTCTTTAACATAATTTGTATTTTCCTCATATCAAATTTAAAATATTTAATAGATGCATTAAGAACAGTAAACCAATCCTGTGTTTTATTACAGTCATTTCAAAAACATCACAAACTGGGCTGGCAAGATGGTTCAACGGTTAAAAGCATTTCCTGCTAAGTCTGGCAAACTGAATTTGGTCCTTGGGACCTGCATGGTGGATGGAAAGGGCAGATGCCAGCAGGTTGTCCTCTGATCTACGTATATTCTCTGTTGCACGCACATGCCCCCCACCCCCATCATGCACACACACTATTAACATGTAATAAAATTTAGTAAAGGGTAAACTGAGAGACAGAAGCAGTACACATTCATTGGCTTACAGTTTTGTTGGATGTTTCATACTAAAGATGGAGGGGTTGGTGAAGAATCCAGTTCTGAAGGGTTTAGGGGAGACTCTGTCCTTGAGTCCTCTTCCAGCCGTGGCACATCAAGGCAATCCTAAGCTTCTAGATGCCGTTACCTTCGTGTCAACTCAGTGTCTAAATTGCTCTCTATAGGGACATCACTCATCTGGGATTAAGAGTGACTCAAATAACTTAAATCAATCATATATAAAATTTATCTTAAAATAAGGTCTTATTCACAGGGTGCTATTTACATATGTTTTGGGGAACACAGCTTGGCGTGTAACACCTGCTCATGCACACTTTTGTAAAAAATAATTCTAGTTTTCAAAATAAATTTACTTAGAAGATTAATATTGCTTCATATTTTATAAATCCCTTTAACACCTGGCTTAATAGAATCAAATTAAGTTAGTTTCTCAATCTGCTGGGATGATGTTGCTTTGCTTGAAGTATCTATAGAAGATGTAGTCTTCTTTTTTTAACTGAAGGATAGATCCTAGCAGCTATTTCAGCTAATGGTAGAACATTTTCTTTGGCCCTACTCCATGGCTCAGCAAGTAGTAGTTTCTCTCTTTCTTTTTCATTTTATAAAAAGATGTATTACTTAGCCACGCATAGTGATAGCCATCTTTAATCGCAGAGGCAGGTGAATCTCTGTGAGTTCAAGGCCAACCTGGTCTACAGAGTGAGTTCTAGGATAGTCAGGACGGTTACACAGAGAAATCCTGTCTCAAAAATCAACCAATGAACCAAATAAAGAAACATTATTTAGATTTGTGGATTTCATGCATGAGTACATGGTACTTCTGCCCTTTCTACCCTCTTCCAACTCCTCCTGTGCCTCCAACACCTTCTTGAATTCAGCAATTTTTTAAAAGTTATCATTATATGGAATTTGATTCTTTTTTTGTTTGTTTAGTTTTTGAGGCAACGGTCACTATGTATCCTTGGCTAGCCTGAACTCACTATCTAGAACAGGCTGGCCTTGAGCTCATAGAAAGCTGCCTGCCTTTCCCTTTCAAATACTGGCATTAAAGGCATGTTTTATCATGACAATAGATTCCTCTTTTGTTGCATCAAAAGCTACCGATATCTTTTGCAATTTGAATGATTCTTTTATCAATGCATAATTATGTCACACTTTGCAATGGTCATTTAAAAAGCTGGTTCTCTGAGTTATTTAGCTTTTCCAAATGCACTGCAGGAAGCCTCACTGCATCCTTATAAAAGAATGAGAAGAAAAAGGCAGAGCAGCTTACATAAAAGTTACTTACATAAAAGTACTTACATGAAAGGTTTCTTACCTCATACATAATTCCCTTAAGAGGGTCTCAGGGACACCTTTGGGTCCCCTGATTGTGTGTGTGTGTGTGTGTGTGTGTGCACGCGCGCACATGCATCTACACATGTATACAGGTGCACTTGCATGCATGTGCATGTAGATGACAGAAATCAACTTTGTGTGTCTTCCGCTACCATGTTCCACCTTGTTTTTTGAGATAGGATGTCACACTAAAACCTGGAACTCATTGATTGGGTAGATTCACTGGCCAGTGGAGTATGTGTGTCAGCTGTGGTATGCACCCTCCATTTTCTCTGTAAGGGTGTCTAGGTACTGCTGCACACCAGGTTCAGGGAAGATGAATCAGAATCTGGAAGGGGTGGGGGTCTGCAGGATCCCGGTCCAGCTGGGAGTGAGTGCTGGTGGTGGGGGGGAAGGCCTTCTCCAAGGATTTTAATGAAACTGCTCTTAGATGGTCTTAGCTTGTGCGCATACGCTTTATTCAGGGTGGACAAGAGCTACATATGAACCTTAGATATTAGGAAAGAGTTTTCAGGGTGATCATAAAATCATTGGCTAATATTTAAAGTATTTTGAATGTCTCATATTTGTGTGGAGAAGCATTCCAGGGATCCCAGGCACTTGCTGGGCAGGTTCTTAGAGGGAAAGAGGAAGTTGAACTTGTTGATTTGCCAAGGACTACTTGACCTTACCCAGGTAGAGGGTATGGGGGGCGGAGTGGAGGAGGTTGGGCTCCCCAGACATGGCCAGAGAAGAGGAAGCCCTGCCAAGCCTAGGGGAGCTATCCAGACATGGTATAGTACAACCTTTATTAGCAGCCAGAGAGCCCCCAAGATCTTCCTGAGTCTGCCTCCCCAGCACTGGGTAATAAATAGTTGGGTACTATTGTGCCCAACTTTTTACATAGGTTCCAGGAATCCAAATTTGGGTTTTTATTCTTGCATGGCAAACACTTTATACCCACGGAGCCACCTTCCTAGGCCCCTGGACCACACTATGAAGATTTGTGTTCTAATCCATCTTTGCTCAGGAGAAATTCTATAAACATGTGAATTTCAAGTTCTACTTTAAGACCTATCTTCTCTATAACGGCGTGACTGATGCCCTCAGGTAGGCGGCTCTTGTTGGTACTCTCTTTATTTTGCTGTTTTATTTTGAACTTGTTTTTGAAGTTCTAGATATTGAATGGAGGCCTTGCCCATGCTAAGCAAATGATATGGCTGAGGCTGAGGTTTATCTACAGCCCCATGGACACACTTTATGGTACTGTCTTCTTGGAATCTCCTGGGATTGGATCTCAGTCACATTTTTACCTTTAGGTAAAGAAGACAGTACCTTGGCACAAATCCTTTCTTATATGAGCTGATTCAATTTGGTTATGCAGGTTTCATATAGAATAGCTTGCAGCCAGACACCCACCTTTAATCCCAGCACTTGAGAGGCAAAGGCAGGCAGGCAGATCTCTGCGTTCCAAGCCAGCTTGGCCTACAGAGTTCCAGGACAGCTAGGGCTACACAGAATAACTCTGTCTCAAAAACAAACAAACACAAACAAAAATAGCTTGTAAGCATCAAGGGGCCCAACTACTTCTAATGTTTATCATAGTGTAAGCTTTCATATCAGTTTAAAACAACATTCTGCCTTCTTTACCCCATGAACAAAAAATAGTTTATAAAATAACAAGGCTCATAGACTTTATACCTCTAGGTAATGTGTGCATGGGAGGGCAGGGGGAAGAAATGACCAGAAGTTGATGTTTGGTGTCTTCTTCAATTTCTCCCAACCTTACTTTTAAGATGGAATCTTTCACTGACCCTGGAGCCTATTAATTTGGCTCAGCTAGCGGACCAGTAAGCCCCAGGCATCTTCCTGTCTCTGCATCTCTAGCTCTGGGATTTAAGGCACATGGCCCTGCGCCCATTTGTTTATTTACATCACCATGGTACTAGGAAGCCAAACACGGGCCCTGTTTCTTGCACAGCCAGCTCTTTACTGAGTGAATGAACTGTCTTCCCAACTCTTTTCTCTCTATTCAGAATGCATGGCAAACTTCTATACCTTTTTGATGACAGCAATCAAGTGATACTCCTCTTGACCTCATGAGAGACACCTTTTATCTCCTAAAACAATGTGTGCTCTGTGTTTCACAGCTACATGAGTGGAAAAGAGCACAGCATGGTGAGTGCGTTTATCACAGGAGATGATGGTTTGTGCTTTGCATCAGAATTCATGAGTTTCCAAGGATAGAGTTCACCTGCAGTTTGTATAAAACAGGGGTGTTAGTTGGTAGAAGAATTCCTGAACCGTAAGATTCACCCATCCATAAGCCGTAGACAGAGCAACCAGGGCTACTCCAGGGAACCACATACTTTGTCTTCGCTTCTCTCTCCAGAGCAGCATTCTCTGTGAGGGGGGAGTTGCACCTCTCACTATTGGCTCCTGGGACCATATCTTACCCTACCACCCTTCATGAGGCATGGAGTGTGCTTTTAACAGTGCTTAGAGCTCAGTCAGAGGCCTTTCTTTTAGATCCAGTTGCCCAATTCTTAGAGATAGCTGGGGCAAAGACATTCAAGAGCTGCAAGACTTCGCTTAGCTCAGAGACTTATTTTAGAGCCAATCACTATGGCTGGGGAAGGGATTCTGGAAGGATTGGGGCAATATTTAGATTCTAATACACATATTAGGAAAAGCACTGTGCAGATACAGAGCCTCCCAAACATGTCAGGTGATATTTTCAGGAGAGGGGTGGGGGAGGTTTGTCCCAGACAGACTAATCACCAAATGTCCCTTTTGATAACTGTCTGGTGTGTGTCTTTACAAAATTCCCTGTGAGAACATTTGAAAATACCATGTTAGCCAGCCATGGCCAATTTAATCATGTAGTATGCTTTGGAGTAGTGACATCAATTAATGTCTGTGGCTGAATGAAGTTTGTTATTTAATAATTGCATTTTAATATTTCAGGTTACATGCTCTCCTAGTATTGCAAATCGGGACTTTATAAGGAGCTGTTTTGTTATTATTTCCTACGGTGAGCAGTGAGATGAAATTACACGCTCCTGCTGCTGGATTTCACATGGAATCAGCATCCTTGTTTATTTCTGTCTGTTTCCCTGTTTAATGCAACCTCCTGAGAGTAGCTATTGATTTGAAGAGGCTTGGTGAAGCTGGAGAGGTGACCCAATGCCACCATGCTACTCAAAAGACTTCCCCCTTTAAAACTTACCCTTGAATACCCAGCCCAGAGCTTGGCATGTGGGTGATAACTGGATGATAGCTTCAAAGGTTTCAATCTCAAATGTCCCCCCATAAACTCATGTGTTTGAACACCTGCCCCACCCCCACCCCCATGTAGTGCCATTTGGAAAGGCCATGAAACCTTCTAGATGTGGAGCCTTTTGGAGGAAGTGGATCCCTGGGGATTGGCCTCAGGTCTTTATAGCATGGCCCCACTTCTTGTACATTGTGTGCATCCTTCCTGCGAATGCAAGGTAACCATATGGCTCCCTGCACCCACCACCATGCCGCCCTATGCCTATGGCCAAGATTGCCCTATCATGATCCAATGAGCCTCTCACCCTGTAAGCCAGAGTAAACCCTTCCTTCCTTACCACGCTTTACTCAGGTGTTCTGACATATTAGTGAAAAAGCAACCAGCTCCCAATGGCTTCCTGTGATATAATCCGATGGGGTATACATGCCTGCCACTTGTCCCTCACTTAATATTCGTCATCTCTTAATTTTTGTGGTGGCTTCTCATTTGGTGGCAGCAGAGCTTACTGCTACCCACACAGCATTTTCTGTCACCATTCCTTTTATTTTAGATTATTAGTTTTGGTCTTGGGACACATTTCAAACTGGCTTCTTCTTACACCTCCATGTACACTAGATTTGACCTAGTAAGCTATTTCACTCTGCCTGTTCTTTCTTTCACAGGACTCAATACGGTTCGCATTTTGATCCTTCTTTGTTCATCTGAGTCTCATCTTCCTTTCCTCTCCCAAAGACAGGCGCCCCCCTTTGCTTATTATTAATATGTCCTTCAGCCAACACGGGGACTCACATGTTCAGTGCAGAGAAAACATGCGTTTAGTGACTAAAGGAATGGAGCAGGCAGTATATATTTTCTGTGCGTTCTGTTAGGAAATAAAATCTGCCTTGTGGGCAACAAGTACTCTGAGTAGCAGAGGAGGTGGAGCCGATAGAAAAGAAACCGGCCGGCAGCCCAAATGCAAGGCAACTGAGATCTTCAGCTTTGCATAGTCTCCAAAAACGGCCTCTGCCCTGTGACACTCTTGACCAGCCTGGGAATGTAAAGTCCACGAGTTTTATGTCTGAGTACACCAAAAAGGAGGGGCATCTGGCTCTCGCTGTGAGCACTCACGGGTGGGTCATGGTGACTAACGGATACTCCTTGAGTGTTTGTTTCTTACTCCTCCTTCAGACCAGGAAGTGGCCCCTGCAAGGACTGAGGCCAGGGTCTTATGTCTTGCTTTCACACACTGAACACCTTCAGGAGAGGGCAAACTGGAGGTGGGGACATTTACACTGCAGGCATCTTCCTTTCTCTGAAGTCCAGATGTGCTTCGCAGTTAAATTAGAATAATTTATTTTCAAAGGAAACAGAAAAGCTGTATGTGTTTCCCTACACTTCACCGCTAGCATCAAAGTCTGTTCATGCGCGCCTTGGACTTTGCCAAGTACATTCTAGTCTCCCCACCGGCACTGAATAACTAATTAATGTGACTTGGGCACACCACTTTGGCTCATGTCATTTTTGACTTGAACTTCCTTATTTGTGACAAAACAATTAAAAAGTCATTGGAATAGATTATTCCAGTTCTAACCATTAAGGGCGAGAAACAGGTAACATATATCTTGCTTGGCCTGTCATATCTCTTAAAGGCAACAGTCATTGTCCAAGAAAAGGAGGAAATACACGTAGGCATCTCTGTGATGCTTAATGTTGATTGCCAACTTGACGGTATCTAGAATCATCTACCTGGAAAACCTCTGAGGGGTTATCAAGATTAGATTAACCTCTGGGCATGCCTGTGAGGCAGTGTCTATATTGCACTGATTGGAATATAAATATTCACCTTAACTGTAGGCAGTACCTCCATGGGCTAGGGTCCATGGCTGAATAAAAAGAAGGCAATCAGACTCCTGGTGTCCATTAGTCTCTGCTTCCCAAGTGTGGATCCCATGAGACTGTCTGCCTCACTCCCTTTAGCACTTTGACTCCCCTCCTATCTGGCCTGTACCCTTAAACTATGAGTCAAAATGAACCCTTCGTTAAGTTACTCTTGCCTGGCATTTTGTGGCAGTAGCAAGAGACAAATATGGGCATGCACTCAACACTCTTGCATGTCCCCGTAGCACAGCAGGTGCCTGCTTGCCACTGGCACCTAGAGCATAGTTCTGGCTGATACGCCCTTGACTTTAGGTAAGTTACTTCTTTGTTCTTTCTCATTTTAGACATAAAGAAGAACTCAGACATTAGTACTTAAGATCTGGGATTGTTAAAAGGATTAAGTAATGCAATGCATAAGATTCTCAGAATGTGTAATAGATATTCTATTGATATGAGTTGTTAAATATTAAGAGCCCATTTCATAGCATGAGCATTATTAGGCACTGAGTTAATGAGGAGTACTACAGTTAGGGGCTCTATTACTGTGATTAAAATATCATGACCAAAAGCAATGTGGAGAGGAAAGGGTTTATTTCATCTTACTCCTTTTATTCCATCACTGAGGGAAGTCCAAGCAGGAACTCAGAATAAAACCCAGAGGCAAGAACTGAAGCAGAGGTCATGGAGGGATGCTGCTTATTGGCTTGCTCCCAGTAGCTTGCTCAACCTGCTTTCTTATATACCCCAGGACCACCTGATCAGAGATATCCCAACCCACTATAGGTTGGATGCTCCCATATCAATCAATCAATCAATCAATCAATCAATCAATCAATCAAAAAAAAATGTACCATAGGCTTGCCCATATGCCAATCTAGTGGGAACATTTTCTCAGTTCTGGTTCCCTCTTCCAAAAGGACTCTAGCTTAAGCTGAGTTGGTAGCCAGTACAAGGATGTTAACTTTCACTGCCTAGCTCCAAATCTTAATTCTTACTACTCATTTGAATCTTGTTCTTATGTTTCCCTCTGTCTGTCACCCTCTAGCAGTTGTAACTGAGGGTACAGCACACATGCTGTGAGTTAAATAGCTCTCTTCCCTTGGGGACTAGAGAGTTCTTGTGTTTGCTTCCAGAATTCATAAAACCAAGACAGGCTGACCTTCAGCGTTTGTAGGATAGCGTCTCTCAACATTCCTACCTCTTTCTGTTTCCCTGATGGAACCTAGGGCCTGATGCATGCTAGGGAAGCATTCTACTCCTGAGCACTCTCCAACCCCTTTCCCTTCAAGTCCCTCTTCTGAAGCATGTTCTTGCAAAGCTGTCTAATGGGTCTAGCTCAGTAGCCCAAGCAGGCCTTGAACTTGTGATCCTTCTGCCTCGATTTCTCTAGGAGCTGGGACTACAAGCCTGAGCCAGCACACCTAGACCTCATTCTTATTGTTATCTAGACCAAATCCATGTGTTTATAGGAAATTCAAGGGCAAAGGAACAGGTTAGACAACACTGAAGACACAGACACAGAGTCTTACAGAACAAAGAGATTTGTTCTCTAACAAATGAGAAGACAGAGAAAGACAGGAAACTTCTGATAAGAAACAGCATCAAAATAATGAAATAAAATGTCTGAAACATTGGCTATTACTCAAGATAAAAAAACTGTTTTGTTTTTAGAAAAATGGGGGAAATGAACCAATTGTGTACTAAATGGTGTTAGGAAACTTTTATGTTTGGAGGTATTACAGTGCTTGTGTGCTTGTGTTAAGAAAATACTTGGACTGGGAGATTGCTGAGTGGTTAGAGCACCTGCTGCACTCATGAGAGTCTGAGTCAGACAGATGCAATACCAGACATGGTGCTGTGAATCTGTGTGTAACCCCAGCACTCCTTCCAGTAAGATGAGAGACAAACGCACATGCCCACTACGTCATTCAAACTCACCCACACAAATGAAATAGAGAAAAAGAAACATTTTCAGGTTAAAGGATACAAAACACTGTGTAAATGTGTAGAATTTTCAAAGACAGGAAAATATTATAAAACAAAGCAAATTGGTCTCCTTCATCTAAAGAACAAAGCCAGCAAAAATCAAGGTGAGGTTTGGGAGCCATCAATTTAAATAAGAAGCATGAAGAAGATTCAGACATGTTCCTTAAGGGATTTATATGACATTGGGGACATAGATGCATATAAATTATCATAATGTTATGGGATATAATTCCTAAAGACAAGTCCCAAGCTCTAAGACCAGAGTGGTCTCAGGCAGTGTGGAGACTCGACTGCAGAAGAAGCAGGGGTGGGCTGTGGCCGTGCATCTGCAGCAGTGCTGCTGCTTCAGACAGCCTCTGTCTAGTGTGACTGACATGGAGAGGAAGAAAGGAGGGTTCCATGGGAGCTGAGATCCTCGAGGGTGGGGACACCTAGAAAAGCTTTGGATACATACAGCAAAGCTGCTGTGAATATTATACTGACATGGGGTTGGTAGCTGAAGCCGGGAGTATAAACGGAACTATCTAGAAAAGGTTAAGGAGGGGAGAGGAGCAGGACAGGAGGCTAGGATGTGTGTACTTCTAAGAAGAGAGAGGGGAATAACGACGCTACAGACTAAACTATAGGCTCTGATCCCACATTTGTATGTTGAAATCCTAAAATCCAGTGTGACTATATTGGAGATAGTGCTTCTAGGAAGGGAAGTAATCCAGGTTAAATGATGTCTTAAAGATAGAAAGGATGGAGTCCTGATCTTACAGGAATGGGGAGGAGGAAGAGAAGGAAGAAGAGAAAGAAGAGGGGGGAGGAGGAGAAGGAGGAGGAGGAGGAGGAGGAGGAGGGGGAGGAGGAGGACGAGGAGGAGGAAGAGAAGGAGAGATCCTTTCTCTACAGGCACACAGAGGATAGCCAAGTGACAGTGAGACAGACATTCACTCATCTTGCAAGCTGGGAAGAAGACCCTTTAAGACATGACCCTGCCAGACCTTACCTGGGATTTCCAGCATAAGACCTGGGCTCTAAG
Organism: Uromys caudimaculatus; assembly: GCA_028551405.1. NCBI lineage: Eukaryota > Metazoa > Chordata > Mammalia > Rodentia > Muridae > Uromys > Uromys caudimaculatus. Next base: position 68,596,685 of record CM052709.1, on the reverse strand, counting down.
AGAGAAGGAATGCAGCTTAGAAATGGCAATATGGCTGTGTTCCCATAAGTTACAAAGTTTGATATATGTCCATAAGGTTTGACAATTTATGAATCATTGTTAGGGTGCAGAAGTGGTGCCAATAAAAGAATCCAGATTATAGCAGGCTGGATGGAAGGGAATGTGGATAGAAGAGGATTGTGTAGAACTTTCTCCACTGGATTCACAAGGCAGCTTGTTAAAAGTTGTCCCAGGTCTTAATCCAGGGATGTAGCTCCGTTGATAGAGTGCTTGCTTGCCTAGCATGCTCAAGTTCTGGCTTTGATCACCAAAATCCCATGATGAGGGTGTGGTAGTGCATGCCACTCCAGGGGTAGAGTCAGTTCAAGGTCATCCTCAGCTATATGTAGATTTTGGAGCTGGCCTGTGTTAAGTTAGCAAGCAAGCAAGCAAGCAAGCACACAAACAAACCTGCAGATGAAAGTTTTCTTACTCTCTTACTGAGTCATTAATCACATTTGACCAAGAACCTCAGATTCATGCACAAATTAAAGTTTGAAATAGGTCTTAGGTCATTCTTTGCAAGAAGCTACTTGGAACTAGAATGAAAGAGGACTGAGACTGATCAACAAGCATCAGACATGAATATGTTCTTAAATGTGAAATTGTCTGTCCTACCGACAGTCTATAAGGAAGATGCTGGATGCAAGCAAGAGACTGAGAATAAAAAGACATAATAGAATAACCCATGTAGCAAGAACATCAGGGATGAGTAACATCAAGAAGCCAGGTGAAGAAATTAGCCCTATGGAGAGTAGGGGTATTTCCCCATTGGCCAGTGGAGGTTTGTGAACATACAGATGTTTAGATGGAGATTGCAAGCTTTGGGAGTGTGTATCCAGGGGTATCATCTCATTTTCCCTATGCAGTTGAACACAAACTTAAGACAAAGCACTTGAGATGCAGGTCGACGCGGTATGGGCTACATAAGAAAGTAAGACACCATGAAAACATGAAGAGAACTGGACAGCTCAAGATGTCTGGACATGGCCATAGAGTAATTAAAAACACAAAGGGATGGATATGGGGGTGGGGGATGTTCTGGACAGTGTCAATATCTTGACTGTGGTCCCTGGAGTGGGAAGATGAGTGAGAAGTGATTATTAGAACCACAGAGATTACCCCCAGATAAACTGTCAGCCTGGATTCTGAGGTCATCCTTTATGAGGCTGGGACGGAGACAAAGAACTGAGAGCTACATTTGGCTTCTAAAGTCCTCTGAAAGAGATTTGTTGGGACTTCCAGGAGAAAGATGTAGAGACTAAGATAGGAAGACAAATCTCACCAGACTGTAAATTCCTACTCTATAAGAGTAGAAAACAAATGGCTTCAAAGCAACCATAGGGACTGCAGTGATTTGAATGTCCCCTTTCAGAATCTGTGGAAAGGACTCTCCTCTCACCAATGGAATACTATAGGCACATGTCAGCCATTGTGCCAGTGAATTTATTGTAAGTTCTCTTCCCCTCCTGCCCTCTCTCTTCTCCTTGCTCACCTGTCACATGGTAGCACAGTATGGAGTCCCTCATCAAATGCCTACACATTGCTCTTGACCTTCCCGCCTCCAGAAGCCCAAGCCAAATGATTGCCTAGTGTTTATGCTTCAGCAGGTCTGTGGTATTGCATTTGAACAGCAGAAAACATATTTAGACAGCAAGCAAGTAGAATGAGGCAATGGTTTGGCTGTGAGGAGAGTCAGAGATGCCAGGATGGGGCCAGCACAGTGTGTTCCTGCTGCTCTCAGGTCACTGCATGCTGCAGCCTGGGCTGTCTCCACATCACGATACCACTCTTTCTCCTATCATGTCTGTTGGTCGATCCTCTTTACTTGTCTCAGTGTGTACGTTTCTGCCATCCTGTTCCTCATCCCTCAACCCTCATCAGAGAAGCTTACAGTCAATGGCAGTTAAGACAAGAGATCTACAGTTGGTCAACATGCTAAGAGTAAGAGATTTCAAAGATCTGACTTGGGTGTCTATATTGTCCCCTCAAAGTTCAGAGACGATAGAAGAGCAGATAAAAGAATTTTAAGAGCCAGAGGTATTGGGTGTCTACAGCGGATAAATATTTGCCAGATGTGACAGCACTGTGCTTTGACATGTCATCTCCGTCTCTCTGTCTCTGTCTGTCTGTCTCTCTGTCTCTGTTTCTCTTTCTCTGTCTCTGTCTCTCTCACACACAGGGAGAGAGAGAAAGAGAAAGAGAGAGAGAGAGAGAGAGAGAGAGAGAGAGAGAGAGAGAGAGAGAGACCCTAACTTCATGTGAAGATTAACTCAAACTATAATCCCAGCATGAGTTGGGGAGAGGCTCATGAAGTCCACCCTGGCTGAGAAGCTATTGGCAATCTATGACTGCTGGTGGAAGGAAAGTCAGGGTATTTTTTTGTTTTTTGTTGTTTTGTTTTTTTTGACAATGACACCTGAGATTCTTCCTGTTCTTCAGTAGATGCTCCCACACCCACACACATACAGGCAGTACTAAGTGGGCTTGGTGGGCATTCAAAAACAACAAAAAAGAACACATTACGTTGAAAGGGAAATGTGCTAAGAGGAATAAGAAAGGGATTGTGGGAAGGGAAAGGGGGTAGACTTAATGAAAATGCATTATATATAGTAGAGAATTTCCAATAATCCCAAAAAAATCTCTGAACAAGTTTGAGATGCTTAATGAACAGTGTAGGTTGTAGTGTGTGCTCACAAACTTTGATGCTCTTTTTCTCCTTCCTTCCTTTCTTCCTTCCTTCCTTCCTTCCTTCCTTCCTTCCTTCCTTCCTCCCTTCCTTCCTTCCTTCTTTCTCTTTTTCCTTGTAAATTCTGAAAACTGGAAAGTAGAGTCCATATTAGTAGAAAGTAGTGGGGACCAGGGGAGCAGAGTTTATGAGAGGAGGCTAGAGAAATGACTGGTGGCCTGCAAAAATAAATGTTGTATGGATTTATGAATTCAGGAAGTACCAGAGACTTTAGATACCTTTGTAGACCACTAGGAGAATGACCTACCAGGCAAGAAGTTAGAGAATATATAGCTTAAAGTCTCCTCTATATGTAGAATGTTAAAAAGATGGCAAGGACGGGCTGGATGATGGCTCAGTAGGTAACATTCTTGCACTGAGGAGATCTTGAATTCAGGTAAAAGCCGCACGTGTGCACACACCTGTGACTCCAGTGCTGGGTTTTGTGGGGGTGGGAAGAAGGCTGAGCCAGAGACATCACTAGGACTTGCTGGACAGCCTGACTAGCCTCAATAGAAAGCGCTGGTTCCATGAGTGTCCCTGCCTCAAACATAAGATGGAAAATGATAGAAGAATATATCCTGGAAGTCAACCTCTGACTTCACACGCACATGCAAAGGGAGGACGGATGGTGGACACACACACACACACACACACACACACAAACACACAGAGAGAGAGAGAGAGAGAGAGAGAGAGAGAGAGAGATTCATGACTAATGAAGTAATTTGATGACATGTAGATCAGATAATTAGGGGAAAGATTGTTACAAGTCACCCAGGCAACAGGGCTAAGAACTTAGTGTGTGAGCCAAGAGTCAGGAGAAAAGGCACGCAGAAGGCAGGGTTATCTCTCCTTGCAAAGATGAAATTCGATCTATTTTTATGCAACAATTAATTTCTGGCCTCATTCGTTTCTTTGCTTTCTTCAACCATTTTGCATGATTTTCTTTTTATAGTTTTATATAGCTGAAGTAGGAATCGAACCCAAGTTTAATGCTACTTGCTATGTCAGGAGTCAGGTATTAGAGAGCTTTGACTTGTAAAACAAACAAGACTACTAAGAATATGTTTTTATTGTAGAATATGGCTTACACCTTTTATTCCTTAGCTATCCATATGAAAATACTCCAGCCAATCTACTATTCACGGTTGATTTCTGAACTGATTTAAAACAAATTGAAAATGCATATTTATCAATATTTTATCGCCTGTATTTCCATCTCTACTATTTCTATTATATCTATCAATTATCTATCTATCATCTATAATCTATGTATCATCTATCTAATCATCTATATATGAATCATCTATCTATATATCATCTATGTAACTGTGTCTTTCTATCTATCAATCATATATCTATATCTTTATCTATCTATCTATCTATCTATCTATCATCTATCATCTGTCTATCACCTGTGATCACCATCAACATCGTCATCTACCTAATAGTGTATATTCATGAGACCAGATTGAAATTGAGAGGCAGAGTATTAGTTTTCTTAATGTCTGAAGGTCCCTGGCAGTTCTGTACCAAAGTACTACAAACTGAGTGTTTCCAGGCAACAGAAACATAGTTCTCAAGGCTGGAAAGGCAAAGTAAGGTGCTGGCAGACTTATTTTCTCTTGAGTGTCCACTTCCTGGTCCATAGATGGTGCTTTTTGGCTATGTCCTCACTTAGCGATGGGACGAATGCTGCCCCATCTGGCCCTTTTGAAAGGCCCTGACCCAACTCATGAGTGCTTCATGCTCATGACCCAAGTAACTCCCTAAGGTTCCACTTCCTATTAGCACCGGGGTCTTGATTTTAACACAGAAGTTTTGGGGGGGGTGTGTGTGCATGCACAGACATTCAGTACATAGCAATTACTGTAGCCAATTGATTCGAAGCCTAGGGTTGCTTCCATTTCTGTAGAAAATGGGACTGAAATCTTGTATTTACTTCTTAGGTAGAGCCAAGGACATCACATTTGTCCAAAGACGCTTTAGGAGTGAAGGTGTGATGAAGTAGGACAGGGTCCTTGCTGGTTAAGGGTCAGCATGGCCTCCACATCATGCCAACTCCCTAAAGCTTTGGCAAGTCATTTGCTCTTTTACATTTCACCTCCTTAATTTGTAAAAGAAAACGTAAGAGAAAGGCTATCTGCATGAGAGTGGGCTCATTCCATCATGGATAGAGGAAGTGCCCAGGGAGCTCTATAGGATTGGTGTGTGTGTGTGTGTGTGTGTGTGTGTGTGTGTGTGTGTGTGTGTGTGTGTGTGTGTGTGTTTCACTTTAATGGTGTAGGCCACCCGGGACAGTAGATGGGAAGAAGATGGGACTAGAAAGAAAGGAAGGGAGATGAGAGGGCAATGAGGGTGGATATAATATATTATATTGCACATGGGTATAAAACTCTCCAAACAGAAAGGGAAGAAAGCAAAGTTACAGACTTCACCTAGAAGAGTTGCTGGGAGAATTAATGGGATCCTATATGTTAAGCCTTGCCGGAGTTCACCCAGAGAAGGGGTCCGATGGTAGTTCCTTTGACACTCACTTTTTCTCCCCTGAAATCTGAAGAGGCTCTAAGTGAGGAAAATGATCTTTTCATTTAACACTAATACAAACTGATAGATGAATCAAATATAAGAGCCAGACAATCTTCATAATGTATTGAAAAGAAGGATGATAAATTGGCACTAACCATTCAGTGCTGAAGCATGACAGATAACTGTACATCTGGACCACACAACGCAGTGGGAGAAGAACTGGTCCATGTGCTCCCACGGGGACCTAGCAGGTTGCTGGCTTTCTCTAGGCCTCAGCTTGCTAGTGAGTCAAGTAGGGGCAGCATTTCCAGCCTGACTCAAAAGATGTATTAGAGGGTCAGAGGAGAGGTGGGTCACAGAGGCATGTGGGTCACAGAGGCGTGCTACACACGTAAAGGGCAGGCGTGCTGTGTGAACGCAGGTGTTCAGGAAAGGACAACAAAGACAATATTTTAAGGACCCCTACAGTCTGCTTGCTTCTATTTAAGTTCTCCCCCTCCCAATTCCCCTCTATCTGGATCATCAATGTGGACTCCAATAGAATCATCCAAATGCTCACTGAGGCCAAGACATAAGACATTGTTCCAAAACAAAGCAAAACAGATATCATGTTCTTTTTAAAGCATACGTGGCTCCTAGATTCTATTTGGTCACATACAATGCTACAATGATATATGGATATAGGAAGTGGAAATGGAAGTGGACTCCTCTAGAAGGTCAAAGGGAACAAATGGGAGGATGAGGTGGGGGACCAGGTTAGGAGGAGAATATGTTTAGCACAAAGCTATGCCACTATGAAGATCGATAAATAAAAGAGAGAGCTGTGCCACAGGGGAGACTGGGGCAGGATGCTGCTATTTGACTGGAATTCCACTTCTTCATCTTGTGTACATCTGAACCAGATCCAGGGCAACTCTATCCTTCTGGGTCTCCCTCAACTGTAGCATCAGTAAAATGACCGGCTCTCTCTCCATCTCTGTTACGTAAGTAGCAAGTAACCAAGTAAGTAGCAAGAGAGAACTGTGTCCTGGGTAATCCATGGGGGATGGTATTCAGCTCAGGTGCACATGGTATAGAAATGAGGTAAAGAAAAGTGTGAAGGCCCATGCTCCCTACAGAGGACAGACCACCCAGGTGCTCTGAGCATTTGTACAGAAAAATTAATAATATACAAAAAAAAATGAAATCGCATTGAGTTGAAGATAGTTTATGCACATACAGTAAAACAGATAAACCTCAAGAAAGAGTAAAGCCAGCCATCAATCTCACTGATTGCTTAGATTACTGAGATTCATAAATTTATATGAGTTCCCCCAACTTTAGAACTTTACATCTGCAATGTTAAAAAATAAAACCCAAAAGCATGTGGGACCAGTGAGATGGCTCAGTAGGGAAAGGTGCAGGCTGCCAAGCCTCATAGACTCAGTTCCTTAACCTCACCCACACGGCGGAAGGGAGACCCATATGGTGATGGTAAAGAACCAACTCCCACAAGATGTCCTCTGACCTCTACGCATGTGCCAGGGCACATAAAAACCCATACGCTTGAACACCCAAAATAAAATAGTTTTGAAAATAATGATATGTCATTGTTAACTAAGGGGAAAAAAGTTTTTGAGAAGTACAAGAAAACAAAATTTGAGAGGATAATGTGTGTTCAGAGCTCACAAATATCCTTGACCAGGTACCCACAGAATAGGTGGTACCTCACTGGCGTTTGCTGAATCCAAATACAAACTCATAAATCACAAAGGACAGGAGGAGAACGAATGCTTAAGACCCGGACATCCGAGGGTGTTCAAAAGGAAAAACAAGAACCATCAAACAGGCCACGGCTATGAGGTCAACCCCTTGAAGTCGACTTTAGGAAAAGCCTTGATCCCTGAGCCCTGGACAGATGCTGTGACTACTTCCACTTCCTTCAGGACAAACAATTAACATCCAAGCGGCTCTTGTTCTGCAGCCAATCAGAACCACCTGAAGAATTTAAAATATCATGGAGCACAGTGCTATGGAGCAGCTGGCTGGCTGGAGGGGTCTCATAAATGTCCCGGGGAGGACTCCTAGCAATCGGGAAGACAAGAGACAAAAACAATAACAGTAATTCTTTGTCCTCACATAGCATCTTACATCTGAAGGGCTCAAAGGCTCAACGCATTTTACAGATGTTGTAGCCATTAAAATGTATACGGCAGACATTATTCTCCATGGATTACAGATGGGGAGGGGACCATAATCATGTCACTCAGACTAAAACTGGAATAAACATCTAATTATCCCTGAGAGGAATTCTTTCTAATGCACCCCCCTCTTTGTGCAGTTTCTTATTGCTTCTGAGTGGACAGGACAAGTCTCCTCATTGGGCCTGGTATATCTGCTGCCAGTATCCAAATACTGAAATGAGATCAGATTGGAATCTTTGTCCCAGACGAAACATATTTAACCTCTCAAATCTTTCTTCAGAAGCCCAAGCTGCCTCATTCTCATTTTCCTACAACCTGGAGGTGGTTTTCAACTGCAGTAACTGAAACCAGGGCAGGACGCTGTACCCCAGATCAATCAGCAAATTTCACCTGAATCCAGCCGCCCGTCTCCAGGTTAGACTGTTTTTGCAGCTGTTCCTCCCAGGAAGAGAAGCTGTTCTCCCCGGTTTTGCGACTTTTAGGATAGGGCAATGACTTCTAGTTCCCTTGTCCAAAATATTCATCGTTTCTTTTTCTTTGCTCCCCCTTTGATGTAGCAATTAAACCTTTTCATTTTTGCTTCTGTCTGGTTTTGCTTATTGTAGTGCTAGGGTACAGTCAGAAGGTTTACTCCACACTGGACAATCATCTTGCCACTGAGCCCTAGCCCTTAAATTCTTTAAAAGGTGGGAAAGGAAAAACAAGTAGATAATAATATTAACAGAGAGAAAACCTCTTCCATCTCATCCTAGCATGATAATGGTTCTTTTGCATTTACTGTTTTATTTCACCCACATTATAATCCTCAGTGAGGTGAGGCCCTGCATTTTATGGTATTTAAATAGCTTTCATGATCACTTTACACTACAGGAGTTTCTCTGCTGATTTTTGTAAAAGAAGCATCATATTTCGAAGTATGTAATAAGGAGTGAATCTGTAACGTAATTTGCTCAGCATTTAGGAGAGAATAGATTTGTCTCCACCATCCCCCACCCCCACTGCTATGAAAATGTTTTGTTAAACATCTTTGCATTCAAAGTCTTTATTTTATATACTGCAAGGAATTTCGTTAGGAGTCTTAAAATCTATTTTTAAAAAGCCTCTCAGATGGTAAGTAGTAATTTAAAAGCCTCAATGTCCATGTCAGTTGAACTCATACTCTGCTCAGGACCAACTTTTCTCATTGTTTGAATTAGTCAAATGTTTGTCTTGCTTTTAGAATTGGATGCAAATGTCTTCCCTAGTCCTACCCCCCTGTTTTTTCTCCTAAGCAGACTTAATGCATTCTCCTTTTAGGGGAGTTATACTTTAATAAAGAACAATATCTAAATCTAAACTAGATTGATGAAATCTTGATATGAAACTAGCCACTATTACAAAATCTTATGCTTACTAAACTGCTCTTGCCTATGGGTTCAGACCACAACTTTATTCTTTAAAGTGTCCTTGTATGGTAAATAAGAAATATTATTAATAGATTCTAAAGAAAACATAACGCTTGGTGTCTTGGCTGAGACCCAGTATTGCTGTGTGAATGGCGTTGCTCTATTTTCTAAGGCCCCTCCCTTAAGTCTCAAAGCAGCACTGCTGTAGGTTTTGGATCAACCTTATCCAAATTCCCCAGGCATTACTGCCTTTCTTTTTGTGTTCTTAATATTTGTATGATTATTTATCCTGTGCTCAAAGAGTGGTGAAAAAAATCATGTAAGCCAGTTGTTGGCAATATGAAGGAGAGGAGAAACACTCGTGAATTTAATCTGTTCTTAGAACTAAAGTGATTTTCATACATGTCAAAGAGTCAAACTAGTTTGTGCACGCACTCCCCACCTCAGACAGACTGGTTGTTGAGGGTGATATATTTCAGCTAGCTCTGATATCTTTGGAACCTTTTTTATAATAAAGCTCTTGGGAAAAACCATGGCCAGAGATTAGAATTCCTCACTCTGCCCTGCTGATGGGTTTCTCTTCTTTCCCACTCATTTCAAGACTTTTCATTATTTCTGTACATCTTAGTATATAAATTCAGATTCGGTCTCTGTCTCTGTTTCTCCATTGTATGGACATTCGAACTTAAAAGTGGGTAACTTATAAACTGGCGTTCCTCCAGGGACCCTTGGAACCAGGATGCTTTGTCTTTTATGTCAAGTCCTGGAATTCTTTTTCTTTGGCCTTTAATGATCCTTAGTCCCTTTTCAGATAAGGATTCAAATTTAGAACCATAGCTGGAAGGAGAGGGATTTCTAGATAAAATGTAGTTTTGAAAGGTTTGGAATCAAAACCAGTTTTTGAAATCCAGCTAACAGCCTACCAGAGGTAGGCTGTGCAGTCCCTCCAGGTGGCACTCTCCTGGGCAGCCTGAGTTGGTCATGTTTATTTAGGGCAAAATGAAGGAGAAAGTAGTCATAAGGCAGACTCGACTTGCAAGCTTAAAAAAAAAAATTGGACGGGATTGGTTAGTAGAAATGCTGTAGATTATTAAACAATGAAACCTTTTCAAGTGAGAGATAAAGTAATAGAAGATGGCAGGGGAGAGGCAGGAATGTACAGAGAAAAATATCAGGGGCAGACCCTGATAAGATCTCTCAGGAATCTGAGACAGATGGGGTGCAGACTTACTGTGCTCTCTGCCTAGTGCTTTTCTTCTTTGCCCATGACTTAGTTCTGGAACTTTCCAGTAACTTCTGCTGTGATACGACCCCACCCAGTTCCTCTCCTTCCTTCCCTATCTTATCCTACAATGGGGGAGGGGGTGTTCCTATTCTTGACACCTTTGGTTGCTGGGAAGCTAAGACCCTGTTCTTGTCTGGCCTGTTGGACCACCTGAGAGTAATTAAGCAGTCTCTCCTCTGGTTCCAAAATTCTGCTTTCCTGGAACATCTTGTTAAACTGGAATGCCTAGGCAGTTGAGAAACCACTACTCACACCTGAACAAATCAGTCTGTTTTTCCTGAAATGTAGTACATGCTTGCCTCCTGGCACCGGCTCAGGTAAATGGCAGATCCAATTGTCTGCCTGAAGCAGACCGTGGTGAGGTCATCAGTGTCCTCCCGGAGCAGTCTGTTAGGAATCTCAGGGAACCAAGCACTGCACCAATGGACTGGTAGTCTAATGATGCAAGCAGCTCACACGGAAAAGGCCAGAAGAAGAAAAGATTGAGGGCTTATTCAAAATATGGCTAGAAAAGGCCAGTCTAACTCCAGCGGGGGGGGGGGGGGGTTCCCGAAGAAAGAGAGGTTCTGAAATATAAAATCATTTTATAGCATGTTTCAGACAGACAGACACACAGAGACAGAGAGAGACAAAATAAGAGAGACAGAAAGAGACAGAGAGACACAGAGAGTCAAAGAGACAAAGACAGTGAGAGACAAAAAGAGACAGAGACACACAGAGAGTCAAAGAGACAAAGACAGTGAGAGACAAAAAGAGACAGAGAGACGAAGAGAGGGGGCAGATCTCTATTGGAAAATAAATCCTCTAAGATTTGGAGTTTGGTTAGATCTTTATCACCTTTGTTACTGTTATCGTGTCCTTTTGGCAAATGTCAGCAAGTCTGTGGTTTGTAGGCAATTTGAGCAAAAGAATGACAAACTTGCTTAAAAACGAAAGGCTTAATAAGGACTTTTGAAAATATCTCACCCATATTCAGACCAAAAGGTAATAATTTTGGAGAAAAAGCACAAACAAGCAACTAGGAAAATGACTACATTAGAAATGGAAGGCATTTTTCCCGAACACTCCAACCCATAAACCAAATTGTCCCCTTTTTCTGGTCTCATTGTATGAGAAGTGGCTCTCAGAACCTTTCAGATAATCACTGTAACCAGAGCACTCATTGCATTCTGGGATTGGTCACTTCATTTCTTGTCCAGGAAATAGGAGAATCTCCTCAATTGGCATGAAGTAGTACCACTTATAGCCAGAGGCAACTGCATGAAGTGTTACTCTGGGCCTTGGCACTCTTGCTGGGAGTATCACAGCTACAAAGCCATCCTTGGCAGTCTGGTAGCCTGGGTAACTTACCTCAAAATAAAACGTGAAAATAGGGTTGAGTGTGTAGCTCAGCTGTTTGTCTGGCATGCTCAAGGCCCTGGGTTCAATACCTGGTCCTAACGGCCCTAATTGAGCAAAGATTTCCTAGTGTCAGTTCACTCGTTGTCTCTGTCTGCCCTTCTCCAAACAGGACCACGTGTCCCTGCCCCAGATCAGAAGAGTGGCCGCAGACACTAGGCCAGGCCTCCTGAGTCTCCCATCTTTTTCTCTTGTCGAAAAGAGAATATCCGTGTCATCAGAAGCCTATGCTTTTTGACATTTTTAACTTTAGAAGATATGATGGACATTGTGAACATCAGTATATTCTGGGGCAAAAGTTTAGGTTAAGGTAAACCAATGGGCAGAAATAGAAGTATAATTGTTTAGAGTAACCTAAATCGTGAGTCTTAACGCCAGTGATCATCTCTTCCATTCTTTTCCCTTCCTCCCTCCCTCCTTCTTCCTCTCCTCTTCTATTCTCTCTCCCTCCTGTCCTTGTCCTTTTCCTCCTCACCCCTCTTTATCCCCCTCCTGAAACTGATATTTTGAGATAGTAGCTCGTTATGTAGGTCAGGTTGGACTTGAACCTGAGAACCTCCTCAGTCACTCTCTGAGTGCTTAGATCAGACATTCGAGCCACCATGCTGGGTTCTGATGGTGATTTCTGAAACACCACAGAGCGAGGACACTGGTTTCTCAATGCTACTCAACTCGATTCTTTTCTTTTGATCTAAATGCTAAAAACAATAGCTTAGACTCACTGGTTCATTTTATGTCGTTTTAAAAAAATTACATATTTTAAATTCTATGTATATAAATGTTATCCATGCCTGTAGAGATGAGAAGAGGGTGTCAGAACCCCGGAGTTGGAGTTACTGACAGCTGTGAGCTACCACATGGTACTGGAAAACAAACCTGGGCCCTCTTCAAGAGTAGCCAGTGCTCTTGACCGCTGAGCCATCTCCCTAAGTCCTATCATTTTATGTCATCTTATATGCAATGTGAAAAATTAGAGAGAAATCAGCATGGAAGAGACTGATCAGTGGGACTTGTGCACTGAGAATGTGTCTGTATTGTGCTTCTCGAGTCTATGTTCCTTCAGCGGGCACTGCAATGAACACGCTTATTCCAGGAGACAGTTTTAAAACACAGTTACATTTTATTACTCCTTTAAAACTACATTCGCAAAGCCCACATCACCAAGGAGTGTGTTTAATTTAATCTTTTACTAAGCGTAGCCCTTGTCCTGTTTATGACCCAAGACTGATGCCTCAGCCCGTAAATGTGGCTTCTCTGAAGCCGTACTGAACATGCATGCAGCCCCTCTGACAGGACAGCATTTAACAGCCATTTTTTTTTTTTTTAAAGCTAATCGAGAATTGCTTTTCTCAAGTGACCAGAGGGACATGGACACTTGCATGGCCCATGCTTTTGCTGGAAAAAACACAGGATGTTTTAGAGAAGGTAGTTCTGACTGCTGGAAACATCTTGGATTGCTGAAGGTCTAACAGACTCAGAAAGCCCCGGAGAATCAATGGAAGAACAACACGATGTAATGGCTTTTAAAAGATGGAAACAAGAATGAATAAAAAAAAGCTTTAATTCATTTCAGAAAGAGATGTCAACTCAGTGTTTGTGGATAAAGTTGCCAGATAATCTTTCTCAATTCCAAGCTCATTTTTGGGGGGTTGGAAACCAAAGACAGTGTCAGGCACCAAGAAAAGTCTCAAACAGTCAGCGCCATCTAGTGGTTGTGGAGGTCAAAGCCAGAGAACAGAGTAGAAGCCTGGACTTCCGTTCTGAGAACGTTCACCTAATTCAAGTCAGTTTCTGGAGAAAACTGTCTTGAAATTAAAGCTATATTCACTCGCTGAATGATGAACTTTGAGTTCACAATAGCAGTCTAAAATATGTTTGATAATGCCTAACCAGAAACGTGTATTGCTCCCAAATCACAATCAGAAAATGAACTCTCTACGTTTTAAGTATGTGAACTTTGTTAGGTTCTCCACTGACTAAGTTAAATCACCAAGTGATGTTTTCAGAAACAAAGTGTCACCTTTTTCAGAATACTGGGTCAACCGGAGCTTTCTGCTACCTGGAATAATCAGCACATCTTAAAGTTGGGTGACAGAGCTGAGCCTGCCCTATCTGTGGTATATACTATACTGTGGTAGATAGAATTCAGTGGTCCAGGGTCTTTGGATGGGATCAGCTGTATCTTTATGTTTATGATCTTAAGTCTCACGTTGAGCATTTCCAGTCAGTAGCTACAAAATCATAGCCAGTTAGTAATGTTCAGATTTTGATACCAAAAGAAATCAGGTATTTTTATATCATTGTTTGTGTGTCCATCAGGACAGAATGACAGAGGTTACTGGACAGTCACACAAGATCTTGATATTTAATCAGTAACACACAGGTCAACAGTCTATCTGGTATACAATTAGTTTTTAAAAGAAAAGTATTTAAACAGTCTGAGCATGGTGGTGGATGCCTGCAATCCCAGCACTAAGGAGGCAGAAGCAGGACTGTCTCTGCAAATTTCAGACCTGCTTGGTCTACCCAGCAAGGTTCCGTCCAGGCCAACCAGGGCTCCACAGTGAGAGCCTCCCTCAAAAACTTTAAATAATTGTTTTCAATATAATTTATTTTCTTTATAATCTTATGCATTTTATTTAAGCTATTTATAAATGTTATTTTGAGGAGGACTCTGTGACCTTCACAGCACTGCCCATTGGGCTTCCCGGGGTTAAATCTTGATGTTGAAACAGGACTTAGGAGTCAGAAGCTTGTGTTTTGGATCCATTTGTTTAAGTTAAACTCTAACTCTTAGTAGTGTTTCCCCCTTTGCCCTTCCCTGACTCAGTTTACCCATCTGTGATATCTTAGAGGACAGCTGTGAAGTTTAAATGAGTCAATGAGTATAAATTGTTGAAATGAACACTCGGCCCTTAAAAGTCCCCAGAACTAGTTCTTGTCAGCACTGCACCATGCAGTTAAATAAAGCAAAAAAGAACAACGAATGTCTGGTTGGGTAGCTAAGATAAGCAACTGAGTTTGTGATCTAAGCAGCTACCAGTTTTGAAGAGACAATGAGCCTTGCTAAGCACTTTTACTCCTGAAAACACGACTACCTATTTCATATGCTTTTACAATGTTTTAAAAATTAAAATTGCTTTATTATTGTTGTGTTATGTGTGTGTGTGTGTGTGTGTGAGAGAGAGAGAGAGAGAGAGAGAGAGAGAGAGAGAGAGAGAGAGAGAGAGAGCAGGCATGCTTGTGCCACAGTGACTGTGTGGAAGTCAGGAGTTGAGTTTTGGGAGTAGGTTCTCTTCTCTCTCCTTGACCTTGAGGTAGAGTCTCTTTAGTATCTCTGCTGTTCTGTGGATTCCAGGCTAGTAAGCCCACATACTTCTGGGAAATAGTCTTGTAACTTTTTTGCATGAGATTCAGGTTTGCATGGCAAGTACTTTTACTCACTGAGCCATCTTGCTGGTTCTCATATGCTCCTTTCCCAGTAAACACTTATCCTAATTCTAATTAGTGAACTGCTCACCCTTCCTAGGACCTCAGAGAAGTGCCTGATTCAAGGTCATAGGGCTGTAGTGAGTAGGCAACACATTGAAGTCTGGTAATTATTCAGTCGTGGCCTTTCGAAAGCACTAAGTGTTCTCAAAGAACACTTAAAGGGGAAAGTAGGCTCTTGGAGAGATGGTTCGTACAGAAGACAGCATCTCAGTTCCCAGAATTCCCACAGGAGCCTCACAATTGCCTGTGCCTCCAGCTCCAGAGGATCCAACGCTCTCTTTTGCTTTCTTGGGCACCTGCACACATGTGATGTATGCACATATAAATATGAAAAAAGAAAACCTTTTTAAAAGTTGAAGGGGAATCTGTAATTAGATCCAGGAGACAGAACTAGTTTATAACCCTAACTCACCTAATTTGAGGGCTAATCCCCCACTGGAGTGGGAGGGGGAAGAAACAACTAAAACATTCACAAATATGAATTCATTTGACCTTTGTATAGCATGTATACACGAGTTTCCAAAGAATTATTTTAAAGATATTTTATTTATAAATGTGAGTAGTGACCAAGGTGCTGAGAGGCCCTTCCGTCATGGAGTGAAAGTTCCAAACACGGTGGCGAGACAGATAGGAATGAGCATATTCTTATACATTTAAAACAAAGCAAAGCAAAACATGGCAGACCCCTCTCCTGATATGCTGAAGTAGTGTGGGAAAAAAAAGAATGAGAATATTGCTGATAGAAGAGTCAAGGTCAAGAGATAAATAACAGTTTATCGTGCCACAGCAGAGAGAATGATGAGAGGGTTTTTGTTTTATTATTTTATTTTATTTTATTTTATTTTATTTTATTTTATTTTATTTTATTTTATTTTATTTTATTTTATTTTATTTTAAGACTGAGTCTCACTGTGTAGTCGAATATTTGGCTTTAAACTCACAGCAAACATCATGACTCAGGCTCCCAAGGACTGGGATTTACAGGCATGCATAGCTGTACCCAAGACACAGAGTTTTTGTGTGTATGTGGGTATGTCTGTGTGTGGGTATCCACAGGTAAGCGTAGATATCTGTGGAGGTCAGAGGTGTCAGGTCCCTCGGTAACTGAAAGTACAAGTGATTGTAATCTATACAGTGTGGGTTCAGGGAACCAAAGTTGGGTTCTCTGCAGGAGCAACAAGTGCTTTTGATTATTGAACCATTTCTGCAGCCCCAAGACACAGTTTGTAGATGGAGACATGGCAGTAATCAGACTGTGTCTGCTTTGTTGTAGAAGTGAGCACGGCCTTCTGTGTTTTGCTTGTCTTGAATGTAACTAGATTCTAGGGAAGCACACTGTGATTGGCCATGGGAAGACCCGCCATTTGTGAGCAGTGTGGCTGAGCCCAGTGTTCTCACTCATACTGTGGTAAGAGCTACAAATGTCTTAGACGCTTTTCTGATGGTTAAACAAGTTCATGTTTAGGAGCTTCTACCATGGAGAGAGGTCCTCAGTGGGCACATAGTGAGTCTGTAGTGGATCTGAAGCTGAGCTTCTTAATCATTTATATATGAAAGTAACCAAGGAGGCAGTAGATTCCAAAGGAAACAGCTCATCTGTAACAGGGGATGTTTTCTGTCCAGGAGAATCATGGGGAGGGTTAGCAGAAGAATATTTAATACAATTCATACAACCAGTTTCTCTTGTTACAGGAGTTATGAAATGGTGTCTGATGTGAATTTGTGTTGATAAGGACTTTACATTGAACCAGACTATTTAAAAATGTTGAAAATTTAGATTGAAAGATTGCTATTTTTTTTTTTTTTTTGGTTTTTCGAGACAGGTTTTCTCTGTGTAGCCCTGGCTGTCCTGAAACTCACTCTGTAGACCAGGCTGGCCTCGAACTCAGAAATCCTCCTGCCTCTGTCTCCCAGGTGCTGGGACTAAAGGCGTGCGCCACCACTGCCTGGCTAAGATTGCTATTTTTTATGTGTGTGTATGTAATGGTGTGTGTGTGTGTGTGTGTGTGTGTGTGTGTGTGTGTGTGTGTGTATGTAATGGTGTGTGTGTGTGTGTGTGTGTGTGTGTGTGTGTGTGTGTGTGTGTGCATATGTCCCTGTATGTATGCATGTGGAGGCCCAAGTTGTTCCCCTTGGTTTTTTGAGACCAAGTTTCTCATTGAGGTGTGGAGCTCGCTGCTTAGGCTAGGTTGGCTGGCTAGTGAGCTCCAGAATCCTCTAGTCCTCCACATCACGGTTTTTATGTGGGCTCTGGTTACCTGGCTCGGGTCACCAAGCCTGTGTGGCAAGCACTTTACCAACTGGTTCATCTTCTAAGACCAGAGACTATTAATGTTTTTATTAAATGCCTAAATTGCAGAATACTTTGATGAAAGCTTTACAAATCAGCAGAAATGTTCAACTCCAAGGACGATGTTAGCAATTACACTAACAGTACCTTTTTCTTAATTAGGAGCTCATGAGTCTTCATAAGGGCATCTCCAAATGCATATATATGCACATTCCAGTATTTTCCTGGCTTCAGTAGGACCAAAAAGTCATGCACACAGCAGTCATGAAGTACAATATCTTTAGAGTAGAAACTATTTCCAAGGACCAGATTCTCCCACAAACTTGACAATTATCCAGCTAAGTGTGATCCTCGGAGTTGTACTTCAGACTGGAAAGAGAATGTGGTGTTACAGGTGCAACCAGATTGCCATTAAAGGGTGGGAGTTTATTTTCCACCATTCTTTGGGGAAGTAGGAGTCAAATGTGACTACCTGGCCTCATGTCATCTTTACTAAGGTATCTACCCATAGAGCTGGACAAATAAATACCACTCCTAAACTTGCAACATGGTGCTTTGCCTAAAGATGGGATTGATGACGAAGTACCAATTATTGACACTGCATCCAAGGTATTTTATTTCTCTGAACACACACACACACACACACACACACACACACACACACACACACACTTTGACGTTCCATCAATTTTTCTTATTGTGGAGTAGCTGGCAATTTGCAGTTAGTGGCTTCTTGCTGTGTTTCTATCTCTGTTTAGGATGCTCCTTGAGGCGGGAGCCTGGAAACAAGCTGTGGATATCACCAGAACCTCTCACTTTCCTGGATAAGAGGAGAGCTCTTAGCCTCTTTCTTCACTGCACCCTGGCACTCCCTCTTCTGGGATCATCCCCTTCTTTTGAGCTGCTCTGGGCTTAATTAGAACAGGCTCACCTCTCTGTCAGACTCAACAGCTGATCTCCAGGTCTCTAATTGAGATACTTTGAGCTGAATCAGCCCAGCAGGAATGGGTCTCCAGCAGAGTCCTGGCTTTCTATAGTCCTTTTCTGCTACCCATGGGCTAAAGACACAGTTGGCCCTTGAGATTTAGCTTCCTTCCCAGAGGAAACATGTAATTAAAGTGCTCAGAGGCTTATGATGGACTTGCAAGCAGATAAGTCAAAAAGAGAGAGGCGTGTTGTAAAAACTGCAAAGCTTGCTTTTGATTAAACAATTTAAAGAACACACTGCTTAGGTAATTTAGGTGAATTAAGCAAAAGCAAGCAGCTTATGGGGGTGCTCAAACAATGAGCATTTTCCCATTTCCATTCTCTGGCTAATGCAGAGTCTGGCTTCACGTGTGGATTTCCAGGCTGATGAGAGCTTTTACCATACACAAACCAGCACTTAAAGACGAAGCCCTCCCCGTACCTGGGTGCACACCGGTCAGGCTTTGAATACTTGGTGACTTGGAGAGGGAATGATCTCATCTTCTTGCTGAATACTGCAGAGGATCAGCCAGCCACAGGATTTAAGTTTCACTTCTTCCTACATATATATTATAGACATGATTTACATTTTTATAGTCAGATGTACCCCATAGGCTCCAGCAACCTATTACACACTAGGTGATTTGGGTGGAGGTAGGGGTTTGTAAGCCTTTGGATTTTTAGGAAACATGCTAAAAAGGCATAATTGTCTTTGGTGTCTTTTCCATCCTTTGTAGAATCCATTAGTCATATCTTCTTTGAAGGTCACTAGGAGTGAATTTGATCTCTGGCCCATGCCAGTCACTTCTTTTCCTCCTCCCCCTCTCTCCTCTCCCCCTCCCCCTCCCCTTCCCTCCCCCTCCCCTTCTTCCTCCCCCTTCTCCTTCCCGTCTTCCTCTCCCCTCCCCCTCCTTTTAAAAATATTTTTCTCAGTCCATTTTATTGATCTAAATCTGTCTTTATTTTTCTAGTAAATCTTTTTTTTTGGTGATATATCCACTTTTACTGCAGAACACAATAAAATGTTTCAAATAAGTAGTAAACAAATATCAAATATCTTAGTTATTATGTATAATATAAAAATTTCAACAGTGAAAGCTGAAAAATCCTGGTTCAAATACAACAGGAAATACATTTATTTCAGACATTAAGTAGCTGACTTAATCCATTATGACCAGATACGTACCTGCAGACAGTGAAGTAGAGCCATTCAGCACCAGACACAAAATGAAAACTTGATTCTCTACAAAGGAGTGGCAAGTGTCAGAAATGGTAACTGTATTACAGGTCACAAAAAGAGCATTTATTCTTGGTATTTGAGCCAAAAGATAGTCGACTTCTTAAAATAGCAATAATTTCCATACACTATGAGATTTATAGTGTTCATAGGGGTGAAACGCATGGAAACTACTTTACGAGGGCTGGAAGGTATGAAGTAAAAATCTTTTACAGCTAATCATGCTGGGGATTGGGACTAGGGCCTTGCACATGCTGGGCAAGCTCTATTCACTGAGCAATTACACATGTGCTTCCTTATGCCCATAGAAGATTGCGCTTCACATACTTCTCTGTGCACGGGAGTCACTCCAGGCTCCTGGTAAATTGCAGAATTATGCATCCTTAGGTCAAAGTGAGCCTGAGCAAACTGCATTTCTTCTTAACCTCCAGGTGGCGCTGTTGCTGCTGGCGATGCTCCAAGGACCACACTAAGAGTAGCCGGGCAAATCAGATCTTCTGATTAAAGGGATTCCCTTTAATTAAAGTGTAAACGCGCGTTAGGCCCAACACAGCTGGTGTTTGCACATTAATAGAGCTGAGTGCTTTCCAGGAACGCATATTACTGGAAGACGTGTGGAGCGATCAGGCCCGCCCCAGAACCTTCTTTTCCAAACTGGTGCTAATGTGTGCATGGGAGGGGAGGTGGAGAACTGATTTCAGAGAACCCTCGAAGGTGTTCTGTAGCTTTCTGTCTTTTCCTGCTCATCCTTCGTTCTTTCCATTTTTCTTTACTACTTGTGAGTAAGATCTTGAAAGAGCTACAGGCTCTGCAACACCCTTTGATCGTGTCCCGTGTCATTTAAAGGGATTATTTTGCGCGATAAAGATGTATATAAGTTCTCGATAAGTAGATTGATTCTTAACCCAATTTTGTCAAAGGTGAAAACTAGTTCTCTCTCTCTCTCTCTCTCTCTCTCTCTCTCTCTCTCTCTCTCTCTCTCGTTCTTTCTTTTAATATAGAATTACAAAACAAAATATAAGATAAAACAAAGTTAACACATCAGAATTGGACCGAACCAAAAAACAACAGAAAGAAAAGGGTCCAAGAGAGGGCATAAGAACCACAGACCCACTTGTTCTCACACACAGGAATCCCATAAAAACACTAAACTGGAAGCCATAATATATATTCAGGGACCCGGTGTAGACCGGTGCAGGCCCTGTGCATACTGCTCTAGTCTCTGAATTCATAGGAGCTTTGCTCGTGTTGATTTTAGATGGCCTTGGGTTTGTTTGTTTGGTTGGTTTGGTTTATTCCCCCGGCGTCTTCCATCTCCTTACATCTTCTCTTAGACTCCTCTCTTCCCGAGGTGAGAGATTTGATGGAGACATCCCATTTGGACCTGAAAGTTCCAAGTTCTATCATTCTCTGCATATTATCTGGTTGTGGGTCTCTGTGTATCTTTCCGTCTGCTGCAGGGGAAACTTCTTTGATGATGGGTGAGCAAGGCACTGATCTATGAGTATAGCAGGATGTCGTTAGGAGTAATTTTATTGCTACTTAGGTGCCTGGGGTAAGTAATTTCAGGTTCTGGGTCACCCAAGCAGTGTTATGTATCGGTTCCAGCTAATAAAATCAGATTTATTGATTGTTTGCCATTCTGATGGGTGTGAGATGAAATCTCAAAGTAGTTTTGATTGCATTTCCCTGATGGCTAAGGATGTTGAGCATTTCTTTAGGTGTTTCTCAGTCATCTGAGTTTTTTCTATCAAGAATTCTCTGTTAGAACTTGAAATCAGGGATAGTGATATCTCCAACAGTTCTTTTACTATTCATTTTTAAGTTGGCTTAATTTTTTCTTGATACCCAGTTTTTTTGAGTTCCTTATGTATTTTGGATATTAGCCCTCTATTGATGTGTAGTTGGTGACAACTTTTTCACATCCACAGGCTGTCACTTTGTCTGAATGATGGTGTCCTTTGCTTCTCGGTTTTGTGAATTTCATTTATCAGTTGCTGACCTTAGTACCTGTACTAGTGGTGGTCTGTTCAAAAGTCTTTTTCCATGACCCTGAGTTCAAGGCTATTCCCACTTTCCCTTCTATCAGGTTCTGTGTATCTTGTTTTTTGTCGAGGTCTCTGATCCATTTGGAGTTGAGTTTTGTGCAGGGCGATAAGTGGATCTATTTGAATCCCTCTCTATGCAAATATCTAGTCTGACCAGCACTATTTATTGAAGATGCTGTCTTTTTAAAAGTGTGTATTTATGGCTTTTTAAAATTAAACAGCAGGTGTCCATAGGTATGTGGATTATGTCTGGGTCAGTCTTCATTTCGATTCCAATGATCACTGTGTCTTTTTTTGTGCTACTGCTATGCTGTTTTGATTACTACAGCTTTGTATTAGAACTTGAAATCAGGAACAGTGATATCTCCAATAATTCTTTTACTATTCATATATTTAGCTTCTTTTAGCTATCCTGGTTTTTTTGTTGTTGTTCTTGTTTGTTTTTTGGTGTGTATGTGTCTCCATATGAAACTGAAAACTGTCCTTTGAAGATCTGTGAGGAATTTGTGTTGGAAATTTGATGGGGTTTTATTGAATCTGTAGTGTGTGTTTGGTATGATGACCATTTTTAGGCCTACTGATCCGTGAGCATGGGAGAGTTTTCTATCTTTTAATATCTTCTTCAATTTCTTTTTTTCCCAATGTCTTAAAGGTTTTAATCATAGAAGTCTTTCACTTGCTTGGTGTGGTGGTTTGAATATGCTTGGTCCAGGGAGAGATATTATTTGGAGATGTGGCTTTGATGGAGTAGGTATGGCCTTCGTTGGAGGAAGTGTGTCACTGTGGGCATGGGCTTTAAGACCCTTGTCCTAGCTTTGTGGAAGCCAGTCTTCTCCTGGTGGCCTTCAGATGAAGATGTAGAACTCTCACCTTTCCTTGTACCATGCCTGCCTAGATGCTGCCATGCTCCTACCTTGACTGAACCTCTGAACCTGTAAGCCAGTCCCAATTAAATGTTGTCCTCTTAAGAGTTGCCTTGGTCATGGTGTCTGTTCACAGCAGTGAAACCTTAACTAAGACACTTGGTTAGAGTTAGCTTAAGGTATTTGATATTATTTCAGGCTATCGTAAAAGGTGTTATTTCCCTGATTTGTTTCTCAGTCTGTTTGTTATTTATATATAGGAAGGCTACTGATTTTTGTGAGTTAGTTTTGTACCCCAACTTCTTTGTTGAGAGTGTTTATCATCTGTAGGAGCTGTTTCCTGGTAGATTTTTTAAGGTCACTTATGTATTCTATCATATTATCTGCAAATAAAACTTCTTTGACTTATTTTTCTCCAATTTTTACTTCCTTGATCTCCTCCTGCTGACTCACTGCTCAGGCTAAGACTTCAAGAACTGTACTGAATAGGAAGAGAGAGACTGGCCAACCTTGTTTTGTTTCTGATTATAGTGGAGTTGCCTTCTCTCCTTTTATGTTGAGGTTGGCTATGGACTGCTGTAAACTGCTTTTACTATATTGAGATATGTTCCTTCTACCCATAATGTCTCAAGGGTTTTTATCATGAAGGGATGATGGATTTTGTCGAAGGCCTTTTCTGCATCTAATGAGATGATCATGTGGGTTTTTTTGTCCTTCAGTTTGTTTATATGATGAATTATATTTATTGATTTACATGTGTTGAATTATTCCTGCATGTCTGGGAGGAAGCCTACTTGATCATGGTGTACCTTTTTCATGTGTTCTTGGATTCAGTTTGCAAGTATCTTGTTGAGAATTGTATCCATTTTCCTAATAGAAATTGGTCTGTGATTCCCTTTCTTTGTTGGGTCTTTATGTGGTTTGGATATCAGGCTAACTGTGGCCTCATAAAATGAATTGGACAATGTTCCTTCTGTTTCTATTTTGTGAAATAATTTGAGGAATATCGGCATTAACTCTTCTTTGAAAGTCTAGTAGCATTCTGTGCTAAAACCATCTGGCTCTGGGATTTTTTTTTTTTTTTTTTTTGGTTGGGTGACCAAGTCACTCTTTTAATGACTGCTTCTAATTCACTAGGGGTTGTATGTCTATTTAAATTGCTTATCTGATCTTGACTTAACTTTGGTAAGTGATATGTATTGAGAAAATTATATATTTCTTTTAGATTTTCCAGATTGGTAGAGTTCAGGTTTTTAAAGCACATCCTTATGATTCTCTGGATTTCCTTGGTATCTGTTATTATGTCCCCATTTTCATTTTTAATTTTAAAAATCTGGATATTCTATCTCTGCCTTTTAATTAATTTGAATAAGGGTTTGTCAACCATATTGATTTTCTGAAAGAACTGACTTTATTTTGTTGATTCTTTGTATTGGTTTGTTTGTTTGTTTCTATTTTATTGATTTCAGCTCTGAGTTTAATTATTATTTCTTGCCATCCATTCCTTTCTGGGTGTGATTTATTCATTTTGTTATAGAGCTTTCAGATGTGCTATTAAGTTACTAGTTCTTTCCAACTCTTTTATGAAGGCACTTAGTGCTATGAACTTTCCTCTTAGAACTGCTTTCATTGTGTCTCATAAGTTTGGGCATACTGTGTGTTCATTTTCTTCAATTCTCAAAAGTCTAGTTTCTGTCTTGACCTATTTTTCATTCAGTAGAGAGTTGTTCAGTTTCCATGAGTTTGCAAGCTTTCTTTTGTTCCTGTTGTTGTTGATATCGAGTTTTAACCCATGGTAGTCTGATAGGATGCAGGGTGTTATTTCAGTTTTCTTGTATCTGTTGAGACTTGCTTTGTGTCCCAGTATGTGGTCAGTTTTGGAGAAACTATGAGGTAATGAGAAGAAGGTATATTCTTTTGTGTTTAGGTGAAATGCTCCATAAATATCGGTTAGGTTCATTTAGTTTATAAGGTCAGTTAACATTTCTCTGTTTAGTTTTTGTCTGGATGACTTGTCTATTGGTGAGAATGGGGTACAGAACTCTTCCACTATCAGTGTGATAGTCAGTATATGATTTAAATGGTGGTAATGTTTCTTTAACAAACTTGGGTGCCCTTTTGTTTGGTGCATAGATGTAAAGAATTGCAATGTCTTATTGGTAGATTCTTTTCCTTTGATGAGTACATAGTGTCCTTTCCTCTCTCTTCTGATTAGTTTTGGCTTGGAATCTATTTTGCTATATATTAAAATGGCTACACCAGCTTGCTTCATAGGTCCATTTGCTTGGAATATCTTTTTTAATCCTTTCACCAAGAGGTGATGTCTATCTTTGATGTTAAGGTGTGTTTCTTGGATGCAGCAGAAGAATGGATCACGTTTTCACACCCATTCTGTTAGTCTGTGTCTTTTTGTAGGGGAATCAAAACCACTGGTGTTGAGATATCAATAAACACTATCTGCTGATTACTGTTATTTTGTTGTTGTTGTGGTGGTGGTGGTGGTGGTGGTGTGTGTGTGTGTGTTTCCCCTCTTGTGATTTGCTGGTCTAGGTTTATTTCCTGTGTTTTCTTGGGTGTTGTCAATCTTGTTAGGTTGGAATTTTCCTTCTAACGCCTTCTGCAGGTCTGTATTTATTGATAGATAGTGCTTGAGTTTGGTTTTATCATGGAATGTCACATTTTCTCCATCTATTGTGATTGAAAGTTTTGCTGAGTATAGTAGTCTGGACTGGCATTTGTGGTCTCTTTGAATCTGCAGCACAACTGCCCAGGCCCTTCTGGCTTTTAGAGTCTCCATTCAGAAGTCAGGTGTGATTTCAGTAGGTCTGCCTTTATATGTTATTTGTTTTAATAGTCTTTCTTTGTTCTGTATGTTTAGTATTTTGATTATTATGTGCCAAGGGGACTTTCTGGTCCAGTCTATTTGGTGTTCTATATATTTCTTGTACTTTAATAGGTACTTCCTTCTTTAGGGAATTTTATACTATGATTTTGTTGAAAATAATTTCTGCACCTTTGACTTGGGTTCCTTCTTTCATTCCTATTATTTTAAAGTTTGTTCTTTTCATAATGTTCCAGATATCCTGAAAGTTTTATGCCAGGAGTTTTTTTTCCTGACAGTGGTATCCATTTCTTCTATTATTCAATGCCTGAGATCCCCCTTCATCTCCTGTATTCTCTAGGTAAGATTTGCCTTTCAGGTTCCTGTTTTTGTTCCTAAATTTTTCATATCCAGATTTCCAATAGGTTGAGTTTTCTTTATTGCTTCTATCTCCACTTCAGGTCTTGAATTCTTTTATTCATTTTCCTTCCAGTGTCTGTGTTTTTATGAATTTCTTTAAGGGATTTATTCATTCTCTTTAAGGTCCTCTATTATATTCATAGAGACTATTTTTTTTAAATTACTTTATTTACATTTCAAATGTTTTCCCCTTTGGAAACCCACTATCCCATCCTCCTCCCCCTGCCTCTATGAGGGTGCTGCCCCACCCACCCATCCACTCCCGTCTTCTCTCTCTAGCATTCCCCTACACTGGGGCATCAAATACCCTGAGGTCCAGGGGCCTCTCCTCCCACTGATGGCCAACAGGGCCCTCCTCTGCCACATATGAGACCAGCACCTTGGGTCCCTCCATGTGTATTCTTTGGTTGGTGATCCAATCTCCAGGAGCTTCAGGAGGTTGGGCCAGTTGACACAATTGCTTCCTCCATGGGGCTGCAAACCCTCTCAGCTCCTTCAGTCCATTCTCCAACTCCTCCATCCAGGACCCCATACTCAGTCCAATGGTTGGCTATAAGCATCTGCCTCTGTATTTGTCAGGCTCTGGCAAAGCCTCTCAGGAGACAGTTTATCATGCTTTCATCAGCAAACACTTCCCAGCATCCACAATAATGTCCAGGTTTGATGGCTGTATATGGGATATATCAGGTGGGGCAGTCTCTGGATGGCCTTTCCTTGAGTTCATAGAGACTATTTTAAGGGTTATTTTTTCCATGTATGTTTCTGCTATGTTGTAATACTCTGGGCCTGTTATGGTAGGGTTGTTAGGCTCTGGTGGAGACATATTGTACTGGCTGCTATTGATTGTATTTTTATAATGGTGTCTAGGCATTTGAGATTGGGAAGATTTTAATTCTAGTGTAAATCGGGTCTTGTCTTTGTTGGGTATGTTTTTTCCCTTTGTTTCTATTTCTTTTCTGTTTCTTAGGAGAGTGTGATGGTGTATGTTGACTGGTCGGAAATTCTTCTGGTATCCTGATAGGTGGTGGCCACTGGGGGTTTCAGGTAAAATGTATTCCCAGGTTTTGGGAGCTGACATTTGGGAATTCGAGTGGGCTGGGAGGGTGAAATAGTGCACATGAGGATGAAAAGCTGGGAGCACCACCAGAATCTGGTTAGTCTTCTGGGAATTGGGGCAGAGAATGAGGAGAGGCCACTGCAGAAGGTTTGTTATAGAGGGGGGATAGACTGGGGATTGGATTTGGAGAAGAGAGATAGCCAATGGTCCTACCTACTTCCTTGTTTGGAGAGGCCTATGGGGTCTCAGGGAGTGCCTGTTGGGGTCTGGGATAAAGGAACAAGTTCAGGGAGGGAGGTTAGGAAGAGAAGGTCTTTGTGATCCGGTGACAAAGGAGTGGATAGGGAGGGAGACCCAGCAGGTGTTCTGCTGTGGAGCTGGGGGTGGGACTAGAGGATTGGATTTGGAGAGACAGAGGGAGAAGTAAAGATCTGCAGTTAGCCTACTTGATTCCCTGACCAGAGTAATTGGTTATTTATTAATGATGCAATTAAGTGGCTAGGATTAGCTTCTAAAACCTGGTAGAAGTTTATTAGTTTTAGATATTAAAGTCCATTAAAATGTTGATTTTGATTGTAGCTCAGCAACAGAACATCTGCTTAGCACAGATAAAGCCACAGGTTCCAACCTCAGTCCTTAAAACAATCAGTTTTGAAGTTTGTGCTATTCTGAATTAATCAATATCTACTCAATAAATACTTTGATTTTGTAGGACATATGCTAGATTTGAGTAGGAAAGTTCCCTTGGTCCCAACACGGTTGAGCTGAGTGGTCTAAGTAAGAGTAATAGAAATTATACTTCAGTTTCCCATTAGTGAAGCTTCTTCAGCATTTACACAAATATTGATCAAATACTTATGAGGAGATAATGAGACATCTAGAAGGACTCATTTCAGAAGCACTAAGTCCTTATGTATTTTTGACTGTAGGGTTTTCTGTGATTATATTTATCTGTTCCCAGGAAGGGATTCATGCTTATGAGGGGTGGGCCTAGTTCTTGTATGTGACAGTGGGTATTGTGGGTATGGTGGAAGGAAAGCAGTCCTCTCTTATTTCTTATTGCTTTCCTGTATGAGAGGATTATGATGTAGAGCCCCAAAGACTCAGCAGGCTCATTTTTGTAGCAACTTCTTTATTGGGTGATGGCCAGGGAAGGTGTCTAGTTGCACAGGAATTGGTGGCGACTGGTGAGCTGGGGCTGTTGTAACTTGGGTGGGCTCAGCCTCCAGGAATGCTGGCATGGCCAAGAGGAAGTGTTGAAGAAACCTAGGACCAGATGGGAACGGGTTAGAGAACACTCTCAAATGAAGGGTTCATTCCAGAGTCAATCTGCAGCCCTGGAAAGGCCAGCCACACCGTGGCTGTGGAGTCTACGCACATTTGGAATACTACCACCCCTGCCAGCAATTGGGAATACGGTGAACAGGCAATGACCTCCAGAGGAGGAGGGGCAGGGACAAGGGTACAGCAAGGTGTTGGATGCCTGCCAGATGCACTCTGATGGTTCTAGGCAGAGCTCCAGTCCCAGCAGTGGGCTGGGATATTAAGCAGGAAATCAGTGCTGAAGTCTGGTTAGAGAAGAGAGCAGCAGGGATCGTCAGTCCAATGCCTGTGAAGGGAAGATGAACTCCAGACTCTGCATACTGGTGCACACTGGTGTTAATCCCTGCCCTCTGAGACTGAATGATACAAAGGGGATCAGGGTGGTGTCCATGATTGGACAGGGAAGGCGGGGATTGTGAGAGGACTCAGCCAAGACACTCTGTTGACATCCTCAAGTATCATCATGCCTACTCCACTTTGCATTGAGGTTATTATGCTTACAGAAAACCAGTTCTTTGATTTAGGAAGGTTTGTAAGAGCCAGGAGTTATTTGGTGAAGTGTAAACTATTTAGGTGAGTTGTAACATCTTAAATGGAGTATCATTTGTCCTCACTGAAATTTCCAAGCCAAATATAGGGTAATTGTTCCCCTAAAGACCCCCAGGGATGTGCTGATAGCTGAGTAAGTTGAATGAGGAAGAAGAACATCTTGTGGGTATCTGTGGGCTTCTCAGTGAGAGGGGTTGGAGATGACTTGGTCTGGATTTTGGTTAGGTGATGTAATGTTCTAGAATGACTGCTCTCAGGGACAGTTCTCTGATTCGTTGTTTTCCTAAGTCTTAGCTAAGGTGAAAAGAGTAGGGGTTAAGGATAAGTCTGTACTTAGTAAGGAGACAGCACTGGAACATGTCATCTGGAAGAGGTGGGATGTATGCTCTTTTATGGCTTGTACCATGATTAGTGGTTTTGCCTCTTCTTACACAAGATTAGGAAGTTATCTTGTTTGATCTCATGTTATCACAGCCTCATAGTGACTGTGTCTGGCACCAGCAGTCTTTGAAATGGTTTATGTCTAACAGGGGACACTTGGGTCGACTAGGGGATTCCATGCCAGCTCCTATCAACACCTACACTTAGCTGTATATGCTTGTCCTCAGATACCAGAGAGTGTTTTTTTCTCTTTTTCTTTTATGATCTACCAGTTTGGAAGAATATATATATATATTCTCTTGTTTATATTTATATTTATATTCTCTTATTTATATTTATATTTATATTTATATTTATATTTATAATTGTGTGTGTATATATATATATAATTTTGATAGACTTTGAGAGACAGAAAAACTCATCTTGTTACTACTTTGCTGTCAGTTTTGGGATTTTACTCCGCAGTCAGGAAATACAGGACATTCAGTAATCTCGCTTACATTTACCTTTGATATAGAGAGAAACATACAGAGTTAGGGAAAATATCACACAGCAGACAACAATCGAATAGGCAGAAGTAAGAACAATACATTCTGGGCCTCTCCCACCACAAACCTGTGGTAGGTCACCCAAGTCACAGGATGGCCACTTTCTGAATAATGCTCACCAGAGCATGTGAGAATAGCTCTTGATGAGAATGATGGCATTCTTCACAGGAGGAACACATTTGATCTACACCCAGCTTTCCTTTAGCACTGGTATATCCAATCATGAACATATTTCCTCATCTTATTCCTTATGTGCATTTCTTGACCTACTTACAGTTATGGAGAATTTGACTCTAGACAATGAATTCCTTAGATGGACTGACCAGTCTGTTAAAAGGCGTACCTCCATTCAGGTTATTTTTGTTTTCTTCCTCTCTATACTATATGCAACTTAAGGGTAAGGACAGATATCTCCTTGATATTTCTTAAGTGGAACACTATGTGAATGGTTGCAGATGAACCAAAGCTTACTTATTTATCAATGAAGTAGATTATCACAGGTCTAAGAGGGTCTTGAAAATTCAAAATTGTATCAGTGCTAACTAATACGGTGATTCCCAATTTTCTATGATCTTAAACACAATGCTGTTGAATGAAGAAAAATATCTGCAAAGAACTTAGACATATTGACAGCAGTGGAACTATGGGAAGAATAAAATCCCTGATTGAAGAACAATTTTAATGCCCTTCAGCTCTGACCATAGCTGGGGTATAGCATAGGGGAAGAACACTGGTATACATGAAATTGTGGGTTCTAATCCCAGCACCGAAGAAGCAAGTAAACAAACAAATTAACGAAGCACACTCTGGTACGTCCTTACATTGGAATAATACACAGCAATGTAAAGGCAGGAAATATAATGCCTCTGTCAACAAGTATATTTCTCAGAAGCAAATTGAATGAAATAAACCAGACACAAAAATATGTATACTGCATCCTTTAATTTATGTGAGACTCTAAAACTGTGCCATTATACACAAGTGACAGACAGTAGAGCAGGAGTTGCCTGGGTCTCCAAGTGAGGAGTTATTTGACTGGAAGGGATATAGGAGAAGATTTTGAGATGATGACAGAGTTATTCATCTTGATGTTGGTGGTGCTTACAAGGCGGCAAACATTTGTGAGAACGTAATGAAATACATCACTGAAATTAATGAATTTTGTTAAGTGAAGTCTATATGTCAATATAATTAGGGCTGGGGACATGGTTCAACTAGTAAAGTGCTTGCCACTTAAGCATGATGAAGGAGCTGTGTTCAGATCTCCAGAACCCACAAAAAAGCTTTGACACAATGCTAGGGTTGAACAGAGACAGGCAAATAGGTCCTTGTGACGTGCTAATCCTCTAGTTGGCACAAACTGGTGAGCACCAGCTTCATTGAGAAACCCTGTGACGATATATAAGGCAGAGTGTGATTGAGGAAAATACTCAATATTGACCTCTGGCATTGAGTTACACACACACACACACACACAGACACACACACACACACACACACACACACACACACACACACACACACACTTTGCTTTGAATCCTTCTTCATTGTCTTTATTACTTCTCACTGGACTGAAATTTCCCTAAAACATTGCATGCATATCCCACTTAGTTTTTACCCCTCTCAATCTTTTCAGAAAGACAAACTCTTGTCAAGGCTAACAGTGGTCTCAAAGTTGCTTCTCTAGTACAAACTTTGTAATTTTGGAGATCTTCTCCACAGTATTGGGTAGGAAGGCCTCTCCTTCCTCATGGATAAATTCATATCTACTTCCACAATGTCCAATATCTTCACTTGGCTGACTACTCTCCTTCAGAGTCCTTCTTTCCCTCCTCACTGTTGCCTATGCTACTGGACATTAAAAGCTAACCCAATCCCATCCTTTGTAAGCCATCTCTACCTGGTGATTCCTAGAACTCTGGTTCCACACAGTATCTATCGACATTCATTCCAGATTTACAATCAACAGCTAAGTCAGATGTTTAACTCACACTCAATACACCCCAGCTTGGTCTTCAAAGTCTCCTCCAGATAGAGGATGTCTGCCCAGTAGGTCCATTTCTCCCACAACCCATATCTCTATCAGGGAAATATCTTAACTCTGTAGCTAGTTAGGTCAAAACCTTGAAATTGTCTTTGATTTATTTCACAAGCTGTATTCATTTCAATAAAATTCTGTTGATCCTATATCAAAACATATATCTAGAAGCCAATCATACCCACAAGTTTTATTTTAATCCAAATTATGGTTGTTTTGTGCCCAGATTCTTGTTTCCAGTTGATGTCTTTTTGATGAGTAAATTGCTGGGTTTATGTTTTTCTGTAGTCTTATTTCTACATGAAAGCCAGCATAAACCTAACAAAATGAAAGTCAGGCCCTGTCAATCTGCAGGAAACAAGTGCTCCCAGTCCAGTGCTATAAGCCAATGTCTTTACGATAAGCTATTAAGGATGACTGACCTCCTGCTTTTCCTTTTGTGTCCTCTGTTTAGACGACACTGGCTACCTTGTTATTTCTGAGATGTTGGAAGACCTTGCTGTTAAGGCTGTAGTCCAACATGTCTGGGTAACTCTCCAAGCTCAGCACAAAATGGAGGATTCCCCTTTTCAGTGGAGCTTCCTTTTCTCTGGCTGATCTTATCTGGAGAGTGTCTCTAAGCACAAGTGTCTGACCTTATCTAGAAGATGACCCTGCAAGTTCTGCATGATTCAGCATGTATGTCCAGCTCAGCCCTTCCCCCAGTGTGATGATTAAGTACTGTGTTAGGACCCGTCAGCCCTTCTAACCCATAATCCTGAAAACCTCTGAGGAAAGTCATGTAGCCTATGGCCAGATTACAGGTTTGACTTCCTCTATCTCGATAAATGTAAATGAAGATTTGTTCTTCATGTAAATGGAGAATTCCCAGCACTTCAGCCTCAGCCAATAATGTACTCCTACCCTGGAAATCCCTACCCAGTCCCCAAGATCTAGGTAGCTCTTGTTCATCCAAATAGAGTTGAGCTGTCTCACTGAAGTTGATCCCAGAAGTCAATCCATTGTACTCATAGCTGTCTGAAAACGTCTCCCTCACCTCTGCTCCCCTCACCTTGTGGGCTAGTGGCTGATGACCTCTGAGGAAGGGGGGACCCACCATGGGCTTTACGAGGGATCCCTTTCTTCAAGGTCTTTGCATTGCCTCTTCTCTGCCTGGACCGTTCTATCACTCCTCTCCATATATGTGTATATTCAGTCCCTTTCTTGTTCTTCCAGGACCTCACCCAAGTGCCATTTTCTTAGCAAAACTCTCTTTCAGACTCTACCCAAGTCTCAGTCTCTTTTACACCCTTCTGGGGCTCTTTATTTTCTTTCTCGTTTTATTTTATCATTTTATCGCTATTTCTCTTTGTGTGTGTGTGTGTGTGTGTGTGTGTGTTTCTACACATATGTGTTTGTACACATATGGATATGAGCATCCGTGCATATGTGGAAATAAGAGAAAGACCACAGATGTCATTTTCCAAGCATCTTCTCCCTTTATTTGAGACAGGGTCTGTCACTGGCCTGGAGTTTTACCAAGGATGTTAAATAAGCTTGCGTCTTTAGATCTGTTTCCAGTTCCCATCCTACCAGCTCTGGAATTATGTGCAGGAACCACCATTCCTAGCTATTTATGTGGGCTCTAGTGATTTAACCTCAGGTTTCTACACTCCTGAGGTAAGCAGAGCCATCTCCCCAATTCCATGTTTAATTGTTTTACATAGACTCTATCACTATCTGACATATTGTATATCTGAGTGTGTATTTTTTATATACTCTTCTTCATGTAAATGCAAACTCTTTGAGGCTGAGCTGTTTTTATCCATTTTCTTGTTTGTTTATATGGCATCTATACCCCAATATCCAAGTGAATGGGAGAAACTGAAACTTGAGGAGACTCAGTAGATTGAAAAATAACATTTAGAAGAGAATTACTTTAAAGAGAGACTAATGTCCTGGATTTTGATGTAATTCATATATAATAGTGTCATACTAAAACACAGTCCAGGAAAACTAGTGTGCATTTATGTTAGAAATGGCCACATTGGTGAGCTGCTTCTAGAAATCATTTTTAAGACGATTGACTTGTTTTTTACAAACCATTTTGGACATTTTCTCAAATATGATCAATAGTTGAAAAATTACCTAACATTGGCAGGGAAGTTCATAATCACTGTTGAGGAAAGACTAGCCAAACCTCCCTCAACACACACACACACACACACACACACACACACACACACACACACACACACTTAAAGTTGAAAAATCCTCTGTAATAGTAAGATTTGTATGAAATTTCACCTTAGTTCCTCTACACACAAGCACTATGAGATGACATAAAAGCTGGAAAGTGACACTAGAGATATAGCACAGTGGTAGAGTCCTTGCCTGGCATGTCCAGGGTCTGTGCCAACTCCTAACACTGGGAAAAGGGAAGAGATGTGAGATGGTGAACCTACAGCATACACTTGGGTGTGTGTGTTACTTGAGCTTAAGATTTTCATTGCTGTAAAAACGAAAGAACACATACAATGTGGATTTAGAGCAGGTGATTTAAGCCTCCACACAAATAAAACAATAATTTTGTCATATTCCTGTGATCAAACATAATAGTTTTCTTGTGACTATAAGCTTACTCAGGTGTGCCGTTTGTTCTGTGTGTCGTAACACACACCGCTTAGGTCTCCAGACCACGCAGGCTTACTTGGTAATTACCTTATTGAAAGCCAGATTACTTATTGTTAAGATGTCAACTCCCTGAGAATTTGCCAAGTAACTCTCAGACAACTGGGAATTACCAACAATCCTCGCCTGACGAAGGCGCCTGCATTTCCCATATCACGTGAGAAGCTGAGGTGGGCAAACTGGTTCAGAAAAATGAACTTCATGCCATGCTTCAACAAGCCCCTGGGGAACCACCCCCAATATGGTTCCAGGACTATTAAGGACAGCATTTTCTCTGATGGGCTAGTCCTCAGAGCATTCAGTCCAGAGAAACAACCTGACATTTGTCCTTTCCCATCGCCTTTGCCTGGTTCTGCTAACTTGCTGCTGTCACAGGATTCCATATTCTACACATCACTTGTGTGGGGTTGGGGAGATGACTCAGTGGCTAAAATGTTTGCTGTGCAAGTGTGAGAAATTGATTTTGAATCTCCCAAGACCATTTAAAGTTGGACACAGTAATGGACATGTGTCATCCTAGCTCTCCCATGGGGAGATGAGTGGTAGAGACGCAACATTATAGGACTCTCAGTCTAGCTAGTCTTCATGTATCATGGAAACCACCAGAAAAACTCTTTCTCAAACCAAGTGGAAGGTGAGGAGACACCCAAGGTCGTCCTATGACCTCTACATGCGTATCATACCATGGCTGTGTTCACATTTCTACATATGTTTACATGGTCACATTTCTACATATTTCTTCTATATTTAAATGCACACACACACATGAATATGCTCAGAAGTAGTTGGTCAGTACAAAATGAACTTCAAGGTTTTTTTTCTGCTTTATTTTTTTCTAAGAGACAGAAAGAACACAGTGTTGGATAGGTTGAGAAGAGGGGCAATCTGGAAAGAGTTGGAGGAGGGGAACAGATCTGATAA
This sequence comes from Uromys caudimaculatus, assembly GCA_028551405.1. Lineage (NCBI taxonomy): Eukaryota > Metazoa > Chordata > Mammalia > Rodentia > Muridae > Uromys > Uromys caudimaculatus. The sequence goes on along the minus strand of CM052709.1, from coordinate 68,561,511 downwards.
AAATATATGGTACAAAATTCTCAATACACATTTTAAAAGGGAAATCGCATGTATCTAAAAAACTTGAATATAAACAGGATATCTATGAATCTATTTTTATTCTTATCTGTCATCAATTTCTGTGGTTTTGGTGACTATTCCCTCCTCTTCCCCGTCTCTTGTATTTTGGTACCATGGATAATTGACTCCAGGAGGCTACAGAGGTACAAAGCTCTGTGCATGACCAATCCAATGACCAATCCTATGTAGAAAATAGTGGTTTTTTTTTTTAACATGTCACTCATGCAAAGCTGTCAGGCACGCTCATCCTTCTGTCATTGCCACACCACCGCAATTTACAAAGATTGTGCTTATGAACTAACTGCAGAGCCTAATTGCAATTAAAAAAAAGTCTCATAATGTTTTAAGTAAGTTTTTGAAATTTATGATTTGTATTGGGGCCACATTCATGCTTGCCCACATGTCATCGGCAGGCCACAATGACATGCCTCATTTAAATGATATCTAGGTTATTTCTAATATTCAATACGGGGTGAACTCAGCGTAAATGATTGCTATATTGCTCAGAGAGTGATGATGGGAAATAGTCCATACATACTCAATATAACCATATTTATTTTAAGTGCTTTTGATATGAGGTCATTTGAATTTGCAGATATAGAATCCATAGTTATTGATGACCAAGTATGTGTTTTGATTGCTCTGCAAACTAATCTTGGAGATATTTCTTGGCTTTCTGTGGCAAGGGGCCGTTAGAACATGGCCAGAAGCTCAATGGCTTGGAATCTGCTTCGATTCTGCATAGTATTTACTTAATTTATTTAAAACGAGAGAAAGTAATTTCTCAGTCTATAGGCTCTGTTTTCACGACGAAAAAAGGAAAAACACTCATGTACATAACCGGCACATAATTACTCATTAGATGTGGCCACTAGCAATAGTTATTGAGGTTTATTGTCAACTCAGTTCAGGCGGCAGTCAGATAGATAGACTGACATTTCAGCTGAGAGAGCAACTTTTCTAATCTCCTGATCCCTCTGACGCTTAGCTTCTTCATTTGTGACCCCTCAGGTAGTGCTGAGAACACAGCTTCATATGCAGAGGGCAGTAACATTAGTTATTATCGGAATTGTTCTGTGCTGTGAAGTTTAGGAGGCCCGGACCGTCCAGCAGGGGAACCGCCATTCTAATTAATTACTCTAAGCACCAGGGTATGAGGGAGAATAGTGGAAGACTTTACAGCATAAGAAAGTGCAGTTGGTGGGACTGCAAGCTGGAACAAGCACTCTGGGAATCAGTGTGGTGGACCTCAGAAAAATGGACATAATACTACCTGAGGACCCAGCTATACCTCTCCTGGGCATATACCCAGAAGATGCTCCAACATGTAATAAAGACACATGCTCCACTATGTTCATAGCAGCCATATTTATAATAGCCAGAAGCTGGAAACAACCCACATGTCCCTCAGCAGAGGAATGGATACAGAAAATGTATCCATTTTCTGTACATTTGTGTACATTGTGTACATTTACACAATGGAATACTACTCAGCTATTAAAAACAATGACTTCATGAAATTCGCAGGCAAATGGATGGAATTTGAAAATATCATCCTGAGTGAGGTAACTCAGTCACAAAAGGATGAACATGGTATGTACTCACTGATAAGTGGATATTAACCCAAAAGTCCGCAATACCCAAGTTTCACTTTACAGTAACCGCTGGACTGAGAGTGAGGTCCCAGATGGAGGAGGTGGAGAAGGGACTGAAGGAGCTGAGGGAGTCTGCAGCCCCATGGAGGGAGCAACACTGTCAACTGGCCTGACACCCCCCCCCCCTGGTCCTCCTGGAGGCTGTACCACCAACCAAAGAATACACATGGTGGGACCCATGTTTCGGACCACATATGTGGCAGAGGAGGGCCTTGTTGGCCATCAGGGGGAGGAGAGGCCCCAGTAAAGGGTAATGTCAAGGTGGGAATATGGGAGTGGGTGGGCGGGTGGGTGGGAGGTGGAATTTCCTCATAGAGGTGGGGCAGGGGGAGGGGATAGGCGGTTTCCAAAGAGGAGACCAGGAAAGGGGAAAACATTGGAAATGTAAATAAAGTATCAATCAATCAATCAATCAATAAATAAAAAGAATATTAAATAAAAAAAAAAAGAAAGTGCAGCTTAGTTGACGAGGCACACTTCATGTTGGGGACACAAAGCCTGTGCTTATTAGAGAGAGCATGTTGTTTTGAGTCAGAAGACTTAAATCCAAGTTCAAACCTGTCATTTATCAGGTGAATCCTTCAGCAAGCAAGTAGTGTTGACCCTTAGGCCCCTTGTGTATGAAACAGCTGTGAAAAAGGAAAGAAAGTGCAGGTATGTAAAAGGCTGCAGTGTGTGTAACTCTTTTTCCTGAGCTCTGTATGAATGTTAGTTATTATTATCAAGGGATATAAATGGAAATCTTATATACAAGGTAAATGATCAGGTACATAGTATACGAGGATTGAGTGTGGTGGCAAGAATCTTAGGACATTTCTTGGAGGAAATGGAACAAAGTATAAGCATCAATCAAGAAAGGCTGTAGCTTAGAAAACAGCAAAGAGAAACACATTTTCCACTGTGACCAACAGCAAAGACACGAACCTAGCAGTGAGAGGTACCTAGGTAGCCATTCATGGAACCCAGCACTCTGGATGTGGGACTCGTGTAGGAGACAGGTGGCAGCCTGCATAGGGTGATTCCCATGGAATGTGATAGCTTCAAGTCACCTGGTATGAAGTCTTATGTCCTACGGTTTTATTCTAGAGTCTGCTACTTACAAATCACTTCATTGTCATAGGAAACAAATCCAAACTGTTTTAGGGAATGCGGTTCCTCTGTCAGAAATTTTCTGATATAAATGGGTCAGTACACAAACACATAGCCATGAGACTCTCACCTAGTAATTAATCATTGAAAAAATATCATCTATTATCCAATATATTTAATTAATTGGCCTTTTAAATTCACATTTGTCCTTATTAATCACCACTCAACCAAAAGCAGGAAAGATTTGATCCCTCATCTCATAAATAAGAATAATGAAGAACACAGAATTCTATCAGCCAAATAAATCAACCACTTCACCTTCCCCTCTGATCTTATAAGTATACATTTGTTTTCCATAGTTTTATCCACAATATACACAAAGTTTTCATGGAAAGTGCTATGTGTATTTCTTTACTAGTTTTGATAAATATAAGCACTTAAACATTCATCTTAAGTTTTATGGCAACCATATTTTCAAGGGAGACTTCACAAAACATGTTTAGGTTTTTGTATGAAGTATTGACCGAGAATGGACATGGAATACTACACCTCAGTCAGAAAGACTTTAGCCTTAGGGATTTTGGCAATGTTTGGAGACAATTTTGGTGACAAAACTGTTCACATCCGGGGTAGAAGTCAGAGATGCTGTTTACCACTATTACTGCACAGAAAAACGTCAACCTTCTACAAATGATGGGTCTAGGAAGCCAGTAGCTTCAGGGCTGTCGTCTTAAACAGTCTCACTTGCCCTCCCCTGAGTGTGGTTGATAGGATATGGCGCAGAGGTGTCAGGTCATGTGACATCTCTACCTTTATCTCTTTGTGTCTGTGCCAACCCATGCTTAACCTATTTTTACCACCAAAAGTAAAATGGAAGGTGCTGGAAAATCTCCTTTTTTTCAGCAGGAAGTCACTGTGTGTGTTTCAGTTGGTGTCGGCGGGTGAATCATCACCAGTTAGCAGCAACTGCAGAATTAGCAACCAGTTGAATATTTTAATTAGAGACTCTTCAGTCAACAGTCCATAAACTCACAGACATCGTCTACTGGGCATCACTTTTTTCCTAAGTGCTATCTGACAATCTCAGTGCTTTCTCTCAAAACTGAGAGAAAGTTTTGCGAATTTTGAGAATAAAACACATTCTGGGGGGAAGATAAATAGCAATTTCATACACGTTAAACTGTGAGAAAGTTCATCCTAAACTTTATAAAGTATGATTAACATTTTCATGGTACTGAATCATGTTAAGGGAAATTTCTTTTTAAAATAACGGACTATTCGAATTATAACTATTCATTTTGAATAACTCTAGGACAGATCAATTATAGGACTTTATAATTTGACCAGCATAAGTATGAATAAAACTTTGCTTTTTAATACAGATTAAGTAAAGTAAAAATGCAAAAAATTAATTCCCAATTGCTATAAAACTTAAAAGTTTTGAGTGCCAACACAATTTCCAAAGTGGGAAATTCTAGATTTGACCCAGTGGGAAGGGCTTGAGTCAAAGCAAAGGCATACTAAGATATTGTATAATTATGTGTAGTCTAAGTGTACATGAAATATAAAATAATTTAGTGTTTAGGCTTGAATTCCATTCTCTAGATATCTCATTATGTGTATCCAAATCATATCACCAAATTTGAAAAATAAAGCAATCCCAAGCATTTCTGGTCCCCAGCATTTTGAATAAAGTGTACGCAGTCTATTATTGATCTCCCTTGTGTATTGTCCTGGACAGAGGACACATGCTTTGCAATTCTTGTATATGGTGACATTAGAGAAGGATAACATGATTTGAATGTCTCAGAAAGACTACACAATGTTGTATTGGATTGATGCATACATTTGTATGTATACACATGCACAAATATATAATTAGAATTGCATACACACACACACACACAGAGTATTCTTTTAAATCTACTAGTGTGTATTTTCCCATAAGACTCTAGAGCTATATCTTTTCTCACTTTAAAAATTTTTTATTAGTTGAGAATTTTGCATAATGTGTTACGATGACATTCACCCCTTCCCCAGATCATCCCAGATCTACTCCATTCTATACACCCCTAATTTTGTGTTCTCTTTTGCTTTTATCTCCCATCGCAAAGTCCAGTTTGTGATACCCACATATACTTGAATGTATGGCGTCTACTAGAGCAGGGATGACTGACCACTCTTAGAGAAAACTGACTCTCCCTCTCCTAGCAGCTTTTGCTTGCCAGTGGCTCTGCAGCTAGGGCTGGGACTTCATGTCTGTCTCTCCTTCCCACTGATTGAGCTTGCACAGAGCTTGTGCGCCTGTCACAATGGCCATGACTGCACATGTGCAGCTCCTCTGTTTCCTTGTAACCATCTGCCTCCTCTGACTATTACAGTCTTTTTTGTGCCCTCTTCTACAATGACCTCGAGCCTTTGGAGGGGAAAATGTGATATAAATATTTTGTATGGAGCTGGTATTTCTACATTCTCTTGTTTTCTCCTTGTCCGGTTGTGGGTCTCCATGTAAATCAACATCTACTGCAAACAGAAGTTCTCTCTTTTTTTTTTTATTAAAGATTTATTTATTTATTATATGTAAGCACACTGTTGCTGTCTTCAGACACCCCAGAAGAGGGCATCTGATCTCATTATGGATGGTTGTGAGCCACCATGTGGTTGCTGGGACTTGAACTCACGACCTTCGGAAGAGCAGCCGATGCTCTTAACCACTGAGCCATCTCTCCAGCCCCTGAAGCTCTTTTTTTGATGAGCCTGGAAAGATACATTAATCTATGGTAGAAGATGGTTTATTATTATGTTCATTTAGGATAATAGTAGTAGTATTCTCCCCTTTGGCCTGTGACATGTCTAGCCACAAGCTGTAGGCCTGGCAAAGGTGACAGGTATGGCTTTCATCTTATGGAGCGTGACTTGAATCCAATCAGAAACTGGTTGGTTACTCTCATGACACTTGTGCCACATTTGTACCATGAGCATGTCTTGCCAGGACAGGATGTGGCTCGGAATTCGTAGTCTTCAGCAGCATGCATAGCACCACCCAGCAGGATGGAAGCTAGCCAGTAAGGATGAGGCTTCCAGGTCAGCACCCGTTTGATATCTACATGTGTATGTGTGTAGATGTTTCTATAATACCAGGTAGGTTTCAAAAACTATAATTTTTGAAAGTCATTCACTTTTTGTTAAAAAAAATTAAGTTTTTAGATTAGGGTACCAAATAGTGGGCTTCATTATAGCATCTTCAAGCATAGGTGTTATTACACTTTGTTCTCAGCCATTCCCCGCCTCCGGACCCCTCCCCCAGCTGACTCCCTTTCTCCTGCATTGGTTCCCATTTTTGTTTTTCTTTCCCCTATATTCACTCTCCTGCCCATTCCTCACTCCCCTTAAGATTCCTTCCTCCCTCTTATGATCTCCTTTCTAGTTTCATGACCTCCAAACGCATGTATAAAAATACACACACAGAGATATGCATATATTATTTATAATTATACATATACTTTTAAATTTAGGCTTTCCATATGAAAGAAAACATGTGTTATTTGTCTTTCAGACTCTGGCTTATTTCACTTAGCATAATGATTTCCAGTTGCAAGCACTTTCCTGGAAATAGCATGATTTCTAGTTTCTTTATAGCTAAACAGAATTCCATTGTACCCAGGTATCACATTTGCTTAATCCATTCATCTGCTGAGGGACATCTAGGCTGGTTCCATTCCTGGTCACTGTGACTATTGCAGCCATAAACATAAATACCTTGCTCACTTTGACTTTCTGAATTCTACTCAGTGCTTTGGCTACAATCCCCCAATTTTCTGTAACCATTTGTTGTAATTTTAAGAGTTTCTTAACCCCTATACAGTAGCCCTGAATTAAAGACATGCGTACATTTTGGCTACAGTAAGAAACAAAGGATGGAATTCTTCTGGCCTCATGTAATTTGCTTATTATTGGTAGCCATCAGAAAACTCACCAGGGAGAGCCAGGGATACCAGGGTATAAGACAGACAGTGATAAATACCACAAGGTCACAGTTCAGTGGTGAGCACACCTGGGCAGCCACTGAAAGGGAAGTTTGTGCTGATGGTGACTGAGCCCCTGGTAACACCTGTAATTCAGCAGAATGTTCATTATGAAACAGTGAAATTCCTTCACAAGAATACATACCAGAATGTAGATCTGCCAGCCCCTTTGTGAAAGCTCACACACATGAGTGTGGCTTGGATGTCTTACTTTCAAATGCTCTGAGGAATACTGGGTTTTAAAGTTACTATTTGATTGAAAACATGCAAAACTCATTCCTGCATAATAATTTGCCATATTTAAAATTGCTCTCTTCTAGGCTTTCCATTAACACGAGCAGAATTTTTTTTTTCTAATCCTAAATTCATGCAAAAGAGATGACAGTTGTGATCTCTCTTCAAATTGCTAGTGAGGGCATTCCATCCCCCACCCCTGTAGTGCTATAGTCTTTTCCTGAGAAACCGAAGACGCTGCTCCTCTGTTCAAAAAAAATTACAAAAAAACAGAAAATGACATTTTGCACTTATTTGCATCAAATTAAAGAGAAATATTGTATTTTTTCCATGTAAAAATACACATTTGTAGCTGCTAAGTTTGAAATATGGAAGCAGTTGATCAAACAAATCCTTATGAAAAAGAGCCAAGTCATGTCAGGGTGGTTTAGTGGAATTACTGAAAATAAGCTTCTGCAAGTTCATTACTGACTTAAGTGTATATAACATCAAGACTGCTTCTGAACTGAAGTGAGCACTTTAATCCTTATGTTAAGCTGTTAAAATGGCTTCTCTTTGACCAGGACAAAGTTAAGCATCAAAGACTGAAGTCAGCCTTCTAGTGGCAGGTACAGATAGGGATGGAAATGACCTACAAAGCAGGGCAGTTCTTGATCTTAGAGCATAAGCCATTGGTGTTCTGCTCAGGAACTTTCCTAAGATCAAGAATCGACAAATGGGACCTCATGAAATTGCAAAGCTTCTGTAAGGCAGAGGGCACTGTCAATAGGACAAAACAGCAACCAACAGATTAGAAAAAGATCTTAACCAATCCTACATCCGATAGAGGGCTAATATCCAATATATACAAAGAACTCAAGAAGTTAGACTCCAGAGAACCAAATAACCCTATCAAAAAATGGGGAACAGAGCTAAACAGAGAATTCTCAACTGAAGAAATTCGCAGTGCTGAGAAGCACCTAAAGAAATGCTCAACATCCTTAGTCATCAGGGAAATGCAAAACAAAACAAGTCTGAGATTCCACCTCACACCAGTCAGAATGGCTAAGATCAAAAACTCAGGTGACAGCAGATGCTGGCAAGGATGTGGGGAAAGAGGAACACTCCTCCACTGTTGGTGGGACTGCAAGCTGGTACAACCACTCTGGAAATCAGTTTGGCAGACCCTCAGAAAAAGGGGCATAATACTACCTGAGGACCTAGCTATACCACTCCTGGGCATGTACCCAGAAGATGCTCCAACATGTAATAAAGACATATGCTTCACTATGTTCATAGCAGTCATATTTATAATAGCCAGAAGCTGAAAACAACCCAGATGTCCCTCAGCAGAGGAATGGATACAGAAAACGTGGTACATTTACACAATGGGTACTACTCAGCTATTAAAAATAATGACTTAATGAAATTTGCAGGCAAATGGATGGAACTTGAAAATATCATCCTGAGCGAGGTAACTCAGTCACAAAAGAACGAACATGGTATGTACTCACTGATAAGTGGATATTAGCCCAAAAGTTCGGAATACTCAAATTTCACTTTACAGAAACTGCTAGACTGAGAGCGAGGTCCCAGATGGAGGAGTTGGAGAAGGGACTGAAGGAGCTGAGGGAGTTTGCAGCCCCATGGAGGGAGCAACAGTGTCAACTGGCTGGACCCCCTCTCCTCCCCGTCCTCCTGGAGGCTGGACCACCAACCAAAGAATACACATCGAGGAACCCATGGTTCAGACCACATATGTGGCAGAGGAGAGCCTTGTTGGCCATCAGGGGGAGGAGAGGCCCTTGGGCCTGAGGGTGTTAGAGGCCCCAGTAAAGGGGAATGTCAAGGTGGGAATATGGGAGTGGGTGGGCAGGTGGGTGGGAGGTAGAATACCCTCATAGAGGTGGGGTAAGGGTAGGGGATAGGGGGTTTCCAAAGAGGAGACCTGGAAAGGGGGAAACATCGGAAATGCAAATAAAGTATCAAAAAAAAATAATTAATTAAAACAAAAACAAAAACAGGGCAGTCCTTCAGAGTCAGGATTAGTTTTCTCATACCCTGGATTTATGAGTGTAAATTAAAACAACAACCACAAGAACAACAACTGTAGGTGTTTGAAATTGCAAGATATAATATAAGCACTGTGCCTTCACAGTAAGAAGAAATCACTCTTCAAAGAAGACCCTTTGTCTTTTGATAGTCTGTGTTGGGAGGCTCAGGTTCTTAGCCTGCACAAATCTATAGACTTGAAGCTCCTTATTACACAAGGAACAAGGGTGACTGTATAAACACTCCGAAACTACCTCCAAATGCTTAGCTACGTCTGTTCTCACCTTAAAAGCCTACATTAAAATCTACATTTCAAATGAATTTTTTCCTATTATATTTTTTCTTCTGTTTTATTTTGTAAATTCTCTTCATGTCGCATGTCTGCTTTCAGCTTGTTATGACCTTAGTAAGCCCTACTTCTCTCATTACTTACTAGCTCTGCAGTTCCTCACGGGCACCATGTTTCTAGAATTCTAGTGTGAGCTTCTTTCAGTCATTCATAGATTTGCATCGAGTGCCTGCTACACGGCAAGTGCTGCTTCATGTGCTAGGGACAGGACGGTGAATAACAGTGCCATCTCCATGGGTCTCACGATGCTGATAGAGACCTAGGTTAATAAATGAGTATTATGTGTTCATGTGTATGCATCTCTGGGTAATGTCAAACTCAGAAGAAAGGGCAGGCAATGATTCAAAAGTAGTTGGAATGCAGAAAGACATCACTTCAAAGGCTGAACAAATGCCAATGTCCTGAGGCAGAGCTGACTGAGAGTTACAGAGTTGTGGAAGACACTGGTAAAAGGCAGGCCATGGCATAGCATGGCCGTGGAAAGAGACATGATGGAAGTCACTGGCCGCTAGAGAGCAGCCTGTCTGCCTCCATCTGCATGGATCCCATGGCTACTCAGTAGGGTAGGTACAGCTGGGAGACAGCATGGTTTTGCTGTGTTCCTCCAGAGACAGTGATAGCTGGGATCTGGATGATGGTGGTGGCGACACACAGCAACCAGATTCCCGAGACCACTGGCACAAACATGGAGAGTACATGGATAGAAGAGCCTGCAGGGGCAATATGGAGGTTTTGACCTGTGAAACATCTTGAACTGTCACGACATTAATAGCTGGAGGGTGCTGGGGAAGAATTAGATTCTTTCAGTGATGGCCCATTATAGAAATGTTGTGTTTGAGGTCTTGTATTGGCTGTTAATGGAGTCTGAATTTGGGAGAAGTCTAGTGCAGAGATCTGGATTTAAGACTCAGCATCTTACAGATTATATTTAATTCCATGACCCTTCACGTTCCATCTGGATAAGAACAAAATGTCCAAGGATAGAGTCTTGGAGCACTAGAACATGTAGAGATTGGGAAGTTGTGATGGTGAGAGCAGGAAACAGTTGGGTGGGCCATCAGAAGAGAGAATAACGACCTACAAACCAGGGCAGGGAGAATTCAAGATGGAGTGAGTGCTGGACTTTGACAAGGTGAAAAGTGTATATAGGGGAAGAATGAAGCAGGAGACGGAGGAAGAAGAGGTAATTAGGGGCTGGGGAAATGGCCCAGTGGATACCAGCACTTTTTGTTCTTCCAGAGGATCCAGGATTGGATCCCAATGTCCATATGGTAACTCCAGGCCATCATAACTTGATTTTTAGGGGAATCTCACACCTTCTTCTGGCTCCACAGGCACCAGGCACACATAAATGTCTTTTTTTTTTTTTTTTTTAAAGAAGAGGTCATTGCAATTAAATGTGACACCCTATGCACAACTTTAAAAGTTTCTTGCTCTAACCATGTCCAACAGAGCTCTGACTATGTTCTCTAAGGCCAGATAGTGTCTTGCCTCTGGTCTGCCTATATACATCTGTCTTCTGCCCAGATGCTTCAGGACAGGTCATGCACATTAATTTACTCAGCTTCTATACAAGAAAAGACTGTACAGGGCATTGGCTGTTTGAAGGGTCACCACAGACCAAGGTGGTTTGTATTGGCCCTTTTGACTAGCTCATAGATGCTGCAGACCAGTTAACCTAGACAGTAGAATACATATTTCAGCTCTGTTCTTTCTGTTAGCTTCAGGGTAGGACTTGTTAAGGCCGTATTCAATGCACACAAATAAGTATATCAGCTGAGTTCTCTACAGACACCCCACAAATGGCCTTTTGGCCTGAAAAGGAGGAAAGCAGCTATTATAGATTCCCCTGGCTAGAGGAGGTGGCAGATCTTAGGGAGAGGAGACACAGATCTGGCAGGGGGGAAAACCACACCCTGTGCCAGGTCCAGGACTTGGGCTGTTGAAATGCTGCTCTCTTGCATGGTCACTTATTTTGTGATATGAAGAAACAAGCTGTTTAGCTCCAACCTAAATTGTGGTTAAACTTTTGAGTCGTTGCCTCCCCTGGGTTTCACTGTGAACTTTACAACATGCAAATTATAGCTTTTAGGCTTCTCCCACTATTCCCTAAATGAAAGCCATAGGAGCTGAAAACATTGCATTTGAGGCCCATGAGAAAGTGAATTATATGCTTCTCTACCCTCTTTTTCATTCAGTTGTGAGGTTGACAGCTCATTTTAGAGACTCCTGGATCCTCTGAGCCCGGGATGGAGCCCCTGCAGCCTGTCTTGTTTCTCTCCTGCCATGCTACTTTGGCCAAACCCCACTGACATGCACTTTTTCTTTGATAGATGTGACACTTGGTTGCATCTTCTCTTTGATAGTGGTTACACTTGGATGCTCTAAGCAGTGTGCCCGACTTTTTGCAGAGACCCCAATCCTTGCCTGTAATTTAGCATCTTCCTGTCAGTGTCGAGAGCCTAGGCTGTCTTTCTTCTCCCAGGGAGAACCTTGTGGTTGTTTGTCTTTTGTTGGAATGACTTCACCGTCATCATCCTGATCCTTCCTTCCAATGCTGGATGGAGGTGAGGAGGGAATCAGGTTCACCCGAAAGAAGGGCTTAGGAATCCACCCAGGCCAGAAAGGGGCTCCTGGGTCATATTCTTACCTGTTTCTTACTTCCTGCCCTAGTTCAACTCATCGAGGCAAGGGTCTTTGGCTAAGTTGCTTTAGCAAGCTGTGTGTAAGTAATGTGTGTAAGTAATGTGTGTGTGTGTGTGTGTGTGTGTGTGTGTGTGTGTGTGTTGTGCATGTATGTGTGTATACATATGTATGTATGTGGCAGAGAGATGAAAGGGATTAGCATAGCTAGACATAGAGAACAAACAATGGAAAAATAGGAGAAAGCAGAGAAATGAAGATTTCCCAAAGCCCAAGTGAAAGCATGCTGCACATGCCTTATTTGCTTTGTTCGCAGGGCAGGCCTGTCTTAGCTCTTTCTTCATTTTCCTCCACTGAACTCCAGCAAGGAGCGGCCTCTGCCCCTCTCTCTCTTTCTACCCCCCCTCTCTTTAGACTACACCCAAGCCTAGGCTCCTCGCTCAGAATGTCTGCTGCTTGCATCTTCAGATGACCCCTGCAGCAATCAGTTCTCTAGTCTGTCATAATCCAAGAGGACTGCTCAGGAGGGAAAGAAAGGCATAGATTCTTTTTAGATTGTCCAGTAGCCAGACCGCTCCATGGCTCAGCAGAAGCATTGAAACTCTAACCAACGAATGTACAAACAACAACAACCACAAAAGTGGGCCAGCAAACAGTGAAAAAGGCCCAATGGCAGGAGCCAAGGTTTCTTTGTGAGAGATTTCTTTTTCCATCAGTAGCTATGTAAAGAAGAAAGGTCATCTTAGTCAAGCTTTGCTTTCATCTCTACTTCCCAGAGAAGCTGGAGGCAAAAGAGACTTAAAAAAAAGTCTGCTCTCCTCTGGCCAGAAAGCAGTCAGAGCAATGGACCAGGGGTCCCTTTAGCTACCAGTGCTACCCAATGGGGCTTTGTTTTGGACTGAAATGGACTAAGACAGAAACACATGGTGGAACTTGTGCCCAGCATCAGTGTCCTGAAAGATGAGCCGAGGAGTGTCAGCAGCATTTGGATCTGGCAGGCTGGAGCTAGGGTGGAGTGGAGTGTAGCTGCCAGGTAGCTAGAGTGAGCCATAACGAAGAAGTTAGCGATAGAGTTAACAGGGAGGAGCAGGTTAGAGCAGGCCAGGGAAAGGCAGGTAGGGTGGAGGATGGTTTGAGCCTCTGGTTGGTGTCGAGTGACATGCTGCTAGGGCATCCAAGCGGAGATTCCAGAAAGGGTGGATGGGTAGTTTGAGGGTTCACTGAAGATTTCAGAACCAGAACCCTGGATCTGGGAGTTGTTGGTGTAGACGGAGGCGGTTGCTGACTTCCCTCTGACCTCTGATTTCCTAATCTGCGTAAGGAAGAGAAAAGATCCCCTTTGTCAAACTCATGGGATTGTGGCAACTTTGAAGCATGGTGACCTACATGAAAGGGTTTTAGCATGCAGTCGGAGGCGTTGGCAAGTTTTTTGTGTCACTGTGTGATGGTTGTGTGCACATGGCCCCTTAGAAGCAGTGAAGTGTATACTGATGCTTTTTTCTGTTGTCTCAACCAAAGACCTTGCCACTAATAACTGGAGACCTGGGAAGAATATATGTTCCCTTGAAACAGTGAAGAAAGTGAACAAGGACCTTTAGCAGACCAAAGAAGTAAAGGTCCCGGTGGACATTGTGATGTGTTCAGTTCTGCCTCTCCTCTGAAAACTCTCTACGGTCGTCTGACTGTACCTGAGGCTTGGTGTAGATCAAAACCATGAACTTCTTGTCACAAATATTAAGGGTCCTAAGGAAATGCCAACAGAAGGCTAACCCAAGTGCAAGTTACTTCCGAGCTGGAGGCCAGCACAATTCCGTTTATGGTCTAACACCAGGACAGACCTGGGTCACTACTCGGTAAAAGAGAGAAAGTGAGAATTTTCACAAAGCCAGTCACAGCTACTAAGTCACAGTACTGGCACCTGCTCTGTGCTGGGCCAGCCTAGGAGTGGGTACAGAGACTGTGTATCTAGAAAGCCCTATACCCTGATAACACATTTGATCATATACTTAATCTTAGCCAAAATACTGAGAATAAGGAGAACATATTTCATTGCTTAATAAAATAACATTATTTCTGAGCATTATTTCAGTGTGTATGTGTGTACGTGTGTGTGTGTTGTGTTTTATTTTATTTATTTATTTTTGAGGCAGGGTCTCACTATGTACTTAAGGATAATCTTAGACTTGGTCCTTATACCTCAGTCTCCTTGGCTCTGAAACCACCTGGCAAGGTGATTTTTAAATGCTGCCCCTGAAAATGGCTAACTAAAAACTGTCCCTTCTTCTGCCAGTCTTCGTGCCTTGCGTGCACTCTTGCTTCAGGGACAGGAACACAGGCTCACAGCTGATCACCTGGGAGCTGGAATCAACCCTTCCTGTCAGGAAGAAGACACTCCTCCCAGCAGCGGCCGTACTGTTCACAGGATCCCACTACGGTGCGGTAGAGGAAACACAAGTGTGTAGTAAAAACCATGTGGGGGCCATGGCAGTGTCACGTGTCCTCTCCATACAGGGTTTCCGCATGATCTCCAGATTCATTGCCCTTTCGGGGAGGCTTTTTTGAGCCAGCAGCAAGACCACGACACAAGAGTGTTAGGGAGTGGATTTGGGTCGAATCCACATGTCCCCTCTCAGTCTCCTTGTTTAACAGTTGGAAGGCGGAGCTCAGTTCTGTCGTTTACTCCATTTCTCCTCTGTTCCCTTCACCTGTTGCATCGTCTCTTCCTGCACTGCCTTGTCTAAGGTTTCCACTGCTTTTATCCCCAAGAGAGCGCCTTCCAGTGGGATTTGCCACTGACCTTGAGAGAATGTATAAAGCACTCAGGCATGGAAAATGGAGGAAGCCATACCTTCAGGCTGTGGCATCTTAAACATCTCGGCCTCCTCCGGAGGAGCTGTCTGCTTTTGATGTTCATTGTGTCACTGCTCTTTGAATGGATTGTTAAGAACTAAACTCATGATCGACTTTTTTCAAAAACCTGCCCGGGTTGTTGCAGGTGGAGGGTCTGTAGAAGCACTGCAGTGTACAGACTTAATCTCATGTTACATGGACCTCGCTGGGGCTCAATTCCCCTCCCTGCTT
Source organism: Uromys caudimaculatus (assembly GCA_028551405.1). Taxonomy (NCBI): domain Eukaryota; kingdom Metazoa; phylum Chordata; class Mammalia; order Rodentia; family Muridae; genus Uromys; species Uromys caudimaculatus. Next base: position 68,546,344 of record CM052709.1, on the reverse strand, counting down.
CCTCTCAGCTTCTTAGTTTTATATGGTGATGCTTATGTCTTTGGCCCGTTAAGTCTTTCTCTCTTCTCTCTCTCTCTCTCTCTCTCTCTCTCTCTCTCTCTCTCTCTCTCTCTCTCTCTCTCTCTCTCTGTGTGTGTGTGTGCGCGCGCACGCGCGCGCTTGTGCACACGCATTTTATGGAAGGCTCCGTGTGTATATGTAGATATGTAGGTGTATGTATGAGGTGTCTGGGTGGGTGTGCGTGTGCATGCGAGCGCGTGCACATGCGTGTTTGTTTGTGTGTGTGTGTGTGTGTGTGTGTGTGTGTGTGTGTGTGTGTGTGTGTTTTCCATATGTGTGGGCCGATATGCAGGTGGAAGCCAGAAGTTAATCTTGGTTGTAGTTTTTCCTCAGGCAGAGCCTGTCTTGGCTTTTTGAGACAAGGGCTCTCACAGGCCAGGCTTGGCTGGCTGGTTAGGGAGCCCCAGCTTGACTCTGTTTCCTAGTGTTGGTCCTGGCATGCTTGATATTTTATATATATCCTGGGAATCAAACTTGGGCACTCATACTTTTGGGGTGAATATTATCCAGGTTAAGCTATCTATCCAGTCCTTTCTCTCTTTCTAGAAAGGTGTAAGACACACTTGTATATTCAGACAAAGGTGTAAATACATAAACCAACAAGAAATGCATAAATAACTAGAAAGTAAAGAATGAACCCCTATGTTTTAGTTTCAAATTTCCTTCTCATCCCACCGGTTCCATAAAGACAGAAGAACCAGGAGCCAAACATGCTGCTTAATACCTACGTGGGCCTTTGCCAGAGAGTATGCAAGAAACATGTGACCAAATCCTCACACCTGCTATTGCTCAACCAGTGTGGGTGGCTTTGCATGTGTTTCGCTTGAGAAGGTCACTTGCACACAGGGATCTTAAACTTCGGGAAGGGAGAGGATGTGTCTTTAATCAACTCCAGGCAGTTCGCGGTGTTTGCCCCTCCACTCTCAGCATGAAGACGGGGGACCATTTACAGTAGGACAGATACTGTGCATTTTAAGAGGATCTAGTCTCAGGTTTGCAACTTGGAGTAAGGGGAGGTACCAGACGCATCTTTAGAAGAACTTCTGGGGAAAGATTGACAGGTGAGGGGGTGGGGCCACTTCTGGCTGTACACAGGCTGCTCTCTTGTGTGTGATATTCTCCATAAGTTTCAATTTTTCTTGCCAACGCAAAGTACACTGCAGCTGCAGCTCCTTCTGTGGAACAGCCCCTTTTCTGGGCATTTCCATGTAAATTGAGCCTCCTACAGTAAGTGGGATCATTTATCATACAGCTGAGCAGCTCTCGGTTCAAAGGAGCCCTGGAGGGAAGCCTTTGAAAGCAAGAGCTCCTTGGTGACTTCAATAATCACACTCTAATTTATATTTTCTCTTAATTTAGATTGTAACTTGAAGAGCTTCCTTCTCAATCTTTCTCTTAATAAGAGTAAATAAATTAGTGCATATCCTATAATATTTTCCCAGGGGCATAATATTCATAGCTGTGTCATACTTGTAATTATATTTTAAGTCAATGATTTAATCATAGCCGTAGGAGAGAAACGGATGTCATGGAAGGGTTCTGCTCATTAGCTCAGATAACACAGGGACAGCCCGAGTCGAGTGTGTTCGTTTAAGAATGTCTAGCCAGGCTTTTGCCCTGAGATGTCTCAAGTTCTTGGATGAAAAGCTACAGAGCACTGTGGGGTGTTCAAATGAGCTGAAGTTATAAGAAAGAAATTGGTTTAAATCATGCCTCGATTCCGTCTCTCCATTTAAACCCATTTGACTTTGAGATGGTTCCTGACAACTTTAGCAGTGAATGTCAACTTCTTCCCTTTAAGAACAGACTGAGATGTGGCAGAGTCTCCACGAGCATGCAGGGACAATTTCCATAGTGCATACTGTAAATGTGCGGAGTTCAAAATATTAACCACAGGTAGCTGGCAGGGTTGTGGCTTGGTTATCGATTGGACATTGGCCTATACTTTGTAATGCTGATTCTGGAAAACTCCAGCCATTCTGATGGAATGTTGTTGATTGCTTTGCAAGTTTTCTGGAAATCAGTCATTTAAAAACAAAACAAGACAAACCAAACCAAACCAAGTAATAACAAAACCACCTCTGAACCTTTGAAGGGATGTATGACAGAATTTCTAGAGAAGGGAAAGTTCGCCCTCTAGTGGCCAGGAGAAACCGGTGCATGTAATTGAAATGTGAATCCTATGGCACTTTTTAAAGAAACTCACCTCGAAGTTATGACTTTATTCTGCCCTTTGTGAATTGATTACTAGATACTTCTACGGTTAGTTTAAAAAACAAATAATTTGTGTTTTATAATAACATGCTTTTCTCTAACTTTTAAAAGCATCAACAGAAAAAATAATCCAGGTGGAGAACAATTTATTCTTACTAGGTATGTTTTGAAGTCCCAGGTGTGATGTGAGTGCTAAATAGAACCATACCTTGATTTACCTTGCTTTGATTATATTTGAAATTAAATAGCCTCAATCAGGATTATGGGGGGGGGTTACTGGCGTTAGCACATAGGCTTTGCCTCGCCTTGGAATCACTGATGGCTTATATTGTTTGAAACGAATGCAAGTGTATCTTTATGATTCTCTGACCTGTATGCCACTTGCCACTGCTTCTAGGACACATCAGTAAAGATGGAGCGTGTGGGGATTATACAAACCCCACCCCCAGCAAATATGGAAGTGATTCGTTATCTTTGTTTCCTATTTGAATATCTTCTTTGATTTTTCACTCTTTGCAAACAGACAAAAGAACAACTTAAGTCACCTGTAGGTCTCAAATGTATTGGAGCTAGTTCAACTAGCTGGCTAGAAGCAAATGTCAAGATTTCAGGTACAGCTCAACTCCTGATACATCATTTCTATCTTTTGGTGGGTTGCTACTGGGTTTCCTTCTGTCATAAGGGACTGAGAGAACTCAGCTCATGATGAGGGATCCTAGCCAGGGCATCGAGGGAGAGTGGGTCCCTGGTAGTTTCATCTCTTCTGGAGTCTAGCAATAAGATAGGAATTATTACAGGAGGCGTGGTTGAGGTCTTGTTCCACTGCTGTGAGTATTCTGTAGATTCCATGTGGTTTCTTTATCCTACTTTGGAGGTCCCTGCCATTACAACTTGGCCAGACTGTTGATCCCTGATAGCAGGCGCTTCTAGACCTTAGACCAGCTTCAAGCCCTTTTCTGCTCGAGGTTGTACACAGTGGTCCCAGCTCTTCACACCACCTAGCTCATGGGCTGGAGCAGTAACTCTAGGTATGGAAAACAGTATCTCTTCTTTCTGCTTCTTTGTGATAGGCGGCCATGTGCATTCAATTGCCATTTTCCTTGCTGTGGATGCCCTGGACTGCTCCTGATCCCTGGATTTCCAACCATGGGCAGATATGAATCTATGTGAGAATAATTTCTCACCCCCTATAAGAGACACATATGCAACCTGGGGCACGCAAGCTACCTTTTGTTCACACAGCCTGATTAACAAAATGAAGCAGCGTAATGGGTCAATGCCCTGTTCTAATCTGTCTGCATTATATCAAAAGCCAGATGTTAATGTAGCCCAGGGGACAGCCTTTCTACATGCATGTTCTCTGCTGTTAAACTGCAAACTACATGTTACCTCCTTTTCTGACAGTGTTAGAAAGAAACACTTTCACCAAATCTATGGCCACACTGCATGTGCCAATGCTACCCGATCGAGCAATCAAGGCTGAGCTTACAGTGGTCTGTGCTTGTCCTCGGGACTGATTCTTATGTACTCAGGTATGATGGGGACTCCGATCCTACATCCTCTTGATCAGTAAGCAGAATATGCATTCGTGCTATCAATGGGATGCAGTTCTTCTTAATTAATTTGTTCTCCTGGACAAATGGTGTCTATTTCAGAGACCTCTTCACCTCCTTCATTTTGATAGCTTACTCCACAGAATGACCTGTCAATCTCCAAGCATGTCAATTTAAGCAATACCTTTGGAACAAGACAAATGGCTCTCTGGACTCAGTGTGACTCTCTAAATTCCAGACACACTGGAGATTCCAAGTTCGACATGGCTTCCATGTGCTCTCATTCTGAGGGTGCTTTGGGCATTGAGGATTGTTGCTAACTTTGACACTGGATGGTGTCATCCTTGAGATGTCTGAGTAGTATACGTCCTCCACTGTCATTACTCATGCAAGTGACACTAAGCTCCTTTGTAATGGGGATGGAGACATTCTACATTGTGCTATTGGAAGGATGGTGCAATACCAAGATTTGCTTATTAACTGGTGGTTCTCATGTCGGAAAGCTGACTCCGATTTGGAATCTGTGAAAGATAGTGCTGCCATTTGTTGGGAATGATTGCTCCTGGCTGCCTGGCCACCTTTTATTTCTTTTCTGGTATAAACTGAGTGATATCCTCCTCAACTGTCCACCCATTCAACCCCCAGAGCTACTGCAGCCTCTTAGTCATCGGTGGTCCTTTGGCTGCCACTCAAACCCTGATGGTCCCTCTGTCAGGGATCCCCAGAGGCCAAGGCTGTGGCATTCGAGATTCTTGCTTTTGTTTCCTATCAACTGATTACTATTTTTTCTTTTTTTTCTTTTTTGATACTTTATTTACATCTCTAATGTTTCCCCCTTTCTAGGTCTCCTCTTTGGAAACCACCTATCCCCTCCCCCTGCCCCACCTCTATGAGAGTATTCCACCTCCTACCCACCTGCCCACCCACTCCCTTATTCCCACCTTGACATTCCCCTTTACTGGGGCCTCTCATCCCCCTGATGGCCAACAAGGCCATCCTCTGCCACATATGTGGTCTGAAACATGGGTCTCTTGATGTCTATTCTTTGGTTGGAGGTCCAGCCTCCAGGAGGACCAGGGGTGTCAGGCCAGTTGACACTGTTGCTCCCTCCATGGGGCTGCAGACTCCCTCAGCTCCTTCAGTCTCTTCTCCAACTCCTCCATCTGGGACCTCACTCTCAGTCTAGCGGTTACTGTAAAGTGAAACTTGGGTATTCCGAACTTTTGGGCTAATATCCACTTATCAGTGAGTACATACCATGTTCGTTCTTTTGTGACTGAGTTACCTCACTCAGGATGATATTTTCAAGTTCCATCCATTTGCCTGCAAATTTCATTAAGTCATTGTTTTTAATAGCTGAGTAGTATTCCATTGTGTAAATGT
>CM052709.1:68487517-68540634 GCA_028551405.1 Uromys caudimaculatus | reverse complement strand
CATCTGCTGACCTCTGAGTTTTTGATCTTAGCCATTCTGACTGGTGTGAGGTGGAATCTCAGACTTGTTTTGATTTTCATTTCCCTGATGACTAAGGATGTTGAGCATTTCTTTAGGTGCTTCTCAGCCCTGCGAATTTCCTCAGTTGAGAATTCTCTGTTTAGTTCTGTTCCCCATTTTTGATAGGTTTATTTGGTTTTCTGGAGTCTGACTTCTTGAGTTCTTTGTATATATTGGATATTAGCCCTCTATCAGACGTAGGATTGGTTAAGATCTTTTCCCAATCTGTTGGTTGCCATTTTGTCCTATTGACAGTGCCCTTTGCCTTACAGAACCTTTGCAATTATCTGATTACTATTGCTGAGTGAAGTACTATGACATCCTCTTGTACTTCCAGCCTACAAAGGACCTTTTTGGTGATACAGAGGCAACCCTTGCAGCAGGATCCATGCAGGCTTTGCTGCATGCTTGTTGTTGCTCTGGACCTTCCAATGAGTCCTCATCACAGCCAGGTCTTCTGCTCTGCACAGAAAATCCATCCTACCATGCCCACTTTCCTGAGATGATCAATCCCTACCTCCTGTATCAGTCAGCATTAGTCTTTGGCATAGGCTGTGGCTTTCTCCATGACGTGAGGAACCATGGGAACCATTAGTTAGCATCACTGTTGGATACTAAATCCTATCTCTTGGGGTTTGAGCCTCATTTGAAACAACAGATTCGTCTTCACCGAGTTTTATATTCTACTTCCCTTAACGAAGCATGCCGACTCCTTTAGACCATGGATCTTTTCTTCCTTATCATGCCAGCACGCCTCTGGGTGAGCTATGCCAGAACTTAATCCCCTCTCTAAATCTGGAAGGATCATCCAAGATGCCTGTTACTTCCCTTTCCAACACAATCTCTGTGGGCTTGTGTGCATTCCTAGGTTTGGTAGGGCTCTACACAGCTATCACCTTATTCCTGGTACACTTGGTTACATTTCACAGTTCTCTGTGACAGGCAAGAAGCACAGTGTGATGGCTAGGAGCATGCTTGACTGTACCCATCCATGTGTGGTACGTGTACCGTTGCATGTCTGACACGAACAGTACTTATATGTGGCTTCCTATAAAGAAGGTTGGCGTGCAGGTAACGTCACTGCGGTTTCCTTCCTGCTTAAGGCCCTCCATATGCACATCCTTGTTCAATCCTCACTTCTATCCCTGGAGACAGGACCTGGCATCTTATAGATTATGTAGCTCCTCCTTCTCCCAGATCCCCTCAGCATCCCATCCATTTCTTACAAGAATTGCTTTATTCCCTTTGAATGATTCTCTACTTAGGCTCGGAGATCCCCATGTGTAGGCCGTCACTAAAATTCAATATTTGTTTTGTGTGTATATTCATGACTGAATGACTATATAAAATAAACTCCATGAAATTAACTAGAGTGGCTTGGAGCACTTTGCAGTTTTGTTCTGTTACAGTCATATTCTATGAGATATTGTTTTGCAGTTCACGAATTTTCTTACAGAAAGGTCTGTCAGCTCTTTGCATGTGGCATGTGCTAGCTATTACCGTGCTCACGCCGCTAATTGTCTCTGATTGGTCAACAAGTAATATATCTTATGGATGAGAATTGCACAGCTCCGTATTACGCAGGGAACATGGCTCCCCTTTGTGTGCTAGCCCCTTTTGCAAATGTAAATCAATTCTTTAGGTCTGTCACATGGCAGCACATTCCAGTGATTAACAGCCCAGTGTTAATGCGATAAAGGAAATTAATTTTAGATGTGTTTGGAGTTTCCAAGTAATCTGTGTAAAAATAAGATCCTGCTGTGAGTCAACTATTTCCTACCAGCCTGAAATACGCTGGCCTGAAAGGGTGTTATTGGCACATCTATCACAGACCACAGATCATTATTTCAAGGGCTGACAAGTGTCTCCTTGCACATTTATTAGGGAACTGAGCCTTAATCATATCTGTGGCTTTAAGAGATCCTGTCCTGGTAGATTTGTGTCTTTTTTTTTTTTTTTTTTTTTTAAGCAGAAGAGTTTTAAAAGGAAGAAATGCCCCAGACCCAGGACTGAAAAGATGATGATTTTATGAAGCATTTAAAAAGAGTTATAAGGACTCACCTACATAAAATAGATGGCTCCTATTTTATTTTTATGTCCTGATGAGCAAACTCATTCTTTTTATTCCATTTAGTAGTTCTAAGCATAGCTATAGTCTGAGCTTGTAAAACTTCCTGTCTCCTAGAAATTTCATAACCTTTGTTTTTGCTTTGGTTTGGTTTCTTTTTTATCTTTGTAGGGGCAAACGGGTAGGATAACATCTAATAATTATAATTATTTAGAAATACAAAATCAGGAATAAATCTACATTACCAAGGAAAGTACGTTTTCTCTCCTTTACTCCTTTACTCCCTCCCTCCCTCCCTCCCTCCCTCCCTCCCTCCCTCCTTCTGTTCTTTCCCTTCCTCCTCCCTTCCCTCCTTCCCTCCTTCCCTCCTTTCCTTCCTTCCTTCCTTCCTTCCTCCCTTCCTTCCTTCCTTCCTTCCTTCCTTCCTTCCTTCCTTCCTTCTCTCCTTCCTCCCCCTTTCTTCCTTCTTTTCTTTATGTTTTTGTAGTACTGAAGATCAAACCCTGGGACTGATATAAGTTAGACATGCATTCTACTCTGAGCTATAGCCCCAGTCCATCCCTTTATCTGTTACTTTGAGTCAGAGTCTCAATAAGCTGGCCGGAGTGTTCTTGAATTCACTCCGTAGACAGACCTCGAATTCATAAACCTTCTGCTTCAGCCTCCAGAGTAGATGATGTTGCCAAAAAGATGCTTCATTAGGCATGGCCAAAATGCTGCATTTCTTAAAGTAATTTTTATTTACTGTAGCAAATATTTGAGCCACTACAATGTTACTTGCCACTGCCCCGAGTGCTTTGGATATATCAGTGAGAAAACTGCTACAGTTAAATTCCTAGGAACAGCCTGCACTTTATTAAATGGGAGCATCAAGCGGTAAGCACACTGCACATTCAGACTGTAAGGTGTGCTAGGAAGCTCAAGGATGGGGGAACAGTGAGGTTAGAGGGATCTAGGGACCGAGAAAGTGTTGGGTTTCAAATGATATCGTTATCATTAGCAAGATGGCTGACATTTAAGCAAAAACCCAGAGGAGAGGGCACCAACCCTGAAGAATTCTGGAAGAGGAGTGTCTGGGTCTAAAGAGAAACTAGGTCTGAGACCCCTGTTCGGGGCTCTACATGAAAGATTCAAGAATGATCAGGGTGCTGTGTTGTAGGAGCACAGTAGAGCCTGCACTCAAGAGGGGCTCATGGTATTAGACTATGGGAGGTCTTGTGTTGTAAGGATCTTGGCTTTTATTCTGGAAGAAATGAAGGACTGATGGATGACTCGGTCAGTTTCCAGAATCCCACCTGCTAAGAGATTTTTGCTATATTTGGATATGAACTGATGGTAGCCCTGCCAACATAATGATAGTTGAGATTATTGGAATCAGTTAGACTTTGGATACATTTTGAAGGTGACAAACACTGCCTTTCTGACCAATTGGATATAGGATATAAATGGAAAAAAATCAAGAATGAATCCGAGATTTTTGGTCTAAGCAAGTAGCAGGATGGAGTTCTCATTAACTGAGGTAGGCGAGGCTCTGCATGTGGCAGATGGTGGCAGGGGCGAGGTAGCTGCTCCAGTCTGAACACAAGGAACAGTGATGTCTATTAGACATTAGGGGGAAATGTCAAGGAAGGATACAGATGGGAGATTTATCTTTAGAAATGCTAAGTATATAAACTCCAGCCAGGAGTCTCGTTGAGATGGAGTAAGGGCAGACTCGGGAACAGAAGGAATGAGAAATAGGGCCTCTTTCCAACTGTACTTATTATTTATAGTTGACCTAATAAGTAATGTCCTAGTATCAAACACAAACAAGTACAGCTGGCTTAAGCAGACTTCAAACCACAGCAGTTCTCATGATGTTGACTGGTTGATTTCTGAGACCAGAGTTGGTGGGTCTCTAGAGAGAGGCCACCAGCCAACACTGTGTAAGGCAGTGAAGAGTCAGTTCAGCTGGAGGATCGGGAAGGGCTCAGTTATTTGCTCATGATGACATAGAGGAAAGATAACTCATACTCTATTGGTGGTATGCAAATTAGTAAGGCTTTATGGAGCACAATGTGGGGGTTCCTCAAAAACCTAACAATACATCTCCTCCATGATTCGACGACAGCACTCTGGGTACGTATCCAAATGAAAGGAGATTGACAGGCCGGAGAGACAGCTTCACATCCGTGTTATTGCAATCCTCACATAACTAAAACATGGATTCAACCTAGGGACTACCAAGATGAACGGGTAAAAGTAATGTGCTTAAGTGTATATACACATTATGTGTGTGTGTATGTATGTATGTATATATGTACATGTATATGTGTGTGTGTGTGTACATAAAAAGACAGAACCATAGAGTATTGCTCAGTTGTAAAAAAAGGAACTGGGGGACATGGTGAATGAAATAAGCCAGATACAGAAAGATGTGTACTGCTTCTTCGCTCTAATACACAGAAGCTTATTTTCTAAGGCCAGAGCTGGGCATAGTGGTGCAAGCCTTTAATCCCAGCACTCAGGAGGCAGAGGTAGGTAGATCCCTGTGAGGTCGAGGTCAGCCTTGTCTACATTGTGAGTTCCGGGACAGTCAGGGCTGTGTAGAGAGATTCCATCTCAGCAAAACAAAACACCAAACATAATAAAACACAAAATACTGGAAAGTAAATCATTATTACCAGAAATAAGATTGCAGAGAGTAGGAAAATGGATTTCATCAGTGCATGCTGTATGGATGGATATAAACATTACACTGCACTTATATATACAGTTTGTACATCTTAATAAGAATTTTCCATTTTTTTAAAGTGTTACGTGTATGGATGTTTTGCTGGAATGTATTTCTGTGTACCAGATGCATGCAGTTCCCACAGAGGCCAGAGGAGGGCACTGGATCCCTTGGAACTGGAGTTATAGATGGGCACTGGGAATCAAATCTGGGTCCTCTCTAAAACAGCAACCAGTGCTCTTAACCCCTGAACCATCATCTCTCCAATTCCTATTAATACAGTACTTTAAAATTCAATATTTAGGAGTGCTTTTGCTTCGATTATGGAAATAAGAACAAGGAGTGGTAATCAATCACTTCCTTAGAAACTTCTAGTATCCACAAGAAACCAATGAGGGGCGAGAAGGCGGCTGGTTGTAAGCCACTTGGTCTTCCATATTTTCATTCTGCGCCAGGTGTGTTCTAACCTCAGAGATTTAACATTCAGAACACACGGCCCTCTGGCTCTCTGGCTTCTAGATGGCTTTTACTAAGGGAAGGCACCCTTGGTAGGAGAGGGGGGGTGGGTACATTAGAGAATTCACCCTTCTTCTCTTGCCATGGTTCAAATGGTGCATGTGTCTTTTCAGGAGATCATAGCCTCTGACCAGCAGTGGTTTATATGCCAAGCTAATAACCCCCTCCCCTCCACTGTTTTCTGGTACCTCTATACTGACTTTCTTCACAGGAGGTCTAGGAGAGATATGTGGGCAATCACATGTCAACCTAAGAATAAAAGAGTTAACAAAACATGATTCTTATACAGAAAGACATAGAAACCATATACAGATAATATTTATTATTTGAGTTGAGTAGTGCACATCAGCAGGCTGTATATTATCTCAGCAACAGATACGTGTTTAAAAAAATGAGGCTCCGAAATGCCCTCTCAGCTTACAAATTTATGAGGAAGAAATTCTAGAATGTTCTGCTGCATTAGCCAACAAAACAGTCCAGGATACAAGGAGCCTGCAATAATCAGCAGCCTCCTTGCCTTTATTCATCTGGTGAACCTTTATTGACTGCCTTTTATGTGACAGTCACAAAGATAAATACAACATAATTACTTGCCTCTAGGATCCTGCTGCCTTCAGAGAGAGTTCAGAAGGCAGCTAGTTCCTCCACAGTCTGATGGCTGCTTTGATGGAGGTGGCTGCTTCACAGAGAGACACCAGACAGGGGAAGTAAGGGAGGGGAGAGGGTTCGTTCTTAGGAGGGCTGATGCCTGAGGTGAATCCTGGAAGATTCACATATGTGTAGGAGTTGGCTGAGTAGGAGTTTTCTATTGTGTGTGGGTAGGTATGGAAAGCGGGAGGAGCTAGGAAAGACACTCGGGAGTCTGGATGCAAAGGTTTTGCAATGACAGCCTACAGATAGTGCTGAGTAAAGCCAGAAATCTACCATGAATGAAGGGTTAAGAAGAGAACCAGAGAGAATGCCAAGATTTTAGGCTGGGAATATAAAGGGAAATGAACACAGGCAAAGGATTAGAAGCATTTACAGAGCAGGCAGGAACACAACCAGAATACAATAGTATCAGGGAAGCAGGGAGAACAATGGGAAGAGTGAATGTCAATCACAAAAAGACAGGAGACAGAACTTTGGAAAAGTCTGTCATGGGCAGCCAGCTGGTCCTCACATTTGCCTTTTTAGAAGGAATGAATGGGATGGGTTTCCCTACAGCATCTCCACACACACATCTCATGCACTTTGCTTCAGTTACCCCATGACCCCCTCACGCCTTAGTTTGCTCTTCCTGTTAACCCTTTCCTCCCACCTGACAGTCCCCTCTTATTTTCATGCCGTTTAATGAGTGGGTCAATGGGGGTGAAGCTGGAAAGAAGGATGTGTGGCACGTGTTTGGGTATTGGGTATGCATGGGGGTGGGTGGCCAAAAAGGAGGAACCTAGCGAAGACACCCCTATGTGGACTCTTTCTTCGTTTAAATTAGTTTATTTGCCTAATGCTGATATTATTTCTATAGAGAGTGTATCTTTAAAGTTAGTATTGAATACTTCAAACAAGAGATCCTAGGCCTTAAATTTTAGCACAGGGGAAAAGAAAACACCCCATTCCCACACTCTTGAGAGTAAGAAGCTCAGAGTCAACTTGGTTACACATTAAAAGTTCCCTTCATTGGAGACAAGGGCTTTAGCCTTAAGGATCATTTGAAAAATCTCTTTGCCGAGTGATTGTTTCTCTTAAGGCAGTAATTTTACCAAGCACCCAAATGTTTGTGACACTCCAGGAGGGGGAATTGCATTGACTGAAAATATTAAGCATGCAAAAAAGAAACTGAAGTTAAGTTGAAGTGGTTTAAAATGAGCATTGAAGTTTAATGTGCAAAAACTGCAGGCACAGAAGTAAGCTTTATATATTTCTTTGGGGTAGAAGTCTGCTCGGAGGGTAGACGTGGTGAGCTTGCTGCAGGTCGCCTCTCTCTCAGTTTGGATCATGTATTTATGCTCCCTCGTCACCCTCACCTCATCATCTTTGGGATCCTCCAGGAAATGAGGCCTTCCTGAGGCAGGATGTAATGAGCGGCCCCACCGAAGGAAAGGCAGTAGAATTTCTGCTGACTGATTATTTTTCCTCTCCCCATTAATGTTTCCTTATGATGGTAATGAAAACCTTGAAATATTAACTCAATTACATATTTTATAGTGAAGAGGAACTGCCGTTTTATAGAAGTTGAATTTCTGGCCTGACGTGAGTTTTACTGGGTTGGCAAAAGCAAGCGAGGTGGTGGAAGAATCGATGGGTGAGACACAAATCTCCGAGTGTGGGCTTGGGAGAGAATTTTAACAGCCATATTTTTGCTCTGATTAGCTCTCCTTTTCCCAGAAGCAAAGAGGATGTCCTCTGCTGGAGCAGAGCATTGAGGACAATCTGTCATCTATAATAGGACCACTAATAATAAGAAATCCATTTTCAGGCTCTTCCATTTTAATTAGCTGCTGAATAACTATCATCATAGCTCATCCCATTCTCTCTCCAAGAGCTTATGCATTACAGCTCTGTGTGAAAAGCCTTATTATACACAACAGCTTCAACCCACTCTGGCCAACACAGGTAACTCATAGGCGTTGTGCTCCAGGGGAAGACTTAACCATTTTTCTGCTTTTCTTTTGTTTTGTTTTGGTGCGGATTAGTCACCCTACAAGGGTAGGCTACTGGGGTTGGAAGAGATAGCTCAGCTAGTAAAGTGATCAGGGTGTGAGTTCTAATCCCTAAGCACCTGTGCAAAGAGCCATGCGCAGTTGTGCATGCCTGTAATCCCCGCACAGGGGGAGTGGAGACAGGCGCACCCTGGGGATTTGCTGGCCAGCCAGTCTATCCACATCAGTGAGTTTCAGGTTCAGCAAGAGACCATTCTCAGAAAATAAGGTGGAAAGTGATTGAAGAAGACACTTGACATAAGCCCATGGCCTGGACATGCACACACACACATACACACACAGACACAGACACACACACACACAGACACACACACACACACATGCACACACAGAGAGAGACACATACACACATGCACACACACACAGAGACACACACACACTTGCATACACACACAGAGACACACACACACGCATACACACACACATGCTTATATGAACACTTCTACACAGATACATGCACACACACAAAGAAAAGCAAAGAGCAGACTGTGGATGGGGACAGACCTGCAAGAATGTGTTCTATACCAAGCAGAAAATTCATGGCAGCACATATGAGAAGCCTGGAATCATCTGAGGTGGATGGAGGCTATATGTCTCCCTTATCCAGAGCCTTGCTATTGGATCTTGTATTGCAATGCATACATGACTTACATTCAAGCTTTCATTCATGCAAGTGGTATTATTTCTCATCAGCAAGCCGTTGCAAAGAGCAATCTCTACTTGTTTATGTAAAGTCAGTCAACAGTGCCCCAATCTCTGTCCCTAAACCCCGTCTTCAATTTTGCCACATAACTAAGGAGCGAGTTCTCTGCATGCATGGAAAGTTCTCTGGAGGCAGACTACATGCTATTCCAACAGCTCAGCATCCAACTGAAATAAGCTGTCAACTCCTCCATCAAGATGTAGGACTCAGGATTGAACTAGAGGCCAAGCACAGTACTGGGAGAAGTAGGCTGCCAGGCTTGCCAGGTGCCTGCACACAATCCACTGTGCGTACCTGCTGTTCATTACATCTCTGAAACATGATCTCAAATACCCCTTATGCAAACGAACATAGTTTATAGTGCTGTTTTAGGTAGAGCTAAGTCAAGGGTCTATTCTGATAGTTACAGAATGCATTTATAGTTAGCTCTTGTTTTAGTTTATGATGAAACTGAGTGAAACATTGAGAAAGATACAGAGTAGAAACAGAGGTGGTCCTCTGAAGGATCAGATGCTTCCTTCACATGGTTTGCTCTTAGAACCAAATGACCTTATGTGTATGAAGCATGGTGTCTGTAGGAAACTAATGAAACAGTGCCTAGTTCATAAGTAGCTTGTAGGTGTTAGTTTTTAGCTTTATGGTTATCAGAGTAGGGTGTACTCCATGAAAAAAAATGAAGAAAAAGTATTCCTTGGGAGTCACTGTCTGATTTCCTTTCTTATGTGATCCTGGGTTATTTTTTCCCTCTCTGGTATACATGCTTCTACCAATGCTAACATACATTCTACAGAAGGTCAAAGTTGACTTAGCTTTGGCTCTCGGCTTATTCATTATATGGCCTTTTACACAGTGTTGTTCATTTGTCTGCTCGACCTTCTGCTTTCTGTTCACTTCATGCTTGTGTCTTTCCTGCCCACTCAGCATGTGGCCAGGTTTGCATTAGATCTCAGTTTGGGATTTTTTAAAAAAGGCACTAGTGTTTTAAGAACTTCAGAAGTCATAGATGATGTAACCCTGGGTTTATGCTGGTGGCCCAGAAGGTCACACACATCCATACACGTATGAAGGGGAATGAGGGTGTCACTGACTCTTTTGCCTGCTCTTGTGGCCATTTTCCTCTGATTGTGTTGCTTTTTCCAGCCTTGATGTGAGGGTTTACACCTAGCCTTATTGCATCTTTTTATGTTCTGTTCTGTTAATATTTCTAGGTGGCCTACTCTTTTCTGAAGGGAAATAAAGGAGCAGTGGATCTGGGAAAGATGGGAAGGGAGAAGAGGCTATGGTCAGGATATATTGAATAAGAGAAGACTAAATTTAAAAACTAGTAACATGCAAAAGAAATTAAATTTTTTTAATAAAAAGCATCACTGGCTCAGAACTCTCTACGTGGATCAGGAACTCTCTGAGATCCTCCTGCCTCTACCTCTTGAGTGCTGGGATTAAAGGCAAGAGCTACCACACCTGGCTAGAATCAATATATCTTTTAAATGATGACTTGGTTCGCCCATTCTGAATTTGATAGAAAGATAAGAAGAGGCTTGGGAACTTCAGCCGATGTGTAGAGCAGTAAAGTAAGTGCGTTGGGCTTGTTATTGGAGCCTTGGGTAGAAGAGAAGTCTTTTGACCTCCAAGATTTTATAGGTCAGGCTTCTGCTTTAGAAGCCTCATGAATAATTGAAAGACACAGATACTTCTGTTGGAAAGCTCACTTGATTTATTCAGCTTCTGCATGTCTCAATTCTGGGTTATTCATTCAGAACCACTTTTAGGTACACCTGACAGCTTCAATTACCCAAGCCCCAGATCTGTGTACTTATGCCTATAACTTGGTGTAATTTAAGCTCAAGGTATCTTGTGAACATTTAAGAATTTCAAGTGCTTTTACATTCTACCTCAGACTCTCCTTGTACAATGCCTGAGTTATCCCTAGACAGTTCCAGAGAGTCTGCTGTCCAGGGTCCAAGTGCCTGTGAATAAATGAGCACAAGTAAGAGCAGGCCTGCCTTGGGAATATATGTTAGCATTGGTAGATATGACCTGCCAGGACAGTGGACACATCAATGAGAAAAAAATAGACTTATGACAACACAGGACAGGAAGTCAACACAGAGCCCCCAAATGAAATATTCTTTTTATTTTTAAAAATTTATAAAAATATACATGATTGAATTTTCCTCTGAAAATAGTTTTATGCATAGGATTAGATAAGATTACCCATCCATTCACATCTTTTTCAGTGCCTAATGTAGGTAAAATATTTTAGAGTCATGAAAATAGTCATTAAATATTAAACCTAATTCAACCACCAGGATGGTTTTTCTCTGCTGGGTTGAAAATCAACCTGACAATTCATGCATGCCTAAAGTCAGAATTTATGACATCCCAGATAAATAAGACAACACAGAGGCATCTGCAAGTATTTTTTTATATATGTATACAATAATGACAGATTTAAGTGTTTCTACTCTGTTTATATATATATATATATATATATATAACTAAATAAATATATAACAAAATATATAATTATATTATATATGTTGTATATAATGTGTATTATGTATTATATACATATACATGCAAAATGCATGTATGTGTGTGTATATGTGTATGTGTGTATATGTGTATATATATATGTATATTCATACACACACAAATGTGAAGGATGGGGCAGTTTTCACGTGTAGACAGGCACCTATACTCACCGATACACTTACACTCACATAAAAGCTTGTGCTCTTCTAATGAAGTGTGTTACCAGTTTACCATACACAACAATTCAATGCACACTGCTTCTACTGAAAGCACATTTTCCTCTCTCCTAATGACAAATGCTTTGTATGCAATGAGAGTTCACCATGGACAGCTAAAGTTCTTAAAACGTAACTTGGAGATTAAAACAAATGTATTTTTCTAAGGGCATCTTTTATTTCTAAAAGGTCCATGGCTTTATCAAAGACTCTAGAGCCAGTTATAATAAAAATACAATACTGGAGATTAATTTACCTGACAACTTAATGTGAAAACTAGAGAAAGCTTTCTCCTCCCATTAGGAAACTGTAGAACTCAATATATTTTTTGCAATTCTAAAATCTATGAACCATCAAGCAGATGAACAAAACAGGCCTAGACTGGAGAAGGAATTATCAAAAGCCATATTTAATGAAAGAATACCATCCCAAATAACAAAGAACAATTATAACTAGATCAAAACCCCCAACAGTGTGGGGAAGGGACTGAGTAGTGACTTCACCAAAGAGGACAGGCAGATGCAAGCATGCACATGAGAAAATACTTTAACTAATTTTTTCAAGACCATGATAAAATGCCTGACAGAATCCACTGAAAGAGGTTAGGGTAGACTTTTGTTCAGATTCTCAGAGGGTGAATGATGGGGAGTCGTTGTCGTCGTCATTGTCATCGTTGTGGGGCAAAGCAGCTCATGTCATGGTAGTTCCAGAAGCAGAGAAGCATGCGGTGCCGGTGTTCCTCTGACTCGCATTTCTCCCTTCACTCCTTGAGATATTGATACCCAGATTCAGGTGAGCCTCAGAGACATGCCAAGAGGTGAATCTCATCAGTCTCCTCTGTGACTTTGAGTCCAGGGGATGTGACAATGAAGACTAACCGTCACTTACGTTGCCGAGGTATTTTAAACTGAAATGACAATGAGGTACTCACATCCGAAGCACTGCCACTATCCATGCTGGGAAGGCTACAAAGCAGAGAGACTCTCATTCAATCCCCAAGAGAATGCAAAATGCCACAACTCTTTATAAGAGACATTGGCAGCTTCTTCCAAAGAAAATGTACTACTTACATATAATCCCCAAAATCACACTCTTTGATTAATTACTCAAATAATTGAGAACTTGAGTTTGAAGGAAAACCTGGAAGCAGGTGTGTGTTGATAGCGGCTGCATTTGTAAGGGTTCAAATCCTGGCAACAATGACTTCAGTAGACAGTATCTCCAGCCAATGGCATGTGACTCTGTGTCAAATCAAAAGGAGCTTACATAAAACCATGGAGAGACAGGAAGGAAACAAAAATGCGTATTAATGAATGCAAACAGATCTTCAGCAGAGATGATACACTGTACGGTGACGGCTCTATGAAGTCCTTGAGAAGATGAAATTGTGGCGATCATGAAAGGAGCATTGCCTTTCAGGGAAGAGAAGAAATAACAGGCAGCGAATAGGAGGAGCTTAGGGCAGTCAAGCAGTGCTGGAGGACAGCACTGTGCTGGGCACCTGCCACGATCCATCCTTCCAAGCCCTCAGAATGCACAGTGCTGGGGGGGGGGGGAGGCTCAGGATGAGCTGTGGACTCAGGGATAATGAGTCAATACAGATTCATTCGCTGTGACAAACATCTTCCTGCAGTGTGGGCTGGGGATGCGGACATCTGTTTGGCATGAGGAATATGGAATGATACCCTATCACTTCACATATTTTATTTTTTTCTGGTCTTGGTGCGAATCCAGCAGAACTACTCTAAAAATAAGATGTATTAATTAATTAATTAAACAAACGATTCTGCTTTCTGGTGAAAAGGCCTTCTGGCTTTAAAGAAAAAAATTTAGAAAGCAAAATATGCTGCTTCCATAACATAATCCATAACTTAAGCATGTTATGAATTCTATTTGTAAGTTGAAAGCAGCATTCTTATTATTAGGTTACAAAGTGACTAGTATTCTACTATTAAGTTAGAAAATTTGATTAATATTAAGTACTGTAATATATGTAAAATTTTTCAGTCAGCCGTTATATCTTCTATCTCTTCTATGTGCATGCACATGCGTGTATGTACACGCCCATATACACACATGTTACTTACTTAAGTTAAACAATATTTAATTAATATTAATTACTGCAATATACATAAAAATGTAGAGTCAACCAGTTATATCTTCTATCTCTTCTATGTGTGTGGAGGCAGGTGCACATGTCAAACCCAAGTGTTATTCCTTAGCTCTCTGCCTTGGTTTTTGAGACAGGTTCTCTCACTGGGAACTATAGGGAGCCCACCAGGTAGTCTAAGCTGGCTGTGGGGAAGTCCTAGGAATCTACCTTTTTGTCTCCTCGGTAGAGTACTGTAAGAAACCACGCTGGACTTTTTGCCAGCGATTGAATCCGTGCTCTTGTGCTTACAAGGTAAGCGAACCACTGACAGCCATTTCTCCAGCCCCAACAGTAAGCTTATCTAAATCTGGAAGGTTTCCCTGCCCTTTGCCTCTTTCCTTTCCCCGTTTCTCCCCTTCTTCTCCTCCTTTGTCGTCTCTTCCTCCTCCACCTCCCTTTACTGCCTTCAAGATGAGAATGAGGCATCCATTTTCTATTAAGAAATGAGCCCATTTAAATTCTGCTTGTTCAACTTTTCTTAACCAGAAGTCCATGTAAGTATGTGTCCTTCCCAGAAGACTCATGTTTTGTGCATTTTATAGTCCAAAAATAATAATAAAAAACCCACTGAGAATTGATGCAAATGTGTTGTTAATATGCATCTCTCTCCCACACACACTCTCCCTCCCCCCTCCCTCCCTCTCTCTGTCTCTCTCTCTTCCTTCCTTCCTTCCTTTTTTTTCTTTTCTTTTTTTCTTTTTTCTTTTTGGTTTCATGGAGATAGTCAGGAAGGTGATGGTAGTCGGGACAACAAGCTTACTTTGAGAAGAATGGACACATGTGAGAATGTATCCTTATACCTGTATTGAAGAGATTATCTGTAACTGGAGCCTAACTTATTTGATACCAAAGGTCATAAATATGTTTCTATATTCTCACCAATGCTTTACAAAGGGCAGTTTATGAATCACTAGTCATAAAGTTATCTGATTTGTACTTTTAAAAAAGGATGACTGAGAACAAAAACTCAGAATACATGTACTTAGGAGGTAAGACTATTTGGGAGGAACTATTTAATTAAGTTGCTAGATTAAGGTACACATTTCATTTTTTAATTATAGGTTGTAAGCAAGATCATTTCATGATTTCGTCCGCTTTGTTCCTTTTATCATTAAGGTTATAAAGTAGTAACAATACCTAGCACCTTGGACTTGTCCTGAGCCCCCTTTTCTTAAAGCACACTGAGTATCTCACTAGTGAACGGCAATATCTCATATAGGATAGCAGTAGTCCGTGTGCTACGCTGAACACAGTGGCCGCGTGCAGGAAATGGGGGCCCAGAAAAAAGGCGAGGAGTGATGCGCCTGAGCTGGACACAGCACTTCAGTGAGTACGCATGAGCAGTATGGGGCAGATGGAGCTGATTGCCCAAGTCCACTTAAATTATATCAAGAGTTCTTTGCCTTGTGTCAAATATGTGTTCTAGATCTTAAGTAAATTTAAACATCTGCAGTCCATAGAAACTGTTCCAGAGCCGCAGAGCAAGCTGGGAGTCAAGTTCAATAGAGCAGATTGGGATTCTCCATTAAGAGATCTTAAAGGGGCTTCCTCTATAACTCTTGGGGTGCCACTGATGCTCAAAGGGGTGTGATCCTCCAGGCAGGCTAATTTAGTAAGTGAGGAGAAGAGCAACCATGCGTACTGAGGTGTTCTACCAGGACTCAGGCTTCTCAGCAAAACTAAACGTGTTTCAAAGAAGGCTCACTCACCACAAGATAATTACATCTCACTCCCCAGTAACTCATAGCCTCATGCTTGCTTTGTACACTCTAATGTCCACTCCTCCAAATGAATGACTTGTGGCTCCTATTCCATTTGTAGCATCCCCATGACAACTCCGGCATATTTTTATATCTGTGGTCAGTGACCTAAGTTTAGTGACCATACAGGGTGGGGATGCTGGGCATAGTGGCACAAGCTGGTAAGCCTAGCTTCTGGGGAAGCTGAGGCAGGAGGACAGCAAGCTTGAGGCCAGTCTGGATGATTTAGCAAGACTGTTCTGTCTCAACAAACAAACAATAAATAGATAGGTAGAAGGATGGACAAACAGACAAAGACATTATCAGAGTTGTAGAGTGCCTGCCCAGCACGTTCCAGGTCCTGAGTTCAATGCCTAGAACTAGAAAAATAAAACAACCAACCAACCCCAAACACAGAGCACCTAGACAGGATTAGTAACTAGGACTCCACAGTAGGCATTGAGCAGAGAGAAAAACAACAAGGCCAACAAGTAATATTTGAGTTCTTACCAGGCTCTAATGTAGCCACACCATACAGATTATGTTCCAACAATCTTTTAAAGTGACTATTACAATTAATTGCATTTTCCAGAAAAGAAAATTGAGACTCAGAGAAGCAAATTCATTTGCCCAAGTTCACACAGCAGCATGGTGGCCAAGCTGAGAGTCTATGTGTATTCTCCTTGGGAGATAAACTTATAATCTTTTGGGTAAAAAAGTTGAGTCAATGATGGCGTCTGACTGCAGGGAAGGCAATACCAGATCATGTGGAGAGACCTATGACATCTTAATATGTGCCTTGAGAAGGTTATTTCTGTTAAGCCCTGATTTCTCCTGTTAGGTGCCTCTTGTCATTGATCTGTGAGAACTCACTAGTGCAGTGCTTCTCAACTTTCCTAAGGCTGCAGCCTTTAATGCAGTCCCTCATGTTGTGGAGACCCCCCAACTATTTTTTGCTGCTACCTCCTAACTGTAACTTTGCTACTGTTATGAATCATAATACAGATATATGATATGCAGGATGTATTTTCATTATTGCAAATTGACCGAAGGGGATTGTGACTCCTAGGTTGGGAGCCATGGCACTAGAGGGAAGCATTCAACCCAGGGTTGGGGCACAGTCTGGTGAGCCACAGGCTAACAGGTTAGTTACTTCTGAGACCAATCCCTGTGGGTAAGCAGGGTGGCAATCACAGGTACAGAATGCGAGTGTAGTCCTGCATCTGTCAGAAGCTCGCTGGGTATGGGAGGAGGTTGAGAGATGGCATTCACCTGCTGCTGGCATTGAACCCTTGGAGACTCTGACCTGCCAGTGCCTGCCAGTACCTGCCAGTACCTGACTGCCTGACCGAGTGAGGCTGCTTTCCTGATATTGCTCTTGCTGGTTTCCTTCTTGAGATTTTCACAAACATAGAATTAGGAACTCCACAATTGCACACGTGAATCTCCATTCCATCGTCTCTCACTCTACACAGCACCTGCAGCTAGTCCGTGATGCATTTGCCACACGCCTGACTTCAGTTGTTTGAACGCTCCATGTACGTTTCTCAGGACACTGCGTTTGCTCTTTTTTCTATAGGAAGATTTTCTTCTTGGCCTTTTTGCTCTCCTTGACCCTTCATCTCTACAAATGCCATCATGAGAGCTCTCTGCCAGTCTCACGTGTGGACCAAGGGCCCTCATCTGTTACTGTTAGCAATTTACCCCTCTTAATTTCTGTACTCATTTTATTTGTATATATACTTCAAAACCAGGGATCCACGACTGTTTTATCAACAGTCTCAAATGCCTGCAACCATGACTGGCCAATGGGATTTATTAAATGAATGAATAGATGTAAGTATTCACTTACTTAATTGTTCCTTAATTACCTTCCCTACTGTAATAAATGTTCCTTGCAGGCACAATGTTATCATTTCAGTTTGCTACTGTCTCACAGGGCTGAAAATAACACGAAGCTTAGAGGATAGATATAATAAATATTTTTAATGAATCTAATAAAATTGGATTCAAAATCTGGCTCATACTATTAGGGTCTAGGGCAGAAGTACAAGTTATCCACATACCATAAATTTAAATGTTTATAGATCATATTAACACATTGAATATAGTACATTCTACTTTTGTACCTTGGCAGATATTCATGCATAATAATCTAGGGGGAAAATGGATCCTAGAACTCCACAGAGCTCTGAGTTACATGACAGAATTTGATGGCAGGGACAAAGCTGGCACATGTTATCCACACATGTTTGCAGTCTACACCTTTCTTCCACCACCTCCTCGATATTGCAATATAGAAGATCCTAAATGAATACATTTATTCTATATAGATGTGTTATTGGAGATATATAAAGGCACATCTTATCCTATATATTTGATCTCTGTCTTAAATATATTTGTACTTAAGACCAATTGCCTCATAAATATTCTCATACTTGGACGTTTTGTATGGACCCAGGAAAGAATTCCTGTGCAGGTTTCAGAAGTGGATTTGGGGTTGGGTTTCTGCCACAAATACAGGCTCTCTGAGGTAAAGTCCTCTTTGGTGG
This sequence comes from Uromys caudimaculatus, assembly GCA_028551405.1. Taxonomy (NCBI): domain Eukaryota; kingdom Metazoa; phylum Chordata; class Mammalia; order Rodentia; family Muridae; genus Uromys; species Uromys caudimaculatus. The sequence goes on along the minus strand of CM052709.1, from coordinate 68,522,679 downwards.
TTCTAAACTCTGGGTGGGTAAAATTCCTTTACTTCCTGGAATTCTTATTTGAGTGGAGGAACACAGAAGGCTGCAGGCTCAGAAAGGCTACCTAGAATCAGAGGCCTTGATTGCTGAACAGAAACCCACATAAGGATAGAGAAGTAGCTAGGATGAGGTAGACAAGTATGGAGACTGGGAGGAGGGAAGAGAGAGGAGAAGTTATCTGCCATAGGTGTATGGTTAATTAGGTCATCAAACTTGATTTTTCATGTGTTCCATCTGTTATTGGAGATATACTGTTAGCATCATTTGAGAGCAGACAGAAACAAAAGGGTGGTGGTATGCATCCGTGTGTGTGTGTGTGTGTGTGTGTGTGTGTGTGTGTGTGTGTGCGCGCGCGCGCGTGCGTGTGTTCACAAGTGTGGGGAAAGCAGAGGTCTCTTATTAGGTCTCTTCCATAACTACTCTTCACCTTATTTTTTGAGTCGGGTCTCTCATGGAATTTGAAGCCAGTTAGGCTAAACTGGTTGGCAAGCAAGCCCCAGAGATCCTGTCTCCACTCTCCCAGCACTGGGGTTAGAGCAGTATGCTGCTCTTACTCCTGGCTTTTTACACAAGTGTTAGAATCTGAACTCAGTTCCCCATGCTTATGAAGCAATCACTTGACTAACAGGAGCCATCTCCCCAGCCTGACGTTGAGAACCTTTGAGCTGAGGAGTTACAGGCTGTTTCCAGAGCCATTCCATTAGCATTATCTGACTCATACTGGAAAGGGAGTCTCCACATCTGATGCAATGTGGAGAACCAGCGCTCAGAATGCACCTTAAGAAGCTGGTGTTACTCATGGGTTCATTCAGAAGAACATGTACAAAATTAAATGCAAAATCTTTATGGATATGTTTGGGTTTTCAAGCATCTTTCAAAGACAGCCACATCCCTAGGATGAGCCAAGCAAAGACCAGCTGTGTGCTCTACTGGAGTCATGCCTGCCATCTTGGTTATTTAATTATGTGTATGTAGGAGATGGGTGCCCACAAAGGGCATTGGGTCTTCTAGAGCTGGAGTTTGTTGCCCAATGTGTGTCTGGAGAACCGAACTCAGGTCTTCTAGAATAACAGTACCCACCCTTAACCGCTGAATCGTCCCTTTAATCTATTAATAAAGTCTCTACTTGACTTTGCTTCTTTTCAGGGAGAGGGACTTGCTGGAGTTGATCCTGGGGTCTCATGCATGCTAGGTGAGCACTCTGCCCCCAAGCTCTGTCTCTAGGCTCAACTTTACCTCTGAATCCCCTTCATGTGTAAAAGAAGAGGGAGGAGGATTTGTTAAAAAGAAATAATTTAACATTTAAAACCAACATTCTACCAGTGTTCACACCATTTCTTTCCTTTTTTATTAATGTGACTTAAAGGGTCTTAAAAAATGCATTAAGACTCCACTACAGTCCCCTAATTGTAATTTATGCATCTTCTCCTTTAACCTCCATCTTCCGGGCTTACTCTTCACCCCTCTATTTTCATTTTCTCTCACAGCAGTGTTACAAGCCATCACCTTTCTCAGTAACGGGGCTGTGATAGTCAATAATTATGTGATTTTTAAAAATGATAAGTTCTTCTAATTGCCTCAGTTAATAAAATGACATAGAACTGATAGGCCCGAATAATGCTCCTTAATTGCTTTTGCTGAAGATAGAGCAGCTGACAGTAGTTATAGTCTTTTAACTTGGAGGAAGGAACACAAATGCTAAAGAAAATGACTACAAATTCCCAGGGAGAAATGGGTACTTGAATTTTCCTCTTGTTTGCAGTGAGAAAATATAAAAAGAATTTGACGTTCAACTTAGTTGTATGATGCTATAGTTTCATGAGAATTATTTTTTAAATAAAAAAAAAAATGGAGGAGAACAGAAGAAACATTACAGTTAAGTCACCTAGGATGGAACTTTGAAACTATCTTTTTATTCATTAAAATACCTCATCAGGAAAATGAAACGACAATCCATGGGATAAGGGAAACCTCATAGCACCATGCGTCTGGTATCTAAAATATATAAAGAAAACAACTCCAACAATAAAAAGACCAACATGAAAAATACACAACGGATCTGAATTGATATTTTCCCACAGAAGGCACATAAGTGGTTTGTTAGTATGTGAAAGTGAACAGCAGAAGCCTCCAGAGACATGCAAACCAAGCTGAGATGAGGTCTCATAGGCCCTCTGGGATGGCTACAATAAAGAGAAACACAGTAACAGATGTTGTTTGGCTCTCGGAGAGACTGGGATACCTGTGTACTGTTAATAAAAATGAGGAGCAGGGTGGTTGCTCTGGGAAACACTCCAGCATCTCTTCAGAAGAGTGCAGAGTTCCCGTGTGACCCAGCAATTCCACTCCCCCAGGAGTAACCAAGAGGTTGAGCACATACATTTACACTATTGTTCTTGGCTTCACTCATAATATGAGAAAGCAACGGCTCAGATACCCACCAGCCGATGAATGAATAAATAGAAGCGGCATAGCCATTCAATGAGACATTTGCTAATAAAGGGGATAAAGGAAACACATTCCACTGTGAATGAGCCTTAAGATATGGGGATGAATGAAAGAGATCAGTAAAAACAGGGTCAAGTAGTGTCTAATTCTATTTATATTCCCCCAAATCAGTAGACTCATAGTTTGTAAGGCAGATTAAAAGTTACCTAGGCAAGAGGTAGCAGGAAGTAAAAAAGCGGCGAGTGCTGAAAGTCATGGTGTTTCTTTTGGGGGGCGGTGAGAATGTTCTACAAGTAGATGATGGTGATGGTAACACAAGTACAGGCAACTAAAACGACCAAAGTGAGCTTACGCCACTAACCCTGACACTACATGTCCTCACAGTCACGCCTACTGGCGGCAAAGGGTGGAGAATGTGATTTCAGAGTAGATGGAGGCAAGATGGTGTGTGTGTGTGTGTGTGTGTATAACCCAGAGGGGGTTGGAGTGGGTTGTATGTCCCATGCAATGCATATGAAGAAGGATGCTATAAAACATGCCATGACAATAATCTGGCTGTAAAATGTTGCAGTTTTTATTTTTGTGTTTAAGAATTTTATTGAAAGCCTTGCACATGTGTATTTCAGCCCTTTGCTTTCTCTTGTGTAGTAAAAGGTAACGGGGCTCATTTGAACGACTTAATTTTATGATAAATTCCATAGAGTAATCACAATTTTGTGATGCCACTATTTTTTTTAAATATGAGAGTTTTGGTCTGTTTAGATCTTATAAGTCCTGGAAACCATTTCAGTTTGAACCTGTTTCTATCCTCCTCGTCTGCTCTGCTTCTCCCTATTTCACTTTCTCTTATACGCAATTACCTCCTAAGGGCTCCCATATCCTCTTAGGCCTTGTTCTAATTTAGTCTCTACGCTGAAGCTCAAATTTTTATAAAATGCAAATAGAACCTCCTTGCTCCCCAATGATAAAACTCAATGCCTCTTGATTGCTCATAAGATAGAGATCGGAGTCTCTGGGGCCCACGCAGCTCTATGGGTTTGAATCTTCACACTGCTTTCCTTGTGGTTCATCCCCCTCAGGCACATGGGCCTCTGATGATTTCTGGAAGCACTTGCATCTGCCCTGAAGCTACTGTGCACACTGCTTCCCACTACTGCCGTCTTGTTTCTCCAGCCTGCTGCAACTCTCCAGACTGTGAGTCAGATCTCAGCACCAATGATGCTGTGTGCGTATTATCCCTGCTCCTTTTCTTAGGTTGTAGTTACACATACATTACTGAATAGTAGCAGGCTGGAGATGACCCACCATTTCCTCTATGACACCACCTCTCTAGCATATTCATGCAGAAGTGTACAATCTTTTGACACTATGAGACAACTTTGTCATCTATGAAATTCATAATTTTTTATTATATATTTGCATTGTTACATTTCTGTTGCTGTGATAAAGCACCACAGACCAGGTGACTTGGAAGGGAGGGTTGGGTTGATTCTGGGCCTATCCTTCCAGAGGAATAGGAGTCTATCAACATTATGAAGGCAGCCATAGTTGGAAGGTGAAAGATGAGGTATCATGCCTCATGCTGCAAAGGGGAAACTGAGAAAGCTAATTTGAAATGGCTTTGGAAACCTCAAAATATCCCTCAGTGACAACTTCCTCCAGCAAAGCCACATACTTCCTAATATTTTCCCAAACAGCCACTAGGCAAGGGGGTGGGGTGGGGGACTAAGTAGTTAAATAGCAGAGACTTATGGAGACATTTCATTCAAGCTACCATAGTGTGTGTGTTTGTGTGTGTGTGTGTGTGCATGTTTTACATGTATGTGGATGAACATGTACAGGGGCAGAGGGTTTGCATGTGGTCTGTGCAGGTATGGAGGCCAGAGGGTGACACTAGGTACCATCTGTTGATGTGCCTAATTTTTTCATTGGATTATTTAGCCTACATTTTCAAAATGTCAAGTGTATGCCAAAGCAAACAACAATTTAATAAATTTTCATCTCACTGAACAGGGACAGGAAACACAGATACCAATCCATTTCAAGAGGTGCTCTGTGTAATGAATACCACTAATTTTTTAAAAAAAAATTATTTTTTTCTCCTTGAGGACTTTGCATATGAGCATTGTATCTGTCTTGCTCCCATTTCTCCCTCTGTCCTCCAACTCCTCCCCCATCCATGGTCTTTTCTTTAATTGTTATCAAAACAAATATTTAACTTTAGTTTTGTTCATGTACACATGTGTCCAGGGCTGGCCACTTGGGACTGGACAACCTATGTGGGAGTTTATCCCTGGAAGAAACTGATTCTTCCTCTCTGCAGCCATGGACCACCTGTAGGGATGAAACCATACGGGGTTTGCCGTGTCCACATTGGTGTGTCAGCTGATAGTGTCATTACATTGTCATTGTTCAGGTAACTGTACTGTTGAGAGTTCAGAGACATATTTCCCTTGTCATGGCTAGGAGACACTAGCTAGTAACAGGGGTCTGGGTATTACCATCCTTCTGTCACTCTGAGTCTTGGGATCAGTTGGTGTTTGGGTACCCACAGGCCCTTGGTCTCTGCATTTTATTTTATTTTATTTTTACCAATTGTGGATCTCTGTAATATTCTTCATGTGTTGCAAAAAAAAAAAAAAAAAAGTGTCGTCAAGAGTAACTGTTTTCTTTGTGTCTGGGGGATGGGAGGTCTTGGTAGCCGGATATAAGTGCATACCATGTCTAAAGACAGACAGTTTTGTTATTTTCAACTAAACATTTTGCTAAAGATAGGCAGAGAATACACATCAATAACTAGATAAATTTTTTTCAGTCAGTACCTAAGCAAGTTTGGTCTTTGTATAAATAGGAACTGGGTTGTGTAGAAAATGGGTGTCTACCCAGCTCTTGGATACATAACCCGCAGATTCTAAGTCATAGTCTTAGAGTCTAAGCCAACACCAGAGACATAGTTGTGACCCATGTTTACTGTTACACTCTTCACAGTAACCAGGAGATAGGCCCAGCTTAGACGGCCATGAATGCATGAATGGATAAAGAAAAATCAGGATGGAATTTATGCAACCATGAAGAAAAACAAAATCACAACTGTATTGTTGCCCTCACTTGTGAAACCTAGATTCTAAATTGTGGTGTGTGAATGTACATTAAAAAGAAATGGGTGTTTGTTTTCCTGAGTACTATAAGCATTCTTGTATTTAACTCCTTCTTGAATTATGTATTCTAATTGTAAGTGAACACAAATCCAGAAAATCTAAACACATGAATCAAAATGGAACATCATACTTCTGGGTTCCTGTGGCATGTCCTGCATGTATCTCCACACTTTAACTAGTGTCCCAGCCTTGTAAACATTGATAACAGAGCAGGGTAATTCCCTGTGGTTAGAAACCATTCTGTGCATTGTAAGATATTTAGCAGCGTCTTAGTCCCTATGTACCAAATGCTAGTAACAGCCCCTTCATGTTCCAGCAGTACAATCAAATTTTCTTCACATTTACATGTCCCCAGTGGGAAAGATCAACGACAGTGGAGAGTTGTTGCTTCCTGCTATTCTATCATATTCAAGCAATGCTTACTAATTGTTCCTATGCAATTACCATAATGAGTTGATTTGGCACTTCTACACATATATTGGATACTATGTGACAGTCCTATAATTTTTTAAAGGAAAAAATATCTTTATACCTGAAATTTTTTAATCATCATTACTTGTGAATGCTATAGAGCAGAATGCTAAGGAGAGATTAAAAGACTTGTCCAAAGCAGTCAAGAGTTCAGGAGTATGGTGTAGCTTAACACACCCTGACTTTACTCCAGAGCCCACGGTTGCTTCTTGTGGCTAGAGATACAATTAAAATAACTAATATTTGTGCCACTAAGATTTCTCTTCATAACAGGTAGCACTAAGACAAACATCCCACCCCCCCATCTAAGGAAAGAAAGAATTGGAAAGCACCATGCACAGAGGGCAGTCCCATAAGCAGAAAGACATAGAACTCTGTGTAAGGAAAAAAAAAAAAAAAAAAAAAAAAAAACAGATGTGGAATAAGCCCCATTACTTCAGACTTCATTTATAATTAGATCAAATTTAGGCACCTGTGCTTGCATGCCAGACACTTTACTGTGTACTCTTTCCCTAGCTAAAGTGTCTTTGTTGGGGTGGCATCTAAAGACCACTTCCTCAAAATCTTTCTAAGTTCCAGGTTCAACTGGAGTATGCTGTATCAGAACCATGGGTAATGCCAGAGAATCTGTATCATCTAGCACCCTGTAAATGATTTTAAAGCATTCTAGCATTGAGAATGACTGGAGAACATGCCAGAGCTGTCAAACAAGACAGGCAGAGCCACAGTCCTGCGGTTTTGTTTTGGATCAGACCTTCTGTGAACCAGATTCGAATGAATATGTCCCCAGAGCTTTTTGTCTTAGCAGTGGATTTTTATTCTCACCTTGCAAAAGGCTTGTAAAATATCTTGCACCTGAAGATGTAGTTCTATTTTCAATAAAGGCACCCACTGTTGAGTCCTTGGTAAGGCCTTAGAATGGAACAGTTATGGACAGAGGCAAGCTAACTCTATATTTAGAATGTTCTATGGGACTTAGTCTATGACAAATCCATACTTACTCCTCTGAGAAATGCCTGGGTTTGTAAAATAGGGCACAGTCTACAGTATTTTAGCTCTTCAAGCTAGGCAAAATTTAGGGTTGTTTATGAATCCCTTAGGAAGAATAAGGCATCTCAAAGCATATTTCACAACTTCATCACCACTTCAGTTCTTATGAGTTGGTACACCTTCCTAAGTACTAGCGTAAAGTCTATGGAAGCTAATTGCCAATAGAAATTACATGTTTTGAGAAAAGAATGGGAGGCGAGCAGCAAATTAATTCAAACCTAATTTGCATTCCTTTACCAAGTTTGAATTGGGACCAATTTGCAAATGGAATTATCTCCCTAGCCTTGATGGAGTTTATAATAATGCTGGAAGTTTCTTAACTCATGGCAGTGCCTTTTTAATAAAGATGCATTCACAGCTGCAGTCTCAGTGGCTTGTAACATATTGCTAATAATTTGGCTAATAAGATTTTAAAGTTAATTAAAAGGAAAGGAAACCTCATAAAGTCTGGTGTAGCTCTAACTGGTTGGTATGTTAACAGCCTGACCAAGCAAAACTTCTAGGAGGGCAGAAAGCTAACACTTGTTCATTAGTGATGTATTAATGATATTTTTGGTAAAAATTATTTCACTATTCCTTTTAAAGCAAGCGATAAGCACTTAACAAGAGTAATTCCAGGCTTTTTATCATGTTTTTTTTCTCCCAAAATCTCCAAGACAGCCAAGAAGCTGGCATTTAAATACCTCAATATATTTTTTATTTTAATGCTTTTTATTATTATACTTTTTTTAGTTTTGAGATTATAATAATATGACTATATCATTTACCCCTTTCTGTTTCCACCCTCTAACCCCTCTTATGAACTACCCCTTTACTTTCTCTCCCAAATTCTTCTTTAACTGTTGTTACATGTGTGTATATTCACTATGTCTATATCTATATCTAATCTCTATCTTTATCTCTATCTCTATATCTAATCTATATCTATCTATCCTAAATATATAAATACAACCACATAATTTTACTTGTATATATTGTTTTTAAGGCTGATCACTTGGTTGGATAAACAATTGGTGTGCTCTTCCCTGTGGAAGACTATTTCTCCCCCTCTCAGCATTTCTTAGCTGCCTGTAGTTCTTTGTTTAGGGTTGGGATCTGGTAAGCTTTCTTCTTCTACTTTAGCATATCTACTGATATCATCCTTGTTCAGAGCTTGTTTAGGCAGCCATGTTGGTTAGACTCCATGGATGTAGCTTCTCTGTCATTTCTAGAAGTCATGATCTCACAGAAAACATCCTCTTCCTCTGGATAATCCAGTCTTTCCACCTCCTCTTCTAAAGTGGTCTCTAAGCCTTAGGTGTAGGAGTCCTGTAGAAGTTTCAGTCGAGACTAGATTCCACAATGGTCTCCATTTGTTGCACAGGGAATTTTCCTTGATGAGGGGTGAGAATTACACTTACCAGTTGGGATAAGGATTATACTAATTTTGTGAAGTAAGTCTCTGTATTTTAAAGTCAATGGTTTGTGGGAATCTGGGTCTAACATTCCTGCTTTGGCCAGAGGAAACATTGACGCTGTTTTTGTGGTCTAGTTACTGTGCTAAAGGAATTTATTTTTATTTTTAATTTATTTGAAAAAAAAATAAATGCAATGTATTTTGATCATGTTTTTTCCTTTACCCAACTCCTCTCAGAGCCTCCCCACCTTCCTCCCCACCCAACTTTATGCCTTTCTCTCTCTTTTCTTTAAAATAAACAAAGCAAACTAAACCAAACCAAACCATCAAACCAAACTCAAGAAATACACACATACAAGAAGGAAAGGCCATCCAGAGACCGCTCCACCTAGAGATCCATCCCATTTGCAGATACCAAACCCCCACACTATTGCTGATGTCACAAGCAAGAAACGCTTGCTGATAGGAGTCTGGTATGGCTGTTCCCTGAGAGGTTCTACCAGCACCTGACCAACACAGATGCAGATACTGACAGCCAATCATTTTGCTGAGCCTGGGGACCCGTATGGAAGAGCTAGGGGAAGGACTGAAGGAGCTGAAGGGGATTACAACTCCATAGGAAGAACAATATCAACTAACCAGACTACCCAGAGCTCCCAGAGACTAAACCACCAACCAAAGAGTATACACAGAGGGATCCATGGCTCCAGGTACATATATAACAGAGGATGGCCTTATCTGACATCAATGGGAGGGGAGGCCCCTGATCTTGTGGAGGCTTGATGCCCCAGGAGGATGCTAGGGCAGTGAGGTGGGAGTGGGTGAGTGGGTGGAGGAGCACCCTCATAGAGGCAAAGGGGAGGAGGGATAGGGGGAATGGGCTGGGGGAGTCTGTGGAGGGGTAACCAGGATGTGGGAGATTATTTGAAATGTAAACGAATAAAATGATTAATTAAAGAAAAACTAGAAAAGATAAAAAAAATTGTCACAAAAACAGAAAATTGGAAATAAAAAGAAACAAGAAAAGACCAATAGGGGAAAAATGTCCAAACAAATCAAGATGAGACAGAAGTCTACAAAAATACCATTGAGTTTGTTTTCTGTTGGCCAACTACTCAATGTCATTGGACCTGCCCTGAAGTGTGGTTGATATATCCTGTGAAACACTATTGGAGAAGACAATTTTTTTTCCCTTTGCAACTGAACATGCAGAGAGCTTCTTGGTTAGAGGTGGAAGACAGGTCCATCCTCTCAGCCCCAGGACCTGGCCTATCTTGAACCTGTGCCTGCTGCCACAGTCTCTTTGAGTTCATATGTACATTAGTTCTGTTGTGTCTGGAAGACACAGTCCCCTTGGAACCATCCATCCCTTCTGGTTCTTACAATCTTTCTGCCTCCTCTTCTTCATAGATCCCTGAGCCTTGAGGAGATGGCTTTGATGAAGGCATTCGATTTAGGACTAAGCACTACAAAGTTTTTCACCCTCTGCACATTCTGATAGGAACTCTTAACACTGGAACCAACAAGAGACATGATTCTTGAGTGGGTTTCCCAGTCTCCTCTACCACTCTGCCTCCTTGAATTCTTTGTAACCTTTTTCAAAGAGCAATCCTCCACAAAGCTTTGCACATAGTGGTGACATAGGTCATGCTGGTATGCTAAGAGGCTGGCATTCTACAGAAAGGGGAGGGTGAGAGACTTTTAATGCACACACTGATCTCAACATGGCACCAGGAAGTAGGATAACAGAAAGAATCAATCCTAGCTACCATTTTATGTATTTGTAAGTGGCAAAATTTGGATGTCTCTGCCTGGCTATGTATGTATATATGTATATGTTTGTGCATATGCATTATTTGTATATGCATATAAATTATGCATATTTATTTTGTGAGATTCACACAATATATTTTGATCATATTTACCTGCAACTCCCCTTTCCAACACTTTTTTGGTGCCCCCTTATCCTCAATGCTGTGTCTCCCTCTAAATTTCAAATCTTTTTTGTGACTTTTGAGTCTTATTAATGCTGCCCATATCCATGTGAGTATGAAGCCAGCCACTGAAACATGATCAACCCACCAGAAAACACACTTAAAGGAAACTGACTCTTTCCTGTAGCAGACATTGATGTCAACAGCTCTTCAGCTAGGATCTGCAAGGCCTTTTGTTTGTTTGTTGGTTGGTTGGTTGGTTGGATTTTCATGAAAAGGTTTTTCTGTGTCACAGTCTTGGCTGTCCTGGAATTCACTTAGTAGACCAGGCTGCCCTTGGACTCACAGAGATCTATCTGCCTCTGCCTCTTAAGGGCTGGAATTAAAGACATGTACCACCACCTGGCTTAAGTTCTTTAACCTAGTTGAAGAGCCATTGATTTCCAAGTCCTTCAGAAAATTATCTTCCAACCTGGTATAACCCAGGGTATAATTTGAAATGTTGAAATTATTTTCATTTTGGAATATTCTAGTTAATTCTTCTGACCATTTCATCTAATCATTCCCTCATATAAGATTCAATGCAGTATGATTTTTAGTTTCAGTATGGTTCTTCAATGATTGACATAAAAGACCATACTCATAACCTGAGGGGAAGAGCTTAAATTGGATTTTGATAATCTACCTTTCAAAATTCTATTTTTTGTTGTTGCTCTTTCATTTCCATTTGGTGACCATGAAATTGTCCATGGAAAAACAAAGGAATGTGCATGAGGACCTATGTCTACTTCTTGCTTTGTGTGTGTGTGTGTGTGTGTGTGTGTGTCTGTATGTCTGTGTGCTGCTTTCCAACATTGGATTCTGACATGGGCAGAATTCATTGCCATTCTGGAGACACAGTTGTTATGAAGGATCAGCCAATTGTCTTCCAGTGTCCTTTCTCTTCTATAGTCATTGGAGCACATGAATGTTGGAGACACATTTATCCTAAAAATTCTATAGGGAAGATAGTAGACAAATAAGTCACTACTGTGAGTAACTATAGTCAAATGATGGTAAGGATCTTTTGAGGGACTATGTAGAAATATCTTGGTGCTTTTCCACTAAGAAAAGAGGGAAATGATGTATTGATCTACTAACTCACCCTTCATTGATTGAGGATTGCTCTTAATAGGCTTAGTTTGTTGACATTTCTGGTTCATTTGGTTCACAGGTTAAGAAGACTCCTGGAGACAGGCTGAGGTACAGGTGTCTGAGATTAGGAAGTGCTGGGATTTATGAACTGTCTCATCAAGTTCAAAGTGACCTCTGGGGTCAACCTAAGAGCTGTATAAAAGGTTCTAGCAGCATCAATATTGGACCAGCTTTTGTACTTCTCAGAAATGTTCAGACCCTGCATTTCATCTTTTGTGTCCTTTCTACTACAGAATGAAAAAGATCCCCGTATAAGACCACCCACCAAACACTTAATGTAAAGTATAGACCCAGGACATCTACAGAAGATCACTGTGGGGCATGATGGTGGAGGAAGGTTTACATTTGAAATGAAAATGAAGCTATAAACCTCCAAAGTTGATAAGGATTTAAATTAGAGGAGAAGAAAGGGGCAATGCATTCTGGGAGTAAGACATATAATGGGCAAAAGCTTGGGTATAAAAATATGAAAGGTGCAACCTGTGAGCTGATAGAGAAAATCAGAAATGTAGAATTGGAACTGAAGCTGAGAAAGGATTAAGGGATGTTTTTTCATAGACCTTATGGCTAAGACTAAGTGTTCAGCCTTGACTTCAAGCCAAGGCATTTCTTTCTATTTAATGGGACTAAATTTATATATAATTAAAATTGCTAGTCCCAGTTTAATGGAAAACATTACGTGCTCTTACAGGGATAATTTTAAAGCAACTACTTTCAGCCTTTTATATTCTGCCATGGTAGATATAAGAAATGATGCTAGCATGCAGTACATATTTTATAGGTAGGATATTTCTAATTTGCTGTATGTTACCCGCCCCCCACCATCCCTTTCTCTTCTAGTTCAAGGGTATCTATCAAGAATACAAGTTAGATAAAATAATGGCATTGTTACTGCCAAAAGCAATGTAACCAGTTAGCAAGAAACAATTTATGAATATTGGCCTTCAGTTCTTATGTAGCAAGTTATTTGTAATAAACCTCAAAACTAGTTGTAAATACCACTGTCTTTGACATAACATCACATAGCTACTGCTTTAGAGCAAAGAATGTAAATGGGTGACCTGCAGTCAGAAGCTACACATAGGCAGGTGTGAAATTGTCCCCAGTATTGACCTTAAAGGGCAGAAATAGAGGGGAGCTTTTTTTGACACAGGGTGAAGGCAGCAAGGAATTCTGTTGGACTGGGAGCCTTAGGGAGGTTTTTGCCTACTTTCTCTCCTTTATTCCTATGAGCAAGCTGGAACCAAAGGGCTGCTGACCCCCTGGAGTAGACTCTTGGTTCATTTATCCTTTCAGGCTCCCTTCCTCTGCTTGCTTTTTATTCTATGATCTGTAGGCCTTTGCGCACAAATGCCATCTCTGGATCGCAAAAGGCCTATGTCATTGCTGGAAGCAACCAAAGCCAGTTGATGCTTGCCCTTGGAGTCTCAGAACTTGACCCCTTTAGTTAATTGTTTGTCCTTTTTTTTTAAACTGTTGTTGTTTATGTTTTGTTTATAACAGGGTGTTGTTACACAATTTTGCTGACCAGACCGGACTGGAACTCACTATGTAGCCCAAACTATCCTTGAACTAGCGATCTTCCTGCTTCAGCCTCCCAGGTTTTAGGATTTAGATGAGTGCCACCACCCCTTGCTTAACTGCTAGGTAATGCTGATTCAGGCTCCTTTATATAGGAGTCTTTGGACATCAATGAAGACTACTAAGCTTATTTTGTAGTTAGAGAAATACACCAACAATTAATGAGCTCTTTAATGTGTCTGTTGGTGAAAGTCTTATGAAGAAGACAAAGCAGGGTTAGAGAAGAGCCAGGAGGCAGGATCTTTTCAGAGGGTGGGAGGAAGACTTTCTGAAGGGAAGTCCTGCAGGACCAACAGTATTCAGAGAAAATTCGAAGGAGAGTATTTGAGCTGAAGAGTAATGGGATTTAAAGAAATTGAACCTTTTTAGATCATTCAGAGGGCGACAGGGAAAAAACAACTACGTGAACATATGTAAAATGACCTTAAGCTGGATCACGTGACTTTCTTGTCCTGGTTATCTTACCCAGGCATGAAGTTCAGGAGAGAAGCTACTGGGCACTGAGATCCCCCCCCCCCCCCCAGGAGATGTTCCCAGGCTAAAGCAGAAAACAGATTTTCCTTATTCATATTGCTAGTCAGAGCCAGGGGGTGATTTACTGTTGCAGGTAGACTGAGCTTCAAGTGTGGGTCAAGTGGGTACTTCCTTTAAGGTGGTGATTTAGACTGTTTTAGTGTAAAACTCTTCAGTGAGCTTCTCACTCTACCCTCTGAGCAAGATTTGGGGTTGCAGATGGAGAAAACTATTTATAGCAGTTACCCGTTTACTGTGAGTTATAATTGGTCTCTAAGATCTCCTGGTTTGGAAGTTGTCTTTTGATTTTTTAACCATTAGTTAATATCGTGACCCAGTTCTCTGAGGAGTAAAGGACTGTGCACCAGATATACAGGTTGGTTCAATGGGTAAAAGCACTTGCCAAGAAAGCCTAACAACCAGGGTTTGGTTCCCAGAACATATGGTGGAAGGTGAGAACCAAATCCTGAAAGTTGTCATCTGACCTCCCACACTTGCTATGATAGGTTTGTGCGCGCGCGCGCACACACACACACACACACACACACACACCCCACAGAGTGTTAAATCAAAATAAAGAATTCTGCAACTTATAATCAATCAACTGAAAATTATGGTCTTTAATTATTGTGGTAAGTGGCAGTTAGGTTCATTTTGATTACATCTTTTGGAGAAAGAATAAAAAATGGAATCTGATTGTCCAAACTCTTCCTGGTCTACAGTTTAAATTGGGAACTCAACTGTCCTTTGAAAGTTGTATTAATCTGTCTAAATTTGCTTTCTATTGCTATGGTCAACATAGCCAAAAGCAACATGGGGAAAAGGACTGATCTCATCTCACAGGCTACAGTCCATGACAAGGGGAAGTCAAGGCAGGAACTGAAGCAGAGACTATGGAGACACTCCACATATTGGATTGTTCCCATGCTGTATTAACCTTGCTTTCTTATAACACACTGGACAATCTACCTGCCCGTGAGTAGCATTACTCGTATAGGTCTGGACACTCCCACATCAATCAATAATTAAGAAAATGCCTACCCACAGAACAATCTGGGTCATTCTACCAAAAACTCTAGCTTGTGTCAAGTTGACAAAAAACTAACCAGTACATAGCTCCTTTGGGGCCCACTACCTATGAGAGAGAGAGTGAGAGTGAGTGTGTGTATGTGTGTGTGTGTGTGTGTGTGTGTGTGTGTGTGTGTGAGAGAGAGAGAGAGAGAGAGAGAGAGAGAGAGAGAGAGAGAGAGAGAATATGTTTCAGAGGCAAATAAAAAATAGTCCCTGCTCTTTAGAAACACAAATCCCATTTTATTTATTTTTTCCTTTTTGAACCATTTCCCCTGCTATTCTTACAGTGGGCTGTTCCATAATGATGACCTTTCTCACAGGACTGGGTAGCAGTCAACATGAATGTGCAGATGTGAGATTGATGCTTTTACCTCCAGCTTCAATTCTCCAGACTAGCTTAAATTTAAAATTGGTATTGCCAAGAGGAAAATGTACATTGAGTATATATAATAGAATGGGTGAGCTGAACTAGGTTAGGTCACAATAGGGTCAGCACAGAGAAGTTCAAGAAAGGATTTGAATACTTTGAATGAGTGGGCAGATCATGAGGAAGCCCGTCTTGACAAGATAGTGAGGGAAGGAAGGTCACTTGACTACTGATGGCAGGTGGCCATGACTTTGGTGAATGACTCCCCAATGGCTTTTGAGGACTGACAAATGATTTATAACCTCTTTGAAGTCATAGAGACTATGCCCCGAGAGCTATATATTGCTCAGGAAAAAAAAAGTGTTAACATGTCTCCAAGGTTTTAATAAGAACCAATTGTAAAAAAAAAAAAAAAAAGGATGATAATGAAATAGAGAAATACCCACAGTCAACCCATACTTGAAACAACGTGAACCAACATGGTCAGTTTATAGTGATATCATGTGCTGTAATTAGATGATCAGAACTTTACAAAATCCAGTTTCAGAGGAATCTCTTGAAATGTTCAGCATCCTTAGTCATCAGGGAAATACAAATCAAAAGGACTCTGAGATTCTACTTTGTACCCATCAGAATGGCTAAGTTAAAAACTTCTAGCAACTGCGCATGCTGTCAAGGATATGGAACAAAGGGAACACTCCTCCATTGCTGATGGGAATGCAAACTTGTACAACCACTTTGGAAATCAATTTGATGGTTTCTCAGAAACCTGGGAATTGTTGCGGGAAATATTTAAAATGTGAAGCGGCATGTTCCCATGCTAGTGTCAGCACTGGCTGGCCACAGAGCTCCAGCTGGGTGATCTCAGTTTGGCCATCTCTTTGTGCCAGAGCTCCCAAGTCCCTTGGTGGATTTCTGCCACCAGGCCACACAACGACTGCCCACCCCATGGTCAGCCATCACACATTTACCCATTTACCTGGTAGAATCAAAACTCTTGAAGCTTATAATGAACCAATCAGATTCATGTATCAATAAATTCTCAATTTACAAGAAACCAATACAATAATTTCAGAACCAACTGATAATAATAAAAGCTTTATCCCAATTATTCTAACCTTATGATATCACAACTACTTGTGGCTTGTAAAAGTCATGCTGGTTCATATCCGTCACCATCTTCCTTTTTCTCTCTCCTCAGATGCTCCCTCTCTCTGCAACTCTTAGTGCTGCCTCCCTTTTCCCTGTCTAACCACAGGCCTTCTGATGCCCTAATGTAATTGGACAGGGAAAATTCTGTGACAGGGAATAGTTCTACTTAAGACCCAGCTATACAACTCCTGGGCATATATTCAAAAGATCCTCCACCATCCCGCAAATACACTTGCTCAACTATGTTCATAGCAGCTTTGTTCATAATAGCCAAAAACTGGAAACAAGTGAAGAATGGATAAAGAATATGTGGTTCATTTACATAACGGAATACTACTCAGCTATTAAAAACAAGGGCATCATAAAATTTGCAGGCAAATGGATGGCACTAGAAAATATCCCAAGTGAGGTAACCCAGACCCAAAAGGACATGCATTGTATGTACTCACTTATAAGTGGATAATAGCCATAAAGTACAGGATAACCAAGCTACAATCCACAGACCCAAAGAAGCCAAATAACAAGGAGGGCCCAAGGGAGGATTCATGAATCTTACTCAGAAGAGGTTATAAAATAGACATTGGAGATGGATGGAGAGAGAGAACTGGGTAGAGGAGGGGATGGGAAGGAGAACAGGGCAAGGGGATCGGGAATAGAGAGGTCAGGTGTGAGAGAAGGGAAATTGGCAGGGGGTGGGGAGGTGTTGGGGGACACATCTCTAGGATGTGTCAGAGACCTGGGCTGGGGGGAGGCAGAAGGGGAGATTTTCAGTTCTTTGGGTGACTGACTCAGTTTTCCTTCTCAAGTTTAAGTTTAAGGTCCAGACAAAATAGCCCACTGCTTATCACTCTTCACTTTGCAGGGTAGTACTTAATAAGAAGTAGACTGTATGCACCTGTACTATATAACAAACCCATAAGAAACAAGGGTCATGTGACTGTGACTGTTTCTCCAATATTTGTTTTGTGCCTCTCTCACTGGCCACCTGTGTGCCCTGGAGGATTCTTGTCCATGCTGCCCTTCAGTTTAAGAAATATTTTACTGAATATTCATGACAACTTTTTCTCTGTTTATAAATGTAAAGGTTTTCTCTATTTGGTCCCATGTAAGTGTGTGGATAGTTCATTCTGAATGTCACCCGCCAGCTAGGAAAGGGGGTGAGAATCTGTAATAGAGTTGGATAATTGGCACAGAGGGTGTTTATTCTAAGAACTGGACATTTTCTAAGCTGGTGCCTATCACTTTGTGTAATTCTTCAGGGTGTTTCTGGGCATTTTATCAAGATGGATGGCTTGATTAAGCAGCCTGCTTGGTATGTGTGCAACAAATAGTGAATGTGAAAATGGCCAGGAATGGAGACACTCATACCTAGGATTTCCAGCCCTGACATGAGAAAATCAGGGTTCCTTAAAATACAGGTGTCCTAGCACACCATTGCTCAAATCAGCTCTATGCTAAAATCAAAGTGGAAGCCAGGACCTCCTGTTTAGTCCTTTCTAATGGAATGTTTTTGCAAGCACAAAATTGCCCCATTACAACAGGAAAGCACATTCCGGCTTCCTATGAGAGCTACCCTGAAGAATTACACAAAGCAATAGGCATAGAGATGGCACCAGCTTAGAAAATGTCCAGTCCTTAGAACAAATACCCCCCCCATGCCAATTATCTAACTCTGTTATGTATTCCCACCCTCTCTCCTGTCTTGTGGGTGGCATCCAGCATGAAATATCCACACACTTACATGGCACCAAATAGAGAAAATCTTTACATTTATAAACTGGGAAAAAGTAATGACCCAATTATAACAGGAAAGCACATTCTGGCTTACTATGGTACCCGCTGAACCCATTCATTTGAAAGAATTCTCATAGAATGATTTTGTCCCAAAAAGTAGCTTCTGGAACTGCAAACTTTTAGTCTTTTTCAGTGGTTAGGGGGAATAGGTTGTTTATTTTATAAAGAATGAATGAATGCACCAGTCAGCCCAAAACTCTGGGAAATAGAAAAATAACAGATGTTGCCCTTATGAATTTCATATTTTGGTTGGAGAGACAAGATAGTCACACACAAAAATCTTTGAGAAAGCTGATGGATTCCTGAGTTAGAGGCCAGTCTGTCTACAGAGCCAGTTCCAGGAGAGCCAGGGCTATACAGGAAAACTATGTCTTAGAAAACTAACTAGATAGATAGATAGATAGATAGATAGATAGATAGATAGATAGATAGATAATAGATAGATAAAGATAGAGATAGAGAGATAGGTAGATAGATAGATACATAAATACATAGATAGACAGACAGATAGACAAATGAAGCCTTCCTTACCTGGCAGAGGAGATACCATGATCAAGAAGGTGGTTTTCCAGGACAAGGTTTATCCATTGCACTCCAGATGTGCTGACCCCTGCAATTTCATCAAATGTGGCAGACTTGACTGAATGATCTGTGGTAGTGGGAGACTGCATTCGTGCTCTCCCTAGTGGGGGAATCTTTGAGGTGATACTGTGATTAAATGTCTGAGTGGATCCTATACCTTCCTGGAGGGCAGAGATACAGTGTGACTGAAATGCTAAGAAAAAGTTGTTTTAAAAAGTTGTGATTTGATGAATGAACAAGATCCAGAAAGGAGAGAACACAAGATGGCACACCAAAAGAGCAACGAGAGAAAATGGATTCAGAACTCAATTCAATAAGCAATGATGGAGTGATTGGGTGCCTCCTGAGAAATGTGGCACTGTATGCCAAGATCTTGATTGTCCTGAAGCTCACTCTCAAGTGTGATGAAGGAACCATACAAAGAAAAAGAGAAAAATAGCAAAATTAATTTAGATAGTGAATTGTATTTAAGGGAATGAATAGGTACAATAGTAGAGAAAGTCAGGGAATGCGGGGCAGGTACACGTTCAGTATTTTCTAAATTTAATGTACATGTGAATTTACCAGGATCTTATTAAGACTTAGATTCTGATTGAATGCATGAAATTGGCTGAAAGTTTGCATTAAGAAAAAATAACCCAAGCTCCAGATGGCATGCATGCCCTTCTTCGCCCCCTCCAGTAGTTGTGGCTTTATAGAACAAGTTCTGAGGACCCAGATAAAAGGACAGGCTTCCTGGTGGGGCAGGTAAGAAGGAAGCATAAAGAGGCAGCTCTGGCTCACACGGAGGGGTCTGAATACCCAAGTAGGGGTCAGGGCTTTATCAGTGAGGTCCATGCTCAAGGTGAGTCTTTGTCAGTTATAGACGGAGCCCCACCAGGCTTACTAACCCACTGTCAGGGCATATGCAGAAAAAGACGCTGGTAACTGCATAGCAGAGAAAATCTAGACTTAGATAATAACGGATCAAAGAAATAGGGTGCAATAATCCTATCATTCCTGAATGAACCCCTGTTGTTAGGAAGGAAAGGACAAGCAGGATCAATGTCTAAACAGAAAGTGGGGACATTTTTTGGTTTGCCTCATGTGGGATTGCATTAGGGAAGAGAAATTCTGTCAAAAACTCCAAGAGGAGTGAGCAACTGTGACAGGAATTCATGTGCACGTTCTGTCCCAGAGTTTAAGATTTTTAAATCAAGTCCCAAGAGTCTTAAATGAGTATGTATGTAATTCTATGTAGGGCGAGATATGGGAAAAGGTGGGCGATGATGGGCTAAATTTTGGAGAAGTTTATGAGGAGGGCCACATAAGAGCCTGGAAGGGGCTGGGAAAACACTGGGAAGAAGAGGAGGCACTGGGAATAGTCCTTGTTCTTATGGGTAGATGCTGTGTGATGAGGAGACACTGGCGACCGTGACTCTCATCAGTCTCCACCATTCTGCAACCCTTCTTCCACCAACATTCTCTGGTTTGTGGGTTGGTGGTCAAACCTTTCCACCTAGGGAAGGATGGCATCTCCATGAGTGGAGGGAGAAAAGTGACAAGAAGGCACAGTGCTAGGGGAAAATCCATTGGCCTGACACAAGTATGGTGGTCCCAGGAAAAAATATTGCCATCCATCATGGGGGGCGCTATGAGTGACAGGGCTGTGTCCCTTTGTGACTCCTTAGATTACAGAAACTGAGTCCTGGGCACATGGAGGTAAGTTCAGAAGGACCCAGGCTTTCTTGGTGCTCAGTGTATTATTCTTTTATTCAGTGAAGGTGAACAAGTGTTAAGTGTGGAGGCTATATACAACATACCTTGCTGTGAGTGGGTGGGAACCCTGGCTCTTGCATTCATTGACATTAGCTTTGAGCTTATGTCAATGCTTTGGTACATAAGGTGACATTCTTATATTTACAGAATTCCATATGTCATAAATATGAGAAAGCTCTCAATGCATAATGCGGACAGTTCCACACATAAATACTAGGTGGCAGCCCAGCACTGCCTTTGAGTAGCTGTGGTATCTTGCCTGATTCTCTACCCAGCACTTTAGTGGACATTTTAGACGTTTTCAGAAGGGCTTCAGTGGGAAGGCCTACAGAAATAAGCAAATGATGCTGATGACACATTTGTTAACTGCCTTTCTCCAAACCACTTTTTAAATTACAAATTATACATGCAATTTAATGAGATGGTAAAAACGTAAGGCGACTGAAAAATAGGCAGAGGATGTAAATAGCTATTTTATAGGAGTGATGCGTAAGGCAATGGCCATATGCGGTGCTTAACTTCTTGGGAGAAGAGAAATTAAAATTATGTAAGTATGATTTTATCACCCCTTGATCTGATAGAAACATTTCTCCGAGTTCTAACCTAAAGAAAAATGAGAGACATGGTTAAAGATCTATGCACAAGTATCCTCTATGATTTATTTATGGTAATCTGAAGACATTAGTTCTTGGAAGGTGCTATTTCCTACAGTAGAATATTATACATTCTTAATTGATTTGATTTTATATTTTAGTCAGTCTCTAACAAAATTATATGCATTATAGTCAGTTAATGTAAAAAATGCTGACACATGATTCATAAAAAGAGACAAAGAAGGGGGTAGTTTGCCTCTTTGGAGACGGGGAGAGATGGGATTTGTGTGGATTTTAGTCATTAGGAGAAATGACAGGATAGAAGTTTCTACTCTCACGCTCTCGCTTGGCTGGTGCAGAGCAGAATCAGGATCAAATGAATCACTCTGGTCACACAGCAGTGAATCTTCAGGAGCATCACAGGACAGAATCCCAGGGCTTTTTTTGGGACCATTTTTTGGCGTCCCATGAATGTATGGGGACCTTGGTGCAACACTCAGTGGTACTGTCAGAATACAGGTATCTGTGGCAATTAAAAAGGAAAATAATCCAGTAGAATAGAAAGAATCTTCTCTCTCCTGAGTGATACGGAAATATCTCTACCCATTTTGCTCTATTCACAAATGTATTAATCTGCCTTTAATTTCTTTCTTAACATTCTTACATAACATGTAATGTCTTTTATGAAAAGCAGAAAATTGTAGCTGGCTGAGCTTTTTGCTTTAAGCAAAGACATGAATGAACAAGACAAGGAAAAACTGACAGCGTTGTTTGACCAAGAGTGTGCTTGTTGTATTCCTTTAGAAACACATAAATCAAGTGTTTGATTTATTTATTTTCTGACCTTGTTGAGTCAGTTATCCATTGCTCTCATTATGGAAATAGCAGATAAAATAAAGGAAGGCTTTCATCACGGTTGGACACTTCAGTAACTATAGAATAAAAATATGGAGTATCTAATCTTGGAATCTAGTACCAATTAAAAGGCTTTTAATTTAGGTGACTATATTTTAAAATAATAGTCTGATATAGTCCCTTATTATAAACATCACAATCTATATAGTCAGAGTCCTGGTCTCTTTGCTTCACCTATCAGCCAACAACTTACAAACTGATGGAGAAGTAACCTCTTCATTGGCTCTGTGATTCCAGCCATCCTAGTATTTTTAAATAATTAAAATATTTTACTTTTTTCAAGTTAAAAAATTCTTACAGGAATTTATGTCAAGCACATGGCTTCACCCCATTGTCTTCCTTTTTTAGAAATTTGCATTTTTATTTTTAACATGACAATTACAAAGTTCATCAAAATACTAGTTAACAGCGTTTTCCTTTTTCCTAGATCCTGAACTTTGACAATGGCATTGCCAAGTTCTTTCTTAAAATTTTACCTCGATTAGGAAAATAGGTTGCTTTTCTGTGTTCGCTGAGATATTTGGGCACATCCTACTTCCAGGCTCCCACTGAGGTGGGGGCAGAAGCATGGGAGATGAAGTCCTCCCTTTGTGTGAAATGATAGTGCAGTTGAGCTATTACAACAATTCCCATGGAGAATCGTGTATCTGATGAGGGTAGGAACAGTGACAACGGTCCCCACCAAGCCTTTTTACTTCACAAAGTGCTAGAATGTTTGAGAGGGTTTTGCATAGCAGGTTAAAACCTTCCTGAATGAGATCGACAAAATAATAGATTTTGTTATAATAAAATACAAAAGAAGCACCTATTATTCATTAATTTTAAAAATGCATATATTTGACCTAAATGTCTAGTCTGCCTTTTATCTGTACAGTTGATATCATGAGACAAAGAAGGGAGAATATGAATTTTAGCAACTTCAATCTTGGTGCTTCCTGGAACATTGAGAAAAGTCGTTCCTTTTATTTTGTTCATAATTCTGTTTGGGGAGTGCATGTGAAAGCACTGTAATAAACATCTGCATGTTTGGTAGGAGGTTATGAGATCTCTATTTTTATTTGAATTTCCTTGATCATTGGATTTACGTGTGCAGGAATTTTTCAGTGTGAATGGTCTGGGTCATTTTTCACTTAGGTCAAAAGCATAGACAATGACTTGGGTTTGACTTCCTGGTGTCTCAGTAACTTCAGAATCTGTGAAAACCCACAGATACCTCTTGCTTTGTCAAATTTCCCCAAAGTTAGGAATGGCCTAAGGCCAATGGCTGAGCTGCAGCAGAGACTAGGGTCTCTTCCCTGACTGAAGGGTGCAAATTTTCTACTACGTAATTTTTACCTTGCAGATCTAGATTAATTTCAGCAATGAGCTGAGGGCTTGCCTTTGGGTATGGGCTCACTGTGGACACTCGTGTCACCTTTCCAGAGTCCCTGAAGCCCCCTCCCAGCCCTTTCTCTTCCCTACCCCCTTCTGATGGGTGATGATGAAGTTGCCTTACCACTCACTAGTGACTAAATCAAAACAACCAAACTCAGTCCAGATTTTAGAGGAAACGTTTTCAGTTATTTTTCACATTTATGATAATAATGTCATATATAGCTTTTATTTCTCGTTAATTCATGGCTTTTATTGGGTAGTCTAGGCTGGCATCAAACTCACAAAGTAGCTGAGAATGACTTTGATTTATGATTCTCTTGCCTCTATCTCCCAACAGCTGGAATTAAAGATATGAGCTATCACAGCAGGTTTATACAGTGCTGAGTATCAAACCTAGGGCTTTGTACACGCTGGGCAAGCAGTATACCCAACTGAGCTATATGCCCGGACCTGGTATTAACTCTTCTTTACAGTTTTGATGGAATTCAATGATAAAGTCCATTCTTTGCTTTTCTTTCTTAGAAAAAAATTTTATGGCTGCTTCAATCTACTTGATAGTTATAAATTTCTTTATATTGTTCTATTATCCTTTTGATTTAATGTTGGTAGGTCATTTGTGTCTCTAAGAACTTATTCATTGCTTCAATATTTTTTGGTTATTTGGAATATAAGTGTTTAAAGTACTCCTTAATAATTATTTAGAGTTCACTTGAATCTATAGTATCCCTCTCTTTTATAAATTTGTACCCTGCCTTTCTTTTGGTTAATTTGGCTGGGAGATTGTCAATTTTATTTTATTATTATTTTTTAAAGAACCATTTCTTTGTTTGACTCTGATTGACTAAAGAATTGTTCTTCAGTCTTCATTTTGTTCAATTTCTTCCTCATCATTATTATTTCTTTTCCTACACTGTTTTAGGGTTTGGTTTAGTCTTGTTTGTTTAGGATCTTGAGGTGCATCATGAGATTATTTATTTAAGATCTTTCTGTTTTTTAACTATAAACGTTAATATCTACAAACCTTCCTTTTAGAACTGCTTTAGCTGTAACTCAACAAGGTTGGTAAGTTACATTTTCATTTTTATTTGTGTCTAACAGCCTTTTCCTTTCCTTTCTGATTTCTTCAGTGACTGAATAGCCATTCAAGAGTACACTCAGTTTCATCTATATAGTTTGTGGGATTTAATTTTGCTATTAGCTTCTAAAGAGCTATAATAAACACTATAAAATGATAATATGTAAGAAGATCTTTTGAAAATTTGCATTTAGTAAGGTTCGATTTGTGACCTAGAACATAGTCTGTTTAGATTCCATGGGATGCTAAGAAAAAAGTGCATGTTTTATTTCTTTCAGATAGGATCTTCTATAACTATGTATTACATCCATTTGTTCTTTAGTGTATTTTAACTGAGTTTTACTTTTTTAATTTTTAGTTTGGATGGATTATGTAGATATGAGCATGAGATATTGAAATCACCTACTATTATTATATTGTGACTTATCTGACCTTTGGTGTTCAATAGTGGGTTTTTTTTTTTTTTTTTTTTTTTTTGTAAGATAGGGTTTGCCATGTTTGTGGTCTGTGTATTCACAATTGTAACACATTCTTGACAAATCATTCCATTCTTTTTAATGTGTAAAGATGTACCTTACCTCTTTTGACTAATTTGGATTTGAAATCTACTTTATCAGAAATGAAAATCTATGTCAGCTGCTTTTTGCCTTCCTTTTTATTGACAGATTGTATTTCACCCCCTTGGCTCTTGATCTGTGAGTATCTTTACCAATGAAGCGTGTTTCTTAGAGACAGGAGATACTTGGATCTAGTTTTTAATTCAGTCAGCAAATCTAAAAAGCTCTATTAGTAAGCTCATGAAATGTACAGCTAAACCTCTATTGAAAATTTTTTTATTCCTATAGTTTTTTGTTTTTTCTGGTTGGTTGGATTATTTCCTGATCATTACTTTCTCCCCTACTAGTATAGGGGATTTGCTGGCTAACTCTGTTAGGAATCATAGATTCCTTCTTAGCTCTCCTTTGTTTATTTTATTGTATTATGACTTTTATTCTTTCTTATGCTCTCATGATTGAGACTTTCTTGCTCTTCTGTGTATAATATTCCTTGAATTCTGCAGTGCTGGTTTGTGGTGTGTGTGTGTGTGTGTGTGTGTGTGTGTGTGTGTGTGTGTGTGCGTGTGTGTGTGTGTGTGTGTGTGTGATAAATTAGTTTCCTTAATTTCTGTTTGTCTTAAAATGTCCTAATTTCTTTATCAGTTTTAAAATATAGCTTGCCTAGATAGAGCTATCTTGGTTGACAGTTATTTACTTTCAGGGCTTTAAATATTTCATGCTTTCCTGATTTTGAGGATTGGTGAGAAATCTGTTGTGTCTGCCTTTATAGCTGAGTTTGTGTTTTTTCTTATATATCTTAATATTGTTTCTTTCTTTTGTATCTTATAACTTCTTGACTATAACATGCTATAGAGAAGTTCTTTTCTGGTTCTGTGTATTTGGGATTTTAAATTCCTTTGGCATTTGAATGTTTGTTTATTTCTCTGGATTTGGAGGAATTTCTGCTATAATTTCATTGAGTGGGTTTTTTTTTTTTTTTTTTTTTTTTTTTTTTTTTTTTTTTTTTTTTTTTTTTTTTTTTTTTTTTTTTTTTTTTTTTTTTTTTTTTTACTTCTTTCCTGTTTATCTTAGTTTCTTATATCCTGTGGATCCTTAGGTTTGGGTTTGTATCCTGGAGTGTTTTGACATTGTGGTCGTGCTTGGTGAGAGTCGATTGTCATTCCATGTGGGTCTTGAGGATTGAACTCAGACCATCAGTCTTGGTGGCAAGCTCCTTTATCATTTAGGGCATCTCACCAGACCAATTCACTTTGCCTTTAATATTTAATTTTTAATTCTTTTCAAAATTCCCATTTCCTTGATGAATTTTCTTCAGTGTTGCTGGTT
Source organism: Uromys caudimaculatus (assembly GCA_028551405.1). Classification (NCBI taxonomy): domain Eukaryota; kingdom Metazoa; phylum Chordata; class Mammalia; order Rodentia; family Muridae; genus Uromys; species Uromys caudimaculatus. The sequence goes on along the minus strand of CM052709.1, from coordinate 68,496,343 downwards.
TATTTATCCATACTGCTGATTTCCTCATCAGAGTATCCTCTTTTTGCTCTATGTGGTTGGTTATGTCCTTTTTTTCTGTTGCTGTGGTAAAATGTCCTATAAAAGCAACCTAAGGAAAATGTTCTTATTTTGTTGTTGTTGTTGTTGTTGTTGTCATTTTTATTTGTTTCGGTTTTGTTCTTAGCTCATGGTTCAAGGGTACAGTCTATGATGGTGCGAATAGGCCAGCGGCAGGGATTTGAGGTAGTTGGTTATGTACATGTGCATGGTACATTCCATCACAGAGAATGATGGCTGTTTTCTTTTTCCTTTTTATTCAGCGCAGAACTCTACCCACAGAGTTTTCTTTTTCCTTTTTATTCAGCACAGAACTCTACCCACAGAGTGGCACCACCCATGGTTCAGGTCACCTCAATTAACCTAATCTAGATAATCTCTCATAGCTGCCTGGAGTCTTTTCTCTTAGGGGACACTAGGTTCTGTGAAACTGACAATCCATGTCAGTTATCACAGGGATCCTGGGTTGAACTGATCTGCTTGTGTGTATCTTCTTTCAGGTTGTCAATAATTTTTGCTCACAATCTTATGAATCATCATCTGGAATTATCCTATTTCAGTGTCTGGATTCAGTGACTAAGGGATTGTGATCTTTTGGAGGAGTCCTGCTGCTTTGCTTTTCTATGTCTCTTGAATCCTCATGTTGCAGTGTGTGCCCTGTTGATTTGGAGATCTGCTCTGCTTGCTCTGATTGAAAGGCTTACTCTTGGAGTCTCAGCCTCTGGTCTACTCAGGTAGAAAGCAAACTGCCTTTGGAAAATGGCTTCTGGTTTCCCTTCTCCCACTAGGGAATTTCCCAGCCAAAGCTGTGTTCAGCTCACTCCTGTTTCTACATCACTCATCTTTGTCTCTGTTTTTTTCTTTGTTTTTTTGTTTGTTTGTTTAGCTAGTTGTCCTTTCTTTACCGTTCTTTGTTTTCCAAGTTTGCTCTTGTTTTTTTCTCTTTGGAGTACAGGCTGTGTTCTGAGCTTGCTCGCATAACGTCAGCTTTTAGTCTACCTTCTTACCTAGGAGTCTCTCTTGTTATTTTGAAATTAGCATCATTAATACATGTAATCAAGCAGTAGGTGGGAACAGAGGGAGCTGGCAAATCTTCCTTGGATATTTTTTGCAATTTTGTGCACTGGGTTAGATCTTTAAGAACACTGCTTTTCCCTCAAGACACCAACCTCTGTGAAACATCGAGAGACATCGCTAACAGAAAGCATTGCTTCTCAGTCTTCTTCTGTAAACCACTCCTCACAGCCAGGACAGAGAATGTGTAGCCACCAATCCAGTCAACAGTGGAGCCATTTAGTGTCTCACCTTGGGTCCTGCCCTGCCCCAGCATGCCAGAATATTCTTTACTACTCACATTTTCTCTCTTAAACTGTATTTTCTGAGTATATGATACTTTACTCCACACCACGTCTGCATTTGTCTTAGTATATAAAAAAAATTACTCTGTCATCTCAAGTCCTAAAATAAGACAGACCTTTCATGCTTTTGTCTGAGGTTCTTTATTCTCCTGATGTGATGATACACGTGGAGACAACATTCGTAGGACAGAAAAAGGACAGATATCCTCAGCCTTCAGTTCTGGGGAATCCTTGTATAGCTGCAAGCTTATACAGCTGAAGCAGGGAGCTGGGTACAGGGCAGAAGGGGAGGGAAGTGGTGCTCGTAGTTAGCACCGAGGTAGAGCAGACTACAAACCCATCAGTAAAAATACAGAAGCCAGCTCAAAACCTGTGCTTATTGTCAAGACAGATGAACTCATTAGTGACATCTCTTCTTACTCTTGCATTCTTTCTGGCTTAAGGCAGACTTCTGAGCCCCCATGTGCACAGGTACAGGAATGTGTTCACTTGTGCATGTGCCTTTAAAAACAGCATTAGGAATCCACTTGCCAATCTAAGTGTTCAGGGATGGAGAAGAAAGGGCAGTGCCATTTTTTTTTTTTTTTTTTTTTTTTTAAGATCTGCTTAGGGAAAGCTCAATTTATCCTCCTTGATTTGGCAACTGATGGTTTACATGTTTGCATGACTTGTTCTCCAGTAACTCTACCAGGCCAAGACTGACTCTTGCTATTTGCTAGATGATCAAACAAAATTTGCCTTTCACCCACTAGCGGGACAGTGACAGGTGTAGAATTTAGAGCATCTGGATATTCCCATCATGCTTTGTTGCTTCTTTGGCAGCTTTAGAGGGCATTTCAACTTGACTCTACAATATCTTTTTAGGACTTCCTAGCTCCTAGGCACCACGAAGATTAAGAGAATATGTGAAGATGGATATAATATGTTTCCTGCTGGCTCCCAGGCCAGAATCCTTCCCCTTGCAAACCGCTCAAAGCAGCATGCAAGAAGGTTAGTAAGCACTCAATTACATTTTGGGGGCAATGCATCGTGAGTAGCCTAGGGTTAAACATGTCTAATTTAGCATAAGCAGATGTGAACAAAGCAACAATGTGTACACTAGGAACAGAGAAGAAGTAATAAAAAGAATTGGCACCTGAACAGAAAAGATGAACCGGCCTTCCTGCAGGTCCTTTGTCTCAGTCATTTGATAGAAAGAAAGAAATCACTCCATAAATCAGTTGAAGCTGGTCTTATTCTGCCATTCACATAACATGGAATTACTTGCTTAGACTGATAAATGGATGCCTTTGCAAGAGTCCTGTCACCAAGTCTTACATAACTTACAGTGCAATTATTACTCATGTCCCAGGAAGGACTTATTTATTTTAGCTTCTATCATCTTTCCTGTCCTGAAACATGTCTTTTATGTATTTGCTTTTGAGAACTGGAGTAGATACCAGCACAGAGAGAGGCTTTTCCCACAATTTTAACTAGAATTTTATTTTGAAGGTGAATGATATGAGAAAATACACTGATTTTTTTCTTATTTTGTAGCCAGAGCTAAATGAAAATAGCAACCACACATTTTATTATAAAATTAAGGCTAAACTGAAGATATGGTTGGGACCCCAGAAGTTCTAAGGCTAGAATTTATGAAATGTACAAGTCTTAAATATGTTAGCACCCAGCAGGTTTACTAACTTTATTTTAATTGTTAAAATCCAAAGAAGACAGACATCACTGATTTTTGTATACAATATTGATATAGATACACATATGTGTGTATGCCCAAAATACAAAATTACTCACAGGTGTACAGTGCATACAAACTTATTTTTAAAACTCTGATATTATTTTTGTGCTTCTGATTTTTTGAGATGGGGTCTTATGTAACCAAGAATGACCTCAAACTCCCTCATAGTCGAGTCTGGCCTTCGATTCTTGATCATTCTGCCTTCCCACCCAGTGGTGGGATGCTTGGCTTGTGCTGCCATGCCCAGTTCAAATTCTACTTAAAAACCCCTTGAAAGGGTAAAATGTGGCATGGGATCTCCAGCTTGACTCTGTGTGTCCTGTAATTTAAATTAATGTCCCTGAAGGGAAAGATCTGAATTTTGGCAGCGGTATGTAACAACTAACTCCAAGTCGTTTTTAGGATGAAATGGAAAATTAATATATGTCAGTCATTTTGTTTTATATTTTAACATGTGCATTGTGGCCATGTTGCCTTCTTCTTAGCTTGTGTGTATCTTTAAACTTTAGGTTAGCAGAAACTTGTTATCAAGTAATCACTATCTTTTTTATATACAGCCTGGAATTGTTCAGTATTTAGTAGTGAATTAGCAATATCCACTTAGCTTACAACCCTCGACAGGCAAATTCCTGTCAGTTTAAAACTAGAGGGATTTTTTGATACCTTTATGCATAAAATGTGTTTTATATCTTAGTTAAATAACAAACCAATGCAATTATTTTGAGAAGATTCTAGATTTTCTTTCATCCTTTCCTATTTCCAATGATGTTATAGATTAGAAAGTCTTACTAATGGAATTTCCCCTATATTATAGCAAAGGAGAGCTACTTAGAAGAGGAAAACTTGGTTTACAGTAGAAACAGAGGTTTGTACCCTACCCTTCATCCTGGCCCTGTGTTCCACCTGCAAATTACAACTGTGCCACTCAGTTGTTTTCTTCCCTTTGCTTTTAACACTTACTTATAAACATTAAAAAAAAAAAAAATTGTTAAGTTTGTTGGGTTTAGAGCAACATAAAGAGCCGAGCGGAAGCTCCTGCTGTTCTTTCTGTAACACACACCAATCCACATCACAAAGCCACACTGTGTGAATTCCTGAAAGGAACTGTTCTTTTGCCTTCCCTCGCTTTTTATTCGCTCTCCATCTGGAATAGTTCAGAAACAATAATTGAAAGAGACAATTAGATGCAAACCAAGGTGCGTATGTCGACTTTGTTTTATCTACTATATTAATTACCTTTCTAGCTGCCGCTATGAAATACCTTACAATAGCAACGTGAGGAAGAAGGAATTGATTTTGACCCATAGTTTGAGGGTCCAGTCCATCGTGATGCAGAAGGAATGGCGGCGGGAGCTTGAGGTGGCTCACCACACCACATCCGTAGTCATAGAACATGAAAGTCCAAGGGGAAGGAACGTGGTCCAGGTGTGGCAGCATCAATATATTACTGTCCTCATTACATCTAAGTTGAGACATACTTTTCATCTGTCTGTGTGGATATTTTAGCTACCTTCTCAAATGTCCTTATTTTTCTATTTTGAAATAGAGAACTATGACTTTAAAGCTCCTGAAAGAGAAATGCTTAGGTCTTTGGGGCAGAAATATTTAACAGTGATGTATCATATCATATGCATTTACATCAATTATTTGCACTATTATGACTCATTGGATGAAGAAAGCCTGCATCTGGAAGAGGCTATAACCATCCATGGGCAAAACCTTGGAGGTGAGGAAAGCCTTTTAGAAAGGAAGCAAGTGCTTCCTATTTATCTGAAAAAAGGGTCTTGCTGTGTAGGCCAAGTCGGTCTTACTGTGTTAGATTTCAGACAGACTGGTTTTGAGCTGTCCATCCTTCTCCCTTAACTATGAATAATGGGATCACAGGCATGCATTCATGAAATGTTGCAAAGTTATTTTAGACCCTTTATATGCATCTTTAGTCTATAATAGCTCTGGGATGCACAGTACATAAATGGGTGCTTGAATGGAGTCACATTTGTTATTAACACTATTCAGGCTTGAATAAAAACACGTTTCTAAGCAATGAAATGTCTCTTGAAAGAGGCTAATTTTATCGTCTAGGAAAAAAATATTTCTGAAACTATGTTTGATGGAAATACAGCTACAGACAAAGAAATGAAAGTAAGATTTAAATACATTTCTTGCAAATATAGAAAGTTCTCAAATTTTATAAAACCGGAAATACATTCAGTTAAAAAAATGTGTTGCTACCTTACACAACACCCACACCCACATGATGTTTATCCACTATGCCTAAATTGTATATATTTGAAAGCTTTTTATGAGTGCATCATAAATACACTTTCTAGAAATCATACTTTAGCCCTGTGTATACATCAAAAGGAAACTAAAGTAACAAAATAAAATAAAGTAAAATGAAGTGCAGAAGTAAACAACATTCCTAGACCTTGTTCCCATCCAGAGCCTCCTCCCACGGGACCAGTTGCCTGTGTCCATGGCTTCACGTGTGCCCTCCCCCCGCCTCTGCCTTGCCAATCAGAGTTTGGTTTCTGCAGAGCATCTTAAAAGAATGTTCCTGAGGCTGGCGATATGGCTCAGTAGGTAAGACTGCCGGCTGTGCATGCATGAAGACCTGAGTTCTAATCCTAGGCACCCATAGAAAAAGCTTTGCATGGATGTGTATGCCTGTCACCCCAACATTATGGGACAGAGACAGGAGAACCTCAGGAGCTTGCTGGCCATCAGCCTGGCCAAAATAGGAGGTGTATGGTTCAGTGAGAAGTCCCCGTCTCAAGGGAATAATGTGGAAAGTGACATCAATATTTTCCACTTGCCTCTGCATCCTTGTATAGGGACACACACACACATGCATACACCACAAACGCAACACACACACACACATACACAAACACTCATGCACACACACACTCCAAATGAAAAAAAGAATAAACGAATATTTTAGTATTGCCTTTAGGATCTCATTTGAAATATCTTCATTAATATGTTTTAAACATTTTGACATATAGAAATTGTACATATTTCTTGGAATCCAGGGTGATAATTTAATACACAGTGTAATGTGTAATGATCAAGGTAATTAGCATTTACACCTCCTTAAACGTAGCACATTTTTAAATGCTGCTAACATTTGAACTCTTGTAGTTCTTTGTAAAGTGAATTGCTATAAACTTTAATCATCCTACTATACTATAGGTCATTTACTTATTCTTCCTACATGACTGTATTTCTTTGTCTGCTATCCCTCTTAAAACAAACAAACAAGCAAAACAACAACAACAAAAATACTAAAAGCAAAACCAAACCAAACCAGCTCTCTGCTACCTGTTAAAGGAGTCAGAAATACCTTTAGGGGGCTAACTCCTTGTTACTTTAAGAATAGCCTTCCCTTTTACTTAAACTAAGACTTTGGGCAGGGGGTGGTAGGTGGGGTAAAAGTAGGCATGCCCAGAGGTGTTCCTACGTGCCATATTCATGACAGAAACTGAGCACCCCCGGAAGCATTCTTGTCCACTGGTTTAGCCTCTGTTCTAGGACCTTGAGAGCCTTTCCTTCTTAAATGGGACATTAAATCAAATGTTCTCGGGGAGACACACCTTAGAACGTGTTGGGAATGAGCGTTCTCCCACAGTGCTTTCCAATGTGATCCTATATGGGGGTCACAAATAAGACCCCCATACTTCTGGGGAGGACATTGTTTTGGCAATTTTTCCTGGGATCTCCTTACTTGCTTCTGGTAATAAGTCTCTCTTCTTTTATCTCTTTGCTGACTTTTGTTATCGTAGCTTTATGCTCACCAATTAGCCCTGACCCATTCCTTTGGGCTAACCATCCATCTCTATACCCTTTATTGCCAGTGCTAACCACCACTTCATCTTTTTGGCTTTTACACACGAGTGAGACTATGCCGCCTTTGTCTTTCTGTGTCTTAGCATAACGTCCTCCCCTTTCATCCATGTTGCAACCTTTCTTTCTGTTTTTTTGTTTCCTTCTTTCTTTCTTTCTTTCTTTCTTTCTTTTTTTTTTTTTTTTTTTTTTTTTTTTTTTTTTTTTTTTTTTTTTTTTTTTTTTTTTTTTGCATGCTGGATAATATTCTAGTTTATATGTGTTCTACATTTCCTTTGTCCACTCACTGGCTGGCAGACAGCGCTGCAGATTCATTTCTCAGCACTTACTAAGAGGACCGCAGAGAACATGGGAATGTGAGTCACTTCATTCATGGGGATGGCTTCTGATGACTCTAGTTTTAATTTCTGAGGTTCTTCTCTATTGTTTGAAGAATGACTTCTTAATTTGCAATCCTAACAGAAGTGTATAAGAGTCTCCCTTTCTTAGTTATTTTTGTGGTTATAACTATTCTATCTGCGGTGACATAGGACCTCGCCATGGTTTTGATTTGAATCTCCTTTATGACTAATGATGTTGAGTACTTTATAGTATGCACATCAACCATTTATATATATATTTTTGAGAGATTTTTGCTTATTTAACTTTCCATTTATGTTTTCTTCTATGCCATTGAGTTGTTTGAGCTCCTATTATGGTCTGGGTTTTCCTTTCTTGTTGGATGTATAGTCTGTCTGTCTGTCTGTCTGTCTGTCTGTCTATCTACCTACCTACCTTCCTACCTACCTATCTGGTTGATTTTTTTATTGAGACAGAGTTTCTCTGTGTAGCCCTGGAACTCCCTATCCTGGAACTCACTCTGTAGACCAGGCTGGCTTTGAACTCACAGAGAACTGCCTGCCTCTGCCTCTTGAGTACTGGGATTAAAAGGATGCCCCTCCCCTTACCGCTTGACATACAGTTTATTTTTTATTTTTAAAATTGTGGGTAAGGTAAGATAAATTAATACATATAAAATCATTAGCATATAAAAATTAACACATATAAGACACATATAAAGCCATTAAACCAGGATAGTGGGGTCCTTCAAATCTTGGTCTTTTTTCTTTTTCTTTTTTCTTTTTTTTTTTTGAGATTATTCTTTTTTTATTTTTTGATACTTTAAATACATTTCCAATGTTCCCCCTTTCTAGGTCTCCTCTTTGGAAACCACCTATCCCCTCCCTCTCCCCCACCTCTATGAAGGAATTCCACCTCCTGCCCACCCGCCCACCCACTCCCTTATTCCCACCTTGACATTCCCCTTTACTGGGGCTTCTCCTCCCCCTGATGGCCAACAAGACCCTCCTCTGCCACATATGTGGTCTGAACCATGGGTCCTTCGATGTGTATTCTTTGGTTGGTGGTCCAGCCTCCAGGAGAAACGGGGAGGGGGGGTCAGGCCAATTGACACTGTTGCTCCCTCCATGGGGCTGCAGACTCCCTCAACTCCTTCAGTCCTTTCTCCAGCTCCTCCATCTGGGACCTTACTCTCAGTCCAGCAGTTACTGTAAAGTGAAACTTGGGTATTCTGAACTTTTGGGCTAACATTCACTTATCAGTGAGTACATACCATGTTTGTTCTTTTGTGACTGAGCTACCTCGTTCAGGATGATATTTTCAAGTTCCATCCATTTGCCGGCAAATTTCATGAAGTCATTGTTTTTAATAGCTGAGTAGTACTCCATTGTGTAAATGTACCACATTTTCTGTATCCATTCCTCTGATGAGGGACATCTGGGTTGTTTCCAGCTTCTGGCTATTATAAATATGGCTGCTATGAACATAGTG
>CM052709.1:68467670-68487017 GCA_028551405.1 Uromys caudimaculatus | reverse complement strand
TTTGAGACAGGGTTTCTCTGTGTAGCCCTGGCTGTCCTGGAACTCACTCTGTAGACCAGGCTGGCCTTGAATTCAGAAATCCACCTGCCTCTGCCTCCCAAGTGCTGGGATTAAAGGCGTGCGCCACCACTGCCCGGCTTTTCCTGTAATTCTTTAATGGATTTTTGTGTTTCCTCTTTAAGGGCTTCTAGTTGTTTATCTCTATTCTCTTGTATTTCTTTAAGGATGTTATTCATTTCTTTCTTGAAGTCTTCTATCATCAGCATGAGAAATGATTTTAAATCTGAGTCTTGCTTTTCTGGTGTGGTGGGGTATCCAGGGCTTGCTGTGGTGGGAGAGCTGGGTTCTGATGTTGCCAAGTAACCTTGGTTTCTGTTCCTTATGTTTTTACCCTTGCCTTTTGCCATCTTGTTAACTCTGATGTTAGCTGGTCTTACTCTGTATGTCTGTGGCTTGCCCCTCCTGCAGGCCTCTGTGTCAATACTCCTTGAAGACCAGCTCTCTCTGAGAGGTATTTTGGTTTGGAGAGCTGTGACACAGGTTCAGCTCTGGGGTGCAGACAGAAACCAGAAGGATCTTGTCCTCAACTGTCCCTTGGTTCTTATATCCTGATGGCTCTGCAAGGGTCCCTCTTGATCCAGTGAGTTTGAACAGAAATGGTGGTTTTGCCTGTGCTCAAAGGTGTGTCAGCACTCCTGGGATACCAGCTTTCCCCTGGAGCCCTGAGGCCCAGGTTCTTATATCCTGATGGCTCTGCAAGGGTCCCTCTTGATCCAGTGAGTTTGAACAGAAGTGGTGGTTTTGCCTGTGCTCAAAGGTGTGTCAGCACTCCTGGGATACCAGCTTTCCCCTGGAGCCCTGCGGCCCAGGCTGAGGTCCCCAGGCACAGATTGAAACCAGAAAGTTCCTGTTCCCGACTTTACCTCAGTCCCTGTGTCCCGAGGGTTCCGGGCGGGTCCTTGTGAGCAGTGGTGTTCTCCTTAACCCCACTCACCGCTTTTCCATGCTCCTGGGAGGGTAGCTTTCTCCTGGCGCTCATTGGCTATGGACTCCTGGTGGCCCAGGCAGAGGTCTCCACCCACAGATGAAAACTGGAAGGTTCTACGTTTCCTGTCCCCGAGTTTTCCTCAGACCCTGTATACCACTGGTTCTGGGCGGGTCCCAGTGAGCAGTGGTGCTCTCCTTAACCCCACTCACGGCTTTCCCACACTCCTGGGAGGGTAGTTTTCTGCTGGCGCTCGTTGGCTATGGACCCCTGGTGGCCCAGGCAGAGGTCTCCACCCACAGATGGACTCTCATCTTGTTCTTAATTAAAAATATTAAAAACTTGATGTCAGCTCTAGTCACCCTATTATATCACAGAGTACCAGCACTTTCCTCTTATCTGACTGACATGCCTGTGCTTACTTCATTGTACCAGAAAGTGTCAACAAAATGTTCTCACACAACAAAATGGGCTCCAGGGTCTTCCTCAAATGAACCCAAATATGTTTTGTTTGATAAAACATTGAGAGTTTATGACTGTCCAGTTGGGTCTCTAGGACCATGAAGCATGGATGGGCAAGTGATGACTCCTTCATAAGCCCATCTGGCTGAAAGCACCTGGGAGATGAACTTCTTCTTGAGATGAAAAATATGATAAAATGTCCATCTCAGAATAGATGAAAAATAACGGCCATCTTCTCGTGTGCCAGATATCACATTAGGTTGATGATTCTACAAAGAGAAATTACTGCCTAACCGCTTGTCATATCACTAGGTGTCATTAAACACAGCCCTGTTCTGTAGATCATTGGCCATATTTGTGTTTATTTTACTTCTTTAGATGATTTAGAACTTAAGTAATAATGTTGTTTAAAAACATTCTCTGATAAGACTTTAGGCTTGCTCCTTAAGTAGGACTTGGCATTAACATAGATATTAGAGAATGGTGAGGTAATCCCCTGGGAGTTTATTCCTAACTTGTAGCAGGGCACACAAATGAACTTTGAAGACCATCAGTTCTGGGTCCCAATCTTGATTCTATAAGTAGTAAAACAGAGGATCCCGAGAAAGTCTCTTGATCTCACTGATGCCTGGCTTATATGAGGAAGAAAGTTACTATCTCTTTTCAGGATTATTTAAAATACCAGAACTGTTGCACATTCAGTACAGGTTTAGCTGCTATTGTGTGTGGTCTATTCTTAGCTGAGCATCAGAACAATAACTTAACTATCATTTTACTGAGTTTAGTCCAGTAACATTTTACTTTCAGTAACGTTCAATTTATGACTTCATAAAGACTACAAATTTAGCCAGGCAGTGGTGGCACACGCCTTTAATCCCAGCACTTGGGAGGCAGAGGCAGGTGGATTTCTGAGTTCGAGGCCAGCCTGGTCTACAGAGTGAGTTCCAGGATAGCCAGGGCTACACAGAGAAACCCTGTCTCAAAAAAAAAAAAAAAAAAAAAAAAAAGAATACAAATTTAAACAGATTATAGTAAACCATGCAAAGTTTTGAAAATTGACTTATATTCTCTCTCCTGATGCATCTAAGAATGTACACAAACTTTGAATGGTGCTGGGGGTCATTGATGGTATGGTTTTGGCATGGCAACTCTGCATTCCTCCACACTGACCTGGATGGGTTGGTGAATAGTGAAACAATGAGGATGGCTAGATATCCCATCCAATTCTCCTCCTGTAAGTTTCCCTTCTAATGATGCCTGTTCAGCAGAATTTTCTACCCCACTGTAGTGACTCTACATGAAGTTCTGACAATCTTTAATGGGCAGGTTGTTATCTTTGCTGATTGGTCATATATTCTGGCAGAGAATTTTCTGTTTCTGTTGGCAAAGAGGGGATCTTGCAAATATTCCTACCCTTACCTAGTGGTGCACATTGTCTCTGACACTTACAAGGTCCTCCATCCCCTTCATAAACCAAATACAACTGCTTTTTGTTACCAAGTAATAAGGCTTTTATATACTTATGCTTTCTTCCTATTAGGTTTCTTATTTGTACTCTTACATGTTCTCTTTGGTTTCAGCAGATAAAGCTATACCCTGTCTGTCTGCTGAGTCACTTGGTTGGGGGTAGGGACTCATGGGGGAAAGATGGCTCAGCTGTTAAGAGCACTGGCTCCTCTTGTAGAGGATTCAGGTTTGGGTCCAATCCATCACATAGTGGCTCACAACCATCAGTAACTCCAGTTCCAGGGGACTGAGTGCCCTCTTCTGACCTCTGCAGATTCCAGGCACATACACGTGGTGGGCATATATACATGTAGACAGAACATTCATGCACAAATAGAAAGATTTTGTAAGATCAGTTGGTTCATCCTTCTATAAAAGTTCTCTTTGTTGAGTACCTTATACTTTAAGTCATCGTTTCCGCAAGTACAAGGGGTCAGAGCATTACATACTAGCTATTAATTCAATCACAGTGAAAGGATATTGAATAATGAAAAAAAAATAAGTAAGAGGTGCTTAGGTAGTCTATGATTGCCTTTCTATTTTACCACTTGAGAAGAAAATGACCTTGGTCATGTCACATATTATCTCTGAACCTCACTCTCCTTTATAAAATGGAGATAGCTTTCCGTTGCTGAGTCCACATGACCATTAAGTAGGATGACATTTGTCAAGTACTTGGCACCAAGTCCTCAATAAGTGACCACACTAATTAAGTGTGTCATTATCTCTCATTCATTGAACAAGTTTGGTATTGAGGCCTTATCTCTGAAAATAATTTCATACTCTTAGACTGATGAATTTTCTGGAGTCTCCTTGAGGATGTTTGTGTCTAGCATGGGAGAAAGAATTATCTTTAGTAGTATGAATTTGGTGCGACCAATAATACATATATTCCTAAAATGATAAAATGCTACTAAACCATAATGATTCATTTTAGTCTACTGTTTGAAATTGATATTGGCATTTGGTGAAGAAGCCACTTCTAAAATATTGATTTGAATCTCTCAGGTTCCTTAGAAAACTGGTATTTGCTGGTTGGACTACATATGTAGTCATCAGATGCTCGGCCTGTGTTAAGGAATCTGATTTAATGGAGCTTCATCTCCACTGCCTCTGTTAATGTGCAGCCTATTGCCAATGTGCATGTCTCCTTCAAAACCACTAGTGTTTGAGTTCCCCATCATGGTGAATGTATTCACTCATGGAATCCTTAAAAAGCTCACAGGCATGGGTGTACATTTACGTATTTTTAGATTTTCTTCTTGCAAAGATGAAAAACCATATTGGGGATTGGTGAGGTTTGGAGGAATCCATCTGAGAAAACAGCCACTTAATCCATAAAAATGTGGTGCTTCCTATAAAAATTAACACTACATTATAATTCCTACCAGGTGTTATATAAAGAATTGTTTATTCTCTCAAGTATTTATAGTATGCACCTTTCTTCATCTCAACACAGCAAGACCTCAGCAATAATGTAGAGTTTATAGTACCAGGAGCTTCATTTTTTAGAACTAATTTTGCTAATATATAATTGCTGGTATAAATGTTGGCACTTCCTTAACTGAAGTTGTGATAACGTGTATTGCCATAATGAAAACAAATGAGATTAATGGTCTTTTCCAGGTTTTTATCTGGCAGTGGCTGCAAGATTGAAATTCCTTCTGCTATGCCTCAGACAGGGCTGTATTTTCCTCCCAGTCTAGAGGAGTATCGCAGAATGGCTCTGCATAGACTATTCAATAACACACAAATGTCTTAGGAATGCTAACAGAAAGGACTTGCAAATTCAACAATCAAAAAGGCACAGTGTTGTTTAATGCAAATAATATATGAGAGGAAAAAAATAACCTCTTTTTTTAGATATCATATACATTATGGCTCAGATAATTCTCTGTTTTATCATCAAAGCATAAAGTTATTTTAGATACATTTCTCCCTAGATTTCCTCTTACATCTTAGATGATGTAGTGTGTGTGTGTGTGTGTGTGTGTGTGTGTGTGTGTGTGTGTGTGTGTGTGTATCTCCTTACTTAAGGCAGTCACACTTCATGCATTAGACTGTTTCTTATTTGTAGTGTTACTGGGGGTGATTCATGTGTTCAATATTAACCTTTAACTAAGTAGTAAAAATGTCTGTCTAAGGCATTTGCTTAGCTACAACTTTAATCAAATTCTAATGATGGGCATGTTTTCCCATGGAGGGGAATGGTGCGGCCCCTGGGTTTCTTGCAAGGGCACATCAAGAGTTCCCTCATGTTTTCATTATTATATTCAGGAACAATGTTGCTGAGTAAATATTTGTACTAATATGTTTTTATTTTAGGATTTCCTGGGGTGTACGCAGTCTCATAAGATAAATAATTAAAGGATCTGCCTTGCTGGGGAGCACAAAGCAGTGCTTGCTATGGGTCTGATGTCCCTTTGATAATCCATAACTGTCTTCTGTAATTATTTCCATCATCCAGCCAGGCAAAGATAAAAGATGGAACATGTTTCTTGTGCCTGCTCCTAGGGAAACTCCATTATCCTTGAAAGGCCATGTGATGGATAAAATCCAATCTGTGTGGACAGAGGCCGTCTTCAAGGACACACTGAGTGTGAACTGAAAATGAAGTTGTTACCAGAGAGCAAACTGCAGTCCTTGCTTCTTATGAATATTTGAATGAACTAAAAACAGCTCTGTGAGCTCTAAGCATCAACTGCAGTTGAAGCTGCCTGGAATTTAGGGGTCTGGGATGAACAGGATTGAAATTTTATGCCTCCTGCTGCTGTGGGTCTGCAGGGGGCAGGATTAGCTAGCTCTATGCCACCAAGGTAGAAGTTCTAGAAAACCTTCAGAAGCCATGAAACCCCCCCCCATCTTCTATGTTTTTTTGAATTCATTAAAATGCAACCATTTCTTACAGGCTTTGTAAGGGTAGAGGGTGACTGTGCTTTCCCCCATGTGATATTGATATTGCTGTTATTTGTATCAATAGAAATGTGGCCCCAGTCAGTCATTCATGAATATCTTTCTGTTTGCTCCATTGAGGAAGAGAGACAATGAGAAATAAAGTTTCTGATATCAGAGTTCTTTGAATTCTGTTAAAATTCTAATGAAAAGAGTTATCAGATACCTGATTTTACTTACCTAAGCCCACATAGGCTGTTTGTTCTTTTGTACAGACTCAGATAGTTGGCTTTGTGGAGTAGAAAATTTGGGACTGATTTTGTAATATAGAAGACTTGTAGAGAACACGTGGAGAGGATAATTTCAAAAGTGAACTAAAATGTATTCAGTTTCCTCAGCTTTCTTGGAGATTATTTCTAATATTATTCTAACATTAATACTGTTTTAGTTAGCATCACCAACTTCCCAGGAAGGACTGCATGCTAAGTTGGTGCCTTTAACTGAAGGAAAGAGATGAAGATGCAGAGTACGGTGTACACTGAATGTGTTTATAGTAAATTCCATTTAAAATCACTTTGTTTTGTGCATTATGATGAACAGTTAAAATAAGAGGGAAGCCTGGAGAGTACATAAATTACTACTAATGAGAGAAACTGTATAGGACATCTATCTAAGGGAAAAAAATTGCTGATTCAAATATAGCAGGAAACTGAAGATAAAAACCAAATTAAGAAGTCTTACCTGTGATTACTTTTATTTAGTGGTCATTCGTAAAAGAGTTCTTATGAAACACGGAATCTTAGTTAGAAACCCTATTCAGAAAGTTCTAGAAGCAGTGGCTACATCCTTTATTCCTGTCTTCAGTATTTTTCATCGACAGTGGGGAGTACAATGGCTGCCCAAGAGGAATGTGTAGGATTTTTCTCCTTGCTGGAATGAAGTGTCCTGTTTCTACACACGCTGTGAAATCACTATGATAGGTCATGCAGTATCAGGGCAATGCCAGCTAGAGCATAGTTTGGTTTCTTCTGTTTCTACAGCTCTGTGTGCAGTTAAGACTGGTGGTAAACACTGCCAGATTTCTAATTCTACTGCAAAAATGGAAAGGAAGTTGCCAAATACAATTCTAATTTGCATGCATGGAAAGGAAGGTCTTGATTAGAAGGGAGCTAGACTGAATAGATATTTGTGGTACATTGAAGATGGTTAGTTTTAAAGGTCGACTTGACACAATCTCTAGTTGCTTTTCAGCAGTCTCCATGAAACATTATCTAGATCAGGTTGGACTGTGGACATGTCTGTGGGAGACTATCCTGATTGTACCTGATACATGAAGACCCAGTTTAAAAGTGGGCAGCACCTGGGTTTGGGTCCTGGGTTATAGGGGGGAAAATGGAGAAAATGAGCCAAGCCCAATCGTGCTTGCATTTATTCTCTCTCTGCTCTTGACTGTGGATGTGGCTAGTTGCTTCAAGTTCCTGTACCTTGACTTGTTCACAGTGATGTAACATGGAACCAAAAGTCAAATAAACCTTTTCTTCCTCAAGTTGATTTTGTTTGTTAGGGTATTTTATCATAGCACAGGAAATGAAATCAAGATAACATCCATTTTAGAAATCATCTTTTGAAATGGATACAAATATGATTATTCTAAAATGGTCCAAGGGCTAGAAAGCCACTCTCATATTGACAATCATATTTAATAGCAGTTATAAATTTTTACTAAATCCAATGATTTAACTAGAGGTTGAAGCAAAAGTTGGCACCATTGCTAGCTCTATTGTCTTTAGAAAATCCTGGAGATAATTTGGGACTATTCTCTCATCTCTATTGTGTAATATGACTAGATAATCCCATAGGCAGTTTAGGGAACAGGGCACACATGGATCCTAGACATGCCCCAGAAGATTTGGGTTTGGAGTCCTCTTCTATCACTTGCTGGCTGTCTAAGCTTCCTGAGCAATTTTCATTTAGGGAGGACTGTGGAAAGTCCCTTCCGGGATAGTCCCTTGTGGACAGGAACAATGACCATAGAGTGTCTACACATGAACCTTCTGATAAATGTTAGTTTCCTTTCTCAGATTTTTTTCTTTAATTTCTACAAAGTTCTAATTGAATAATATCAAAGTGTCTGTGGAGTATTTGAATACAAATAGGATTAGGCCTATAACTGTAGTGTTGGGTATACGGCCTACTTGGCTCATAATGCCCAGTAAATGTCAAAGGATGAAGAGGAAGAGGGCAATGAGGAGGGTGGGAAGAGGAAGACTAAGAGGAAAGAAGATTAAAAACAGGGACAGTTTGTGTCATCAAATAAGGCACCTTTGGTACCATCTGTTTTTCTTTATAGACTGTGATATAACACTATTTTACATTACTGTACAATATTTTAATTTTAAGGGTCATAACAAGGTCAGGGTTTGAAAATTAAAGTCATTTCCAAGCACTTGTACTAGAGACCATGAATATTCATTGACATGTGCTCATTTGTCATTCATTATATTGGTTTCCAAGATAAATGGGAAAAAATTCACCCTATAACTAAGGGATCTTAAAAGAAGCCTCAAAAGAAAGGGAAATACTCCATTATGGGCGCAGTTCAGCATCTACCAAACGTGGTTTCTGAAAAAATGTATTAGACTATGTGAGAAAGATTTCCCCACAGACTGTGCTAGAAGTCTTATTAATGCCCTATGGTTCATCAAACCCACTTTATGAATCTGACCTAAAGGATACCTTACCAATCAAGAGTCATAGGTTTAAGACAGTATTCTTTGTAGGGATAAGTAATTAGACCAGGCCACTTTTGCCTTAATAGAATAAATAACAGAGTATCTATAGATGTACATGTACCATGGAGTATGACAGTGGCCCAGGGGTCATCATGGAAATGGGGTGGCAGATGACTGCAAGGGAATGGTGTCTTCTGAAAACTGCAGCTTAGTTACCATATGAACTCACAGCTGCTGTGCCACTATGCACAAGACCTTTGCAAGCCTAAGCTGGACCAAACCTCAGCACAGAGTGGGGAGTTTGTCATGAAGTTTCACTCCTAGAAAAGAAACTATATATAATACCTAGCTGCCAAAAAGTAAAGCCAGCTTTCTCTAAACATATAGCCCTTGATAAGTAGACCATACTCCAGTGGAAGGTCACACATTCAAGGACATGTGGGCAGCACAAATGCCCTGGATGGGGTCAGGGAAGAATACAAAATTGGGCAGGAAAGGAAAGGGAGGTAGATCTGAGAACTGGGGAGGGAGAGTGAATATAGTCAAAACAGGTCATAATAAAATCTCAAAGAAGTAATAAAAATAAAACAAGACAAGACAAAAATCGCAGCAACAACAAAAAAAAATAGCAAAATACAAAGCATATCCATGCAAACAGCTATAAGAAATATGTTAGTGAGGAAAGCAAATGATAAAGCAATGTGACTAATACATGCCCATTTTGGAACAAAAATACATATTCGTGTATTTGTTTATAAAGGCATCATAGAAATCTGTTTGTATTAGGCTAGCAAAAAAGTATTTGAAATAAAGGCAGCTGTTTAGAGCAACAAATAGGCCGATTAAAAATGTAAATCTATGGTGGTTTCAGGTCACAAAAGTGTAATACTTTTGTAATCAAGAAATAAAATTTAGCTTTTGAAATGACTCAGAAAATCAACTATTCTCATCCCTCTGCCGTCCAAGTTATTTCAAACCAAACTACTTCTCAAACATAAGGAATGAGTGCAAAATAAATTAGTTCTTGGTGCTGCATCTTCCTTGCAGCTCTAATTGTGACACTTTAACTAGCTGGTGGTGTCAGTCTGTCCCCTCAACTTCCTCATCTATGATCCCAAAGGTTGGGAATAAGCAGTCCAGCTCCAAGCTGCTGCGCTGTTGCTGAAGCAAACTGGTATCATGGTCCTCTTCAGGAAAATGCTTTCTCTCACATACTGCATCTTTTATGGTAAATAGCTCATCACTATAGTAGAACAATGACTAACCACGCCACGATCAGACTCCAGTCCTGATTGCTTAGTTTTCAGAATCTTGAATGTAAATCTGTGGACTGATGACCTCTGCAGATTTTCACAGCTCCATAAGGAGTATTCATAGACCCCAAGCCTTCCATCTGTGCAGTGATAGCTGAGTACATCTTTATGTCACAGCTGACAAGCACTGAAGTCATGCTTGCCCTTCCTCACACCACTGGCTTGCTTGCATTCAGAGCTGGCTGTCCTTGTTCTGCCTCACAGAGGTTCAGTGATGTGGTCAGTAAACTTGTGGGACACCATGCCATGAACCTTATTCATTTTATTGTTTGGCAGGTCCCTGGCATCTATATGCAGCAAGCTGGCATTTGAAGCAAATGCATTATGAATAAAGGCCACCACGATTTGTTTGACACCACTAAACTTACATTGCTTTCCTGGACCAGAGTGAGGTAGTGAATTATAAGCCTCTGAAGAATTAGGTAAACACGACTCTAAGAATCACCCAAAGTGTGGAGGAATAAGAGGCATTGGAGACCCTGCCTGCCCTTGGAAGTTTAAATCTGTATTACAGGGAAAAGAGGGGAAACAAACTTAAGTCACAGGACTAAATCATAATGTGCTATTATAAAAAGCATCTAAGATGAGAGTGCTAAATAAAAGATACAAAGATATGCTCCGAGAAAATACTAAAGTGGCTTCCTTGGGGTTTTTGAAAAGCCACTTTCCTCAGAGACACACAAAGGAGAAGAGTCCAAGCATTTTATGACATCCCCATTACAAAGAAATTTCTCCGACATCTTTTTGTGTTGGCAGGTTTGGCCTTGCTAGACTGATGAGTACTTAACAAGCTGAATTAAGGTTATTGCTTTAGTTTTCCCCATTGACTAACATTACAGATACCCAGGCATCCAGGAACTGAGGAGTTATTCCTGGTGCATCATCCTCAAATGGGACCTGTGTGGGACAACCTACTAGAACAAAGAGAGAGAATGTTAGATCCTGTAATTTATTTACTATAGTCTTTGCATCTTTTAAGTTTTGACATGTGACTATAAGCACTTTAGTCACCCTCAGCCCCTATTGTCCTCTCTTCCTCCTTCCTTGCCCATGGATCCCCATTTGCTTCTCAACCATCACCCCTCTGACTTTCCTGTATTTTTGACTTCAGGTGTGCAGGTAGCTATTGTACAGTGCATCATGCCTGTCACAGCTATGTCACATCCTAAAGACAGTACACAGCACTCCTCCCCACCCTTTGGCTTGTACAGTCTTTCTATTTCCTCTCTTATAATGTTCCCTGGTCCTTGGGCAGGGTGTTATTGATGCCCAGTGTAGGGATAAAGACTCAAGATCATTTATCCTCAGCAATTTGACCAATTGTGAGTCTCCGTAACCACTGTCAGACACTTTGAAAATGACCTTTGCTGTCCAAATCGGAGAATAGCATTAGATTATGCATGTTAACATAAATACTTAGAAGGCTATCTGTCTATGTGTTCATGTAGTAAAAAATATCAGTAGTCAACCCTTCACCTTGGACAGGTATGGGTAAGGGTTAGTTATGAACTCTGAATAGATGGGGGAAAATAACCATATAGAAACTCACTACTTTATAAGCTGAATGTAAATTATAACGATTTTAAGAAAAGTAGTTTTAATGGAAGTTTGTGCTGCTACTAAAAGCCATACAATTTTAAATGAAAATTTTCATTGCCTTTTGAGAATGACTTCTTATAAATTGCTGTCTTGGAGGCTTTTGTAAGGTTTCAGAACACCAGAGGCTCTTTGTTGTCCTCCAAAACTAGATGGTAAGACCCTATTGCTGAAGATGGTAAGAACCTGGACCTTCTCTATTCTTAGGTTTGTTTCATAATACTTGTGACATATCAGTAAGTGCTATAAGAATATAATTTATAAGTAAAGAGTCATGGTTGGTCTATGTGCTTCTTTGGGCTTTTGGTTTGTTTTTGTTTGCTTTTATTGTTTGAGAATGTCATACGTGTGTGTAATATGTTCTGCTCAAATTCCCCATCTGGTCTACCTCTCCATTTCTTCTACTTTCTTGCCCGTCACTATTCCCTCCCAATTTTATGTGCTCTTTTGAAAAAGCCACTGACTCCGCTTAGTGATACCAGTTTGTGCATGTGTGTAGATCACTCACTGAAGCATGGGAACCTGTCAGGGGTGGTATTCTTAAAAAAACAAAACAAAAACAAAAACAAAAAAACAAAAAAAGCAAAAAACAAAACAAAACAAAAACCTGTTTTCCTTCTCCCAACAGTCATCAGTTACCTTTTTTTCTTTAATTGTACAGGAATTTAACCCCAGGTTTATGCCTATGCTCAGCAAGTGTTATATCACCAAGTTATATCTGCAGCTCAGGCATGTTAATACTTGAAAGATATATTTGTTAAATTTTATTTTACCCCAGTTATTTTGTGCATCATGATGCATTATTTAAATGACAATTATAGGGATACATTCATCAAAAGATTTAGAGATTATTACTTTGGGGGAAACACATGATAAATTATAATCTGTTCATAAGGGACCTTACAGAAAGCAAATTATAATTTTGTCTGAATCAGTAAAATACATCAGTCTGAACAAGTTAGTAGAAAGAATGATCAGTAGGTGGATACCCCCTTTTCATGTGTTTTACCTTTAAGTTGAGCCATGGAGGTCCTCATGTGGGGAAAGAGTGGGAAGGTACAAGGGCTCTCTTTTGCTCTTAGGGATGCTGTGGTGTTTCTGTGATTTATCAGCAGTAACTCAACTTTGATGGTGTGAGCTGCTCACAGCATTTCTTTCTATTGTGCTGTGGAACCTGCTGTGCCTCCAGGGCCAAGCCCTGTACCAGGTACACTATGTCACTGTGTGTCACCAGCTTTGTCTTCCCATTCATTCTCGTTCACATACCCTCCCTCATGCTGTGGCAGGTGGATGACTCTTATTCAGCCCCCAACTAATTATGTGACATTTCTAAAGCAGCAACACGACATTTGGTTTTGATCAGGGGAATCTCTATGATGGTGTGACTCATGGGCAGCCTGGAGATTTCTCTTACTTCAAGGGCTGTCTTTCAAGTAGGCATTTTGAAAACTTACAGCAGCTATACACCTGTATATTCTTTTGCTTTATAAAATGTCTAGAATTGTTTCAGAGGAATAACCATAATACAGATATAAATACCTCTTTAAATATTTATTTATGGTATTTAAAATTTTATGTGTTTCAGCATATGGGCTTGCCAATGGGAGTGTAGGTACCCACAGTGGCCAGAAGTATTGGATTCCTTAGAGCTGGAGTTGAGACAACTGTGAACTGCCTGAGGTGTGTGCTGGGAACTGAAGCTGGCTTCTCTGCAAGAGGAGTAGACAGTCTTAACTACTAAGCCATCTCCTCAGCCCCATTCTCCCTTTCCTATTTATTTATTTATTTATTTATTTATTTATTTATTTATTTATTTATTTATTTATTTACATCTTGATCACAGCCCCACCTCTTCTTCTTCACATGGCCCCCTCCCCCAGCCCCATTCTTAAAATCTTATCAGTATTAGTCAACAGTCTCTAGAAAAACAGAAACAAGAGATCATGTCTGTGCATGTGTGTATGTGTTTGTGTGTATGTATGTATATGTGTGTGTGTGTGTGTGTGTGAGAGAGAGAGAGAGAAAGAGAGAGAGAGAGAGAGAGAGAGAGAGAGAGAGAGAGAGAGATGAAGGGAGGAAGAGGGGAAGAAAGGAAGATGAAGAGGGGAAGAAAGGATGAGGAAAAGAGATGGATGTGGGTGGGGAGAGACATTGGTAAGGGAGGAAAGGATATTGGAGACTTACAGGGTTATCTAATACAGATGATGCCCCAGAAGCAGTCAAGTCTAAGGTATAAAGTATATCTGCAGGTTGAATTCCTGAAGAATCAGTATTACAGCTAAAGCAGTGGTTCTCAACCTGTGGATCACGACCCCTTAAGGGTCAACCAACATTTCATAGGAGTTGCATCACCTAAGACCATCAGAAAACAGAGATATTTACATTATGACTCATGACAGTAGCAAATTACAGTTATCAAGTAGCAACAAAAATAATTTTATGGTTGGGGGGGGTCACCACAACATAAGAGCGGTGCTAAAGGGTTGCAGAACTCTAGAGACTGAACTGGAGTATGACTGCTGTCTGTTGGCAAACTCCTCCTTCTCAGAGGAGTTAGTGGTTTGTTTTGTCTACTAAGGGCTGCAGCTTGTTGGGAGAGATGTATTGCATTCTGAGGAATGATTATCTTTACTCAGCCTGCAATGTTAATGTCATCGAAACAATACATTCCCAGAGACATCTAGAACAATGTTGGCTCAAATATCTAGGTACCAAGGCCTGGACCCAGAAGTTAACCATCTTAGTGGAGTCCTGGGCGCCTCTGCTCTCCGTTTGTTTAATGAATGACGCTGTACCATGGGCATTTTCCCAGGTGATCTGTCTGTACTACAATAGAGATGTTGCTTCCTGTGAAGGCTTTAAGCTTGTTTCTTTCCAGAGAATTCTGAGATAATGTCTCATTGAAGGCATGAGCTCACTGTTGAAAACCAAATTGTCAGCAAGGTTATTTCTAACAGAGCCCAAAGAAAGCATGCATGTTGATTATACGCTAGATGTATGTTTCTGTGTCGTATCAAACAAAGAGTAGCAGATGACACCAGGTAGGGATACTTTCTCAAGTACCTCTCCAGTCTGGAAAGCTATCGTTTGTCCTCTCACTAGATCCATATCTTGCTACGACAATGCACCTTGTAAATGTTAGTCTTCTTAGTTGGAAATCACTTGACTACTGTAAAAAACTAATATTATTAAAAGTTATAGCCAACGTGGACTCCCAAAACATCCTGAGAAATTCATCTCCAGGATGACAGCTCCCAAATTACTCTTATTCGCATGCCTTACATTGAAGGAACCCATAAATATCTATTAGAGAAGGAAGTCTTGGGCTTGGAGAGTTGACTCAGAAGTTTCACTCGTTTCTCTTTCAGAGCACCTGGGTTTGATGATCAGTGCCTGAGTGGATTCTCACAACTTTTTGCAACTCCAGTCCCAGGAGACTCTCTGGCTTCCCCAGGCACTGGGCACACATGTGATGAACAGATACACATGTAGGCAAAGCACCTATAGACATAAAATAAGTCCTTTTGTTCTTTAATGTTGCTCATTATAATGCAGTGTCCTTTAGCACTCATTGACGTTAAGGCATATGAAATGCTAATGGACATTGGAGTCTTCTTCTAGCAGACACAAGTTGAGCCTTAGCAGACCACACCCACCTGCGCTCATGTCTTCTACTACATGGAGTGATAGCATTATTGAATTATTGTGCCTCCAAAGTCACTTTCTGGAAATGGTCCATTCTCAGGTTCTATCTCATACTGTGTGACATTACCTCTGCTCCACAGGGTCCACTACTCAGATCCACTTAGTTTAATGGCCTGGATTTCTCCACAGAGTCTCTTAATAGTGGGTTTCACCCTCTTAAAACCCAGAAGAGGAAGATTGAGCGGCAGGAACTCACTTCATTTTGCAAAGCTGTCCATTATTCCCCATATCACACTGGCCCCATAGCTCTCTCAAATGCTGTTTGGATGGCGAGGGAAACCAAGCTGCTCAAGTCCAAAGTTTGCTGTGAGTCTATCACCATTTCTACTTTACCATTCTCCTCCTCTGCTCAGATTTATTTTCTAACATATAATAGCATCCTTCAGCTTCATACATGTTTTGATTATGCTTTTTTACAAACTAGGTTTCTTTTTCCATCAAGTTAGAGCTGATAAGTCCAACATGATGTCTTGCAGACTTTCCTAGCACAGGATTTATGACCTTTGATGCTCTAGGCTTTTCTTCACAGTTCAGGTGGAGTGGGCATTTAAGCATAGTTCCTTTAAGAGTTTTCCAGCAGTATGAGTTACAGACAGTTCTAATTCTTCTCAAGTCCATGTGGGTAACCATTGGCACATGCCTACAAACACACAAGCACATACTTGTACACATGTCAAGGATGAGCTTAATTCTCAGAGACAGTGAAATCTAAATCCATATGGAAATGACATTTTCCTAGCTTGTTCCATACCATAGCTCTGCCCTCTAATGATGTCAAGTGTTTACATACAATGCAAACCAGTTGAAGATACTCTTCATTTTCAATTTCACACGGTGCCACAGCACTTCCTGAGAGTGGAGACTAGCTGCCATTGTGGCTATCCTTGACTACTTTCCCACAGAGGAAGCCTCTTAGCACACAGACCTAACTTTGAATGTGCCCTTGTTTTAAGCTCGGCCAAATGCAATTTAAAGAAATGCATTGCCTTTCCAGTTTCCAGTTAACCAGAGGAACATGATACATGAATAAAATGACTGTCTGTTATTAAAACACCATCATAGTGAGAGTGCTGACGGTGATGGGAGGCCCACAATGCCTTTCCACTTGAGCAGTAAAATGAGAGGTTTATATTGAAATGGTCACAAAGTTTCATTCAAAACAGCTTAGGATTTTTTTCTGAGTTTCTTTAGGTAGGAAATAGAAAGTAAAATATACTGCTAACTTTTTTCCACCAAGGGAAGAAATTATATTTGTTTGGAGAAAAAATAGCTTGATAGACTGTTTAGAAGTAAAGATAAGACACTTGGGAATATTTGGGAAGGAGAAAGGAGAGAGACAAGTAAGTGTTTCCTCAAAGAAATGCCCAAAATGAATGGAGAGAGCAAATAGGTGAGGCCAAGGTAGAATCATGGGGTAGAGAGGGACAGTAGGGGATAGGTGGTCAATTTATAAAACGTTGGGTTTTAACTTGACAATAATTCTTAAAGAATTTGCTAAAAGGCCGAGAAGGGTAATCCCTAATTTTAGACAATCTGCTGAAAAAACCCTCTCTAGCTATATGTCATCTTTGTCAGTAAATGTTTATCCCTAAAGGCTGTTTTATGTGAGTGGGATGAAGTGTGTGTTTGTGTTAAGAGGTTGGGAATGTGGTAATGATGAAGCATCAACAAAAACACTAAATGCACAGTGCAAACACACAGAATGCAAGGGGGAGACTGTAGTGGAAGCTGGAATTGGAGCCAGACGTAACCAGAGTCACAGAAACCTCAAGAGTCTAAATCTTCCCAGGGAGAGCTGCGTATTTCCCACAAGATGTAAGATGGTAGTTGAAAAATCATACAAATTTTAAGTGGCAGGGTGACACAATATAAAGCACTGGTTAAGTTTTTATGTGTTTGGAGGAATGATTCAGGAGGGCTAAGTCAAACAAAAAGCCAAAGTTTCAATAGCAACACAGGGTAAAATACATGGGTTTCAGGCAATAAAGTGGATGCACATTTTGTTTTAGGTTCCTCTGACTGAGTAGATCAAAGATATTCCTCCTCATTGATTTCAAAAATCTCCATCAAATTATTATTAATTACAGAGGAGAATAAATGTGCTTCCTTAAGGATTTGAAATTACTCTTTTGGAGAGTATGAGACTTCTGTTACCGTCCTTAAGTCTTTGGGGGTACATTAAAAAACACCCCAAACAGTGATTATCATTATGACTATATCTCTTAGTTTTCACATTACAATCCTCAAACAGTAATTTCAGCTAAAATCTCCACTCTAAGAAAATATTCTATTTCCTATTCTTAGGCATATTCCATATCTCCCTCCCTAACTCTAACATGACACATTTTTATATAGTTATTTATTGAGCATCTCCTCAGGGAGTATATAAAATCCAGGAGATAAGATCTCTTTGTTTTATTTATTTATTTATTTATTTATTTATTTATTTATTTATTTATTTATTTATTGCCAGAGCCACAGCCAGAGTTTAATCCACATTTATCAACACATGAATAATCCCTGCCTTTGTTTTATATCCCCAGGGATCTAAGCAGCCTATTCAGAGACGTCTCAGGTAATAGAAAGTATTGAAGAAAGAAACAAGAAAAGATAACTGTTCCATCCTAGTGTTCAGCCATCGGCTTCATCTGCATGGCTGAGGCTGAAACATGAGCATTGTCATGCATGGTGGCAAAGGTGCTCATGAAGAAGTGTGTCTCAGACAGGCAGGGTCCCTTTGTCTGGGTTGATGCAACTCACACTCCGTGGCTCACTGGTTGGGACAACTGTGTGAGCCTTGTATGGCACTTGGGGAACCTTGTTGCTCTCTACTTCATAATGTGTCTTTGATGATCTTAGTCTTCTTGTAGCCCACTCAAGAAAGAAAGAGTTGCATCAGCACATGGAGTTACCACTCTAGAATACTGCTCTGCTCTAGTCTCGGGCTCTGTCCTTGGTTCAGCCAACAGAGACCACTTTAAAGAATCACTCAGGCTTTCTCTTTACAGCTGAACAGAATTCTGTTGTGTCTATGAGCCACATTTTCACTATACATTAATCAGGTGAAGGACATTTAGGTTGTTTTTCTGTCTTAGCTATTGTGAATAGAACAGCAATACACATGGCTGAGCGAGCACCTGTGGATGTAGGCTGCCCTTTGGCATGTACTTGGGAGTGGTAAAGCTGGGCCATATGGAAGATATATATTTTAGCTTTCTGAGAATTATCCACCTTGATTTCTAAAATGCCTTTACAAGTTTTCAATCCCACTAACAACGAATGGGGTCTCCTTTTCCTGTATCCTAGCCAGCACTTGTTGTTGGTTGTTTTCTTGATCTTTGCTATTCTGACTGGGTTAAGACGAAATCTGAAGGCTTTTAATTTACATATCTCTAATTGCTAAGGATGTTGAACACTTTTAAATGTGTTTCTAGCCATGTTAGCTTCTTCTTTTGAGGACTCTCTGTTCATATTTGTAACCCATTTTTAATTGGATTGTTTTCTTCATTCTTTGTTTTTTGAGCTTTTTCTATATTTTGGGTATTAATCCTCTATGAGATATATAGCTGGCAAAGAATCTTTCCCATTCTGCTGGTTTCCCCTTGACTCAATTGATTATTTCTTTAGCTGTTGCAGAAGCATTTTAGTTTTATGCTCTTACTTGTCAGTTGTTGGCTTTTAATTCCTGAGCAGATTGGGTCCTATTCAGAAAGTCCTTTTCTACATATATTTCCTTTAGAGTGTTGCTTATATTTTCCTCTAACGGATTCATTGTTTCAGGTTTCACACTGAGGTTGTGTGAGTAGACGTTTGTGCAGGGTGATACCAATGGGTCTAACCTCATTCTTCTACATGTGTACAACCCCTTTCCCCAGCACCATTGTTGAAGATGCTTTTGTTTCAATATCAGATTGCCATACTTACATGTTCTCACGTTTGGGCTTTCTGTTTTGTTCCATTGATATAAATGTATATTTTTATGCCAGGACCATCCTATTCTTATTACAAGGGGACCACAATATATCTAGAAATATGGAATGGTAAGCCCTCCGGAATTGTTCTTTTTGTTCAGATTTGCTACCTGGTGTATTTTGTGATTTCATTTGAATTTTAGGATTTCTTTTCTTTTTTTTTTTTTTTTTTTTTTTTTTTTTTT
>CM052709.1:68419034-68467170 GCA_028551405.1 Uromys caudimaculatus | reverse complement strand
CAAGGATGTGGAGAAAGAGGAACATTCCTCCATTGTTGGTGGGATTGCAAGCTGGTACAACCACTCTGGAAATCAGTTTGGCGGACCCTCAGAAAAATGGACATAATACTACCTGAGAACCCAGCTATACCACTCCTGGACTTGGCTTTAGAGTGCTGTTTCTTTGCTCTTCTCATTCATTGTTTTTTTGTTTGTTTGTTTGTTTTTTTAATTAAGCTAATTTGGGTGTTCTGTGGCTCTAGCAGGCTATATGATGTCCAGATTGAAATATAAGAGAATGCTTTATGGTAAAGCACATTTCACCTTTGTTCTTATTCTTCTTTAGTTTGGTTGGTTCTTTTCTACAGTCTCATAGCCCAGGGCATCCTTTAATTCACTCTGTAGTGCTAACAATCTTGAACTTCTGATCCTGCCACTTCTCTGTCACGGGTGCTGAGGTTACAGATGTGTGTTGCCATGTCTGGCTTATGAGAGCTGGAGAACTAACAGGGCCTTGTACATGGGAGGCACGTCCCCTACCACGTGACCTACATAACTGGTCACTGTCTGTATTCTTTATGAAAGTATAGCTTATTAAAATCCACTCTTCTGCGAAGAGTGGAGAGTTGACCCTCTGATCATGGGGTTTTCAAATACCTTCACCCTCTGAGCCAGTTTGGCAGGACACAATGTTTCCAGATCATCTACCCAGTGTCCACTTGTCATTATAAGAGAGAAGAAAAAAAAAACGGATTTGTTAATGGAAAATGTTGCTTCTTTCAATCGGACGTTAGGAGGAATGGCCATCAACACATAGTTAATGTGTTGTGTGAAACAAAATATAGATTATAGTATTGTAAAAGGTTGATGGCAATAATTTGTGGGTAGGTAGCATAGCAAATTTTAGTTTTCAAGCAGATTTTTATTGCATTTATTTGTGCTTTGTCCTTCTGTGCATGTATATGTGTGTGAGCATACACATGTGCACACACACACACACACATACGCGGAGGTCAGGGGACAACATTCACGAGTGGGTTCTCTCCTTCTGTCATGTTGGTTCTTGAGATCCAATTCAGGTTACCATCAGGTTGGTATCAAGAATGTTTATCTACTAAACCTCTTATAAGTCATACCTTCATTAAAAATTATTTGATAAGAAAACAGGGTATTATATTTTATTATGTAAGAAATGTGAAGTTAAGTTTAAGAGGTAGAGTTATAGAAAGATTCGCACTGTAGGAGTCTAATGAGCTCCAGCCTAGCCTGGACAGTGCAGAAGAATTCTATCAAATAAACCAAAACTAAATCAAATCCATTTTCCTGTATATTTAAAGATGCTCTGTTTATTAAGACTTATTGCATTAGTTCTTCATACCAATGTATTTGTCTTCAGGCCACTTATATTAAACCCAGAGGCTCTGACTATGTAGCCAAGGATGGCTTTGAACTACTACTGGTCCCTTGCTCGATACATCCCAAGTGCTGGAATTGCAAGTATATACCACGATGCCTAGTTTTATACAGTGCTAAGGAATCAAGTCCAGAACCCCAAGTACCACAGACAAGCACTCCCCTAATGGAGCAACATCCCCACTCTCGGGAATGACAGTCTTCACATTCCTTGGTCCTGAACTATTTTCAGACGTTGACCATTGTGAGTATTAGCGTAGCAGTACCGCTGAGAGGGGAACCAGGAGAAGACGGTTAGGGGCTAAGCACACCTTCACAGAGCTGAATGACTCTTAACATTCTCAGTGTATATGGTCCATTTCTTGATGTTATGTTTATATAATTAAAAGGCTTTCAGAATGAAACCTTGAAATTATTCCTTGGCCAGTGGAGCATGCTAACACTCCTCTTCCTATTTTGTGGACCTTGGAAAATGTCTGAATTTGGCTTTTTCCTTTGTACCATGGCATAAAAAGCTAAGAAAGAAGTTAGGATATGTCCATAGCTCAGCGTGTGTTCAGAGACTGATGCCAGAGCCTCTCGTTTGTCACTCTCTAAGGTATGCCTCATAGCTTTGGGTGGCCAAAAGCCAAAAGCATTTTCTTGTTCTAAATACCAGCTCGCTAGAGTGAAGGGTAGAAAGTTAATGGTGACCCCATTGTAGGCTTTGTGTGGATGGAGGATTGTATTATATTTGAAATGCATTAGCTGCTACACACATCCTCGTGTTCCCAGGGCAAGTGGAAATTAAACAGGACATCAGTTCTAAGGCACTCAAGACTGCATGGCAACCTGAGCTTCTTGTGTTATAACAGCGCCAATAAAGAAGACATGATAGTCATAACCACTGTTTAGAAATTGGAACCTTTAGGGCAGAGGAAGGAAAGGCTGTGCTTGGGAGAGGGATTGCAAAGGAGGGTTAGGGATGGCATGGGGAAGAGGTTTTGCTCTCTGTGTTGAATTCTGGCTCCAATCTGATCTCAGGTCTGGATTCTCTCTTTCACTGCCACTGTTAGGTACTGTGATTTAATGCTTGTGTGGTTTCATGGCCTCCCACGAATACCAGAATAATATCTCCTCCTGCTGAGGGCCAGGAGGAGGATCTGTTGAATAAGAGGGTCAAGGGGTCAGATTCAGAGCCCAGGAATATGAGCTTCGGTTGCTGGCATTCTGAAGACTGAGGAAGCAGAGCAAGAAGCTGAATGTGTTCTCAGAGGCTTACAGTTGACTGCTCTGACCTCTTCAGTCCGAGCCTCAGGGCTCTCTACCAGTGTCCTGAAGACAAGCGTTTTGGTATTAGAAACCAATGGTCCTTCCCTAATGGGCCATTAATACAAAGGGATGCCTGCCATTTGGGGTCTTCAGTGAAGGTTCACTGGGAAATGCTTGTTAAGCCTTCTATAAAGAGAGATGTGGAAATGAAAACATTTAAAACATGTCCCCCTTTCTCAAATAATGGTCTCTGTCTCCCACCAGTTTGTTTTATATACAATAGTTTAGGAGCTTCCTATCGGATTATGTGGGAATAGGATCTTTTTAAAATCCCCTCTAGGGAAAAATGTTTTGCAAATCACCATCTGTTTACCCTCCTTTCTGTGTTTGCTATTCTTCAATAGGATGTCAGCCAGGTCCAACAGGAGGGCAGGGGCTCAGAGGCACGTAGGAGTTTGACAGCCATCACAGACCTAGGACAAATGAAGGTGCTTCCTCAGGCCTAGAGCCAACCTTTTTTCCAGTGATTGTATGAGGGCCACTCACAAAGACAACGTGAGTTACTGTCTACCCACCACCTTCAAGATATATATCTAAAAGGCTATTTTTCTTGCCCCCAAATCAAAGCCAGCCTAAGATAAAAACTCATTGCCCCTTTCTTTTCTTTCAAACACAACTTCACGAATGGAGTGATTCTTGACTGGCCGAGGAAAACAAATCAATTCTGTTTGGTTTTAGGACCTAACAAGAAATGCTGAGCGAGGAAAAGGCATTTGCTAAATGCACCAGCACCAGGAGGGAGGTCAATTTAAAATCGTGTTTGACTGTTGGAGTTTACTAAAAAAAAAATTTAAGTACCATTACTGGAGAGAAAATATTGCATATGTGCATTAGCTCTTGGCTAGACAGCCAGTACTTGTGTACACAGTCTAATTTTTATATATAAATGGATGCGCTACAAATCAGGACTTCCGGATCTTAACTGTGGCCCCAGTGCTGCTCAGAAACTGTTATTCATCTGGTTCCCCCTTCCCCTCCCCGCCTCCGCTCCTCTGGCTAATGGGGGCCTGGGCTTCTTTGAACAATTCCCTTTCAGGGTCGCTCAGCGTCTGGCTTCTTCCCCGGACACGTCTTTCTTCCAAGCTAGACCTTCCATGAGGGCCCTTACATGTTTGTAGGATCCCCAGACCTAAAGTCGGGTTGTTTGGCTGCTCAGCGGCATCGCGTTTGGATCATTGCCAGGTACCTGCTCTCTTCCTGCGCTGATTTGATTGAACCATCTTAGCTTGGGTGAGGCTGCTTTCTAGGATTGATGAACCTCCTGGCGAGATAGGCTCAGGATGTCAGCTAGCTCCAACAGCAGGGCAGGGGCAGGATACAACTTTGTTCAAGTGAGAACCACAGGATGTGCCAAAACCTGTACTGGGACCTGACTCTGTCTCCATGCAGGCACTTTGCCTGCAATATTGTAGCTGAGCCTAGCTGAGTCAATGACCTGTCTTATCTCTGGCATCTCCTCTGGCTTCATTTATATGGAATTTTCCTTTTCTACGTGCATACTTTAAACATCATGCCTGCCTTTTGTATCCAACCGACCACCTCATTCATCTTACACAGCTACATTTCTGTAGCACGAGTTGTCAGTTGGATTCCTCTGACTTTCCACTCTCAATCCCATGGCAAAGCCTCACACAGTGGCTGAAGGATGTTCCTTTGGCTCTTGAGGCATTAGAAATTTTTTCGTTTTTTTTTTCCCTCCCCAACTCAAAGGAATCTTCTCAAAATATTCATCCTTCTCCCCTTCTCTAAGGGCAGACATTCCATATGATTATGCCGCAGGAAATCTTGAGGATTTATTTTATTTCTGTATTTAAATAGTGCACCCCAAAATATACATTTGTATTTGGTTGCTTTTTTCATTGCTGTGACAGAATACTTGACAAACTCACTTAAGGATGGAAGTGATTCTTTTGGCCCACAGTTCCAGGATATGGTCCGTAACTGCCATAGACACAAGACAGCTAGAGCTACACAGAGAAACCCTGTCTCAAAGATGGCCCATCCCAAAAACCTGAATCCCATCCTCTCTTCAAGGATCCAACTGCCTGTTTATAATTCTCTCGGTCCCATCTTCTTGCATGGCAGGTGATACACTCCAGCTTTGTTTTCATCTACCTCCTTTGCCCTATCTAAATAGTCTGCTAAGACACATTTTATGCCTTTGTTCGTGTGTGTGTGTGTGTGTGTGTGTGTGTGTGTGTATGCGTGCGCGTATGCTCTCGTGTGCGCGTGTACGCACATGTGGAGGCCATACACGTGCTGTTCCTGAAGAGCTGTTCCCATTATTTTCTCAGATAGGATTTCTCATTGGCCTGGAGCTCAGAGTAGGCTAGACTGGCTGCCTAGTGAGAGCCTCTATGATCTGCCTATCTCCATATACCCAGCATTCTACACAGGGGTTCTGGGGATCAGACTCAGACCCTCATACCCATTTTTACCTACGGAACCATCTTCCCAGCCATGTTTTAAGCCTTTTAAAGACTTCTGCAATATATTCCAGACTGCCTTTTGATTTTTCTCTCCCTTTTCTATCCTTTGCTCGTCCTGTCATCTGCTGTTCCTTTTCCTGCCGCACTAGACTATTGACATCAGATTCCTAATTCAAAGACAAGTTGAAGTGCTTAGATTCTCTTTGTACAAAGCCACATCTTCACAGCTCGTTAAGGATAGCTTCTCTTTCTCCAGTGTTCTTTGCCTTGAGTCTTCCCCAGCCCTCTCTCCTTTCACATCCCTGCCTGCTCAGCATCTTCAGAGGCCACATTCAGCTGGCTCCTAGGGAATCACTCAAGCAAGCCTTTATGATAAAACCGGCAGTGGGTCTGAAAATGGTGGCACCAGGAACCCGATATTTGTTATTTTAAATACTTTTGAAACACTGGCATTTTCTAAGACTTCGTTGAGCAAAATCTAAACAAACGAGTTGATGATTTTTCATGGTTTCTAATTTATTCTGCCAGACAGGTGTAAACTGGCTGTGGAAAGGCTGAGATGCAAATTAATTATCCATTTCACCTCTGACAAAAGAAGATAATCTGACACCCTTTCAAGAATCTTCCTTTTCTGCCCTCAATCTGGGCAACAATGTAACATTTCATTGATACCTTTCAAGGAAAACATCCTGTTTATGGCTCTTTGTCACTGAGTCTCTGCTTCGGCAGCTGAGCAGACTGCGGTTAGGTGATAAGGGCAGGTAAACAGAGCTCAGGGGACAGCAGACTTGTCTGTGGTGCATCATAAAGAAAGGCTACACCCAGTGGGACTCCTGTGTGCATTTACAAAAAGAAGGGTGTGGGGGTTAATGATTCCCTATGAGAAGAGTGAGTAAGCACAGATTAGGACTGTATTCCTGGAATCACCAATGTGAAATTAACCAAAGCAGCTATATATGCTGACTGCTCTCAATTCCAAAGAGTTTTCTTGTTGACTTGTGGAAGATTCTCTTTGATGGTTGAGTACATAGAGAACTGAGGGACATTTTCCTGTTTCCAGCTTCTTTGCTAAGAACGGGATCCAGCGGGAGTCACTTATTTGAAGATAGTTTCACCACTATTTAGCATCAAGTATCATTTTCTTCCTACATAGCAATGTCTCTCAGGGCATTAAAAATAAAGGAAAGAAATGACAGAAAAAGGAAAAGCATGATTGTCTCCTAAATGAGTTTTTTCAAAGTGTTATAAAAACACACTCTATTCTGATATCTGTAAAAATCTTCAAGCCCCTTTAAAAACTGAGAGTGGTGGATTTCAAACTCTTGACAATAATTCCTTAATCTAGAAGCTTTGAGCTGAAATTGGCTTTTGAACAATCATTTAATCAGCATTTGAAGCTTTTCTCTTTAAAAAAATGCTTCATAAATCACAAATTTTGTGTTATTAAATCAAATTAAAAATCAAAGTTCTACACTATTTTCTTATTATATGTACCCCATCATACAGGATATCTGGAAGCTTCCTTCAATTCAGTCAACAATATCCAGATGTGATAAAGGGCAGGAGGCAAGGAGTGAAGATGGGGCTAGAATGTGGTGTGTATCTCACTCTTAGCCCAGGTACTGGTCTTTCTAAAGAACTGCCACAACTAGCAGACTGTTGGGGAAAAAAAAAAAAACTATCATGAATCACTTTTGGTCCAATTCCCCAAGCCCATTCCAGAAAGGATTCTGGGCTAGCATTAGCTGGCCAGCATAAAGCCACACCCCTTTCCCCCTATGGCCACAGTACCCTGGGAAGATGGCATTCTACAGCTTCCTTTGCTTGGTCTCTTAGGAGCAACTTTTCAATTTTTACTTATATTTCTTCATCCAAATGTAGAAACAAAGTTCAGATTTCAATCATTTACTGACACTCTATCCCACAGTCACCACAAGACCTTCCAGATGCCAAATCAGAGCTCTGTTTCCTTAATTCTCATCTTAGGCTTTCTCCCCACCACTTGACAAGATTGAATTGACAAGTGGATGTCTGTTCAAAGCTTCCTCAAAGATCAAAACAAATAACCTATAGCTATTGGTTCTACAAGCAAGCTCTCATTGACAGATGAAAGTCTAAAAGGCTGATTCGCTGTCTGTGTACTTCTTAGAAACAAACATAATTAAGACTTGCTCCTTTGCTGGGCAGTGGTGGCACACGCCTTTAATCCCAGCACTTGGGAGGCAGAGACAGGTGGATTTCTGAGTTCGAGGCCAGCCTGGTCTACAGAGTGAGTTCCAGGACAGCCAGAGCTACACAGAGAAGCCCTGTCTCGAAAAAACAAGCAAACAAACAAAATCCCTAAAGCATGTAAAAATGAAAAGTGCAGAACATGAACCCATATGCCTTGGGGCCTTCACTGTGTAAAGGCTCTGTGTGACTAAATGGATCTGACATCAGGAAGACAGCTTCTTTGGCAGAACTCCATCCCCTGGTCTGCTTTGGCTTTTGATCTATTTGGATACTATGGGCCATAACTGCCTAGTTGTTGTTAGTCCTAGAGATAGTTGTGGCTTCTTGTAGTTGTATGTCTTCGAGTAGACCTATTCTCTCTATCTCCTCTTTCAATGTTTCTAGCAAGTCTATTCCTAGTTGAAAATTCCCCTTAAATTCCTTCTACAGAGCTATGCATTTCAACCTCAATTTATGGCTACTGAGGGAAGGCATGAGCCCAGTCATTAGGCCACTGCTTTCCTCATCCTGATGTTGTAGGCATCACTAACCAATAACAGCTCTCCTCTTTGGAAATGAAAGCCTGTCTCATGATGGCTCTGAAACCAGTGTTTGATTGTAGTTGACACATCATGGAAATATGTGTGTTCTCTGTGGTTTTTCACTCTTGAACAGCTCCACATTTCCTGCTGCAGTTTCAGGATATTTTACTTAACTAATTAGTAGGTTCTCAATTTTTTACCAATTTTGCAGTGAACAGTTTTGCATGTTTATCTTAGTTAGTGTCTAAACATAGATCTATAAAATGAAATGGCTAGGTCAAATGATATGTACATTTTATATTCTGGTAATATGTTGCCATTTCATAATAGGTATGCAATATTAATATTTTTATATAGAATATTTCTATAACAAAGTGAGGTTTATCTATTTTGCCTTTAAAAAGTGACTGGCAGTCTTTACTCCCATTTCAGCAAATTATCGTTATTTTTTTTAATTCTTTGTAATTGTCTCGAGACCAAGTTTCAAAGGACTTACATATTTACCTTGTTATAGTCAATTTACAACCTATTTTCAAATCCAGCCAGCATTATTCCACTTTATTCACTACCTCAGTCTCTAGGCTTGCTTTCAAGAAACTTATTTTTCAGAAACAAAAGTCTGTTTTTATGTGTCAAATCATTTGTATTCTTGAAGATGTTCAGAACAGTAGACTGTTATCCCTAGCGACTGAGCAAAAGGAACAAAAACTCTTCTTAGGAATATGCTGCAACCTGCTTAAGCTCCCAGCTTCCC
This sequence comes from Uromys caudimaculatus, assembly GCA_028551405.1. Lineage (NCBI taxonomy): Eukaryota > Metazoa > Chordata > Mammalia > Rodentia > Muridae > Uromys > Uromys caudimaculatus. Next base: position 68,458,531 of record CM052709.1, on the reverse strand, counting down.
AAGACAACTCCTTTGTGGGAGGTACCACTCCTTGAGAAGTATGAGGTCAGCATATTTGTTTTCAAGATCAGTTGCTTTACAGTGTCACTGTATCTCACCTTCATCAGCATCACATTTGCTCTATCCCTAATTCCTGTAATCACAAACATTCATCCAAGAAGGTTGTGAAATACTCATTTAACTTGACTTCACAGCCAAAGCCATGAAGATACCTTATCTTGCACCTGGAACTGTTCAGACTGGAACCAGTGATTGTGTATCACCCTGTTCAGTAAGTCACACCTCTTGGCTGGAGGACAGGACACTGTTTTAAAGAGGTTTTGTTCCATTTAGCACACTATCCAAAACAATTTCTAACTTGACCAATACAAGAGGATCTTAAAAAAATATTCATGGAGGTTTCGTTCCCCACTTTCCTCTACTTAGAATGTCATGTGGGTTTTCAAGTTATCACAGAGAAAACAGTGAGTCTCCCCTGTATGCTGGCACTGCTAAAATGCTGGGGGTGTAGAGCATAGCTTCTGGGTGTGGTGATGGGGAATTCTTTGTTAGCCTTAGAAGCAAGAGATCAAGGACTGATTCTTCTAATCCCTTCACTCTTACACAGTCTACGAAAAGCAGACTTCAAAACAGTAAGTCCAGGCTTCGCATTTAGACGAGACTCAAATGAGTCACTGAGTGTGTGCGTGCCCCTTTTGGTATTGTTCTCACCCTGTCAGACCAATAAATTTCTACAGGTCTCAGCCCTTTAATTCGCTTCAGGGAGGACTGGGATAAAACCTATGAGCCTATTCTGAAAATCCTGCTGGTTTTATGACATACAGAAATAGCTACAAGGAATACCTTAATCATTTTTTACTTACAAGGGCTATGTAACATATTTTCCCTCTCCAAAGTTAATGACCACTAGAGAGGCCCGCACACAGGCACACAGATCCCTGGCCCCTGGGTCTACCTAAGTCACCTTTACTGTATAAGTCTGATATAAAACCATACTTAGTTCTCTGAATTTGCATTCCTGTTACACTCGGCAATTTATAGGCTTCCGTTTCATTTCCTCTGCTAGCCATGGTGTGACTATAATGTTTCAGCTCCTGAACAAGGTACTTAACAGGATGAAACAAGGCCAGTGTAGATTTTCACTCAGAGCCAAAATTGATTGGAGTCTGACTCCATTAATCAGAGTCTCATAGACTATGTGAACGCCTCATTCTTGTATGTATTATCTTGCATAGCCATGAATCTGGAATGACTTCCCTTTTCCAATCCAGCCAATGGAATTCTCAGTTCAAGACCACCCTCTCTTTCCCAAGACTTCTCCAATATTTAAAATCATTATAGCTACAGAATTGTATTATACTCTGGATTCATAAAAGTGTTTTGAACCTTTTTGGGTGATTGTCTTCTAAAAGGGTAGTATACTGTCTTACGACAGTTGTCACAACCTGTCTCTTGGCAACTGTCCACATCAGTTCATGCCAGTATGGGCCAGGGTAAGAGTCAGTCTGAGCCCTCACACAGTCGTGGGTGGGATGAACAAGTCATCAGTGTTCAGATACCAAGGATGTAAGCACGCAGGGCTATGGTTAGACTAATTTAAATTGAGGGCCTAATAACTAGTTATTTTACCCATTTTCATTGTTTTGATGAATACTTACATCAAACTTATGATATGCTGTCAAATAATTTTATGTGTGATGTTCTACACAAGTCTATTCTTTTGCTTGTTCTCAATATTAAGAAATTCAAAGAGCAAATTTCCCGTTCAGAAAATTTATATTTTTGTTTTGCTTTTCAATATTTCCTGATCTGCCCTGTTATTGTTCCCACTTTTACCCTTGTGTTCATTCTCAATAGCATAAAGGATGAAACAAGAAAACACATTTGTATTAAGAGTGCATAATGCTTTTGATATTCTTATTAAACATATAAATTCCAGTAAGTGCAAGGCTTTGTGAAGCTAGGATTGCTTATCTTCTTTTTTCAAGAATTTGATGGTCGGGTAGATTGCTTGAAATTTTCTACTAAGATTATAACCGGGACTCAAGTTAGTGATGAATGTCATAGTTCTAGATAAAATTATTTTAAACTGAATTTTAAAGTTCTACATACATTTTTTAAAAAGATATCTTCCTCTGGAGAATTTCAAGTTCAGTAAAATAATCTGAATACCATCCTTGTATACATATTTTCTAGCTTCAGTAATGGACCAGTTCATGATAGTCCTTTCTAATACTTGTCTTCTATTATTTTTTAATAAATCACCATCCACATACCATTTAATCTGTAAGTATCTCAGCTTTTATCTTTCAAATGGAACAAAAATTTAATGTAGTTAACTATTATTACATTATCATACCATAAACATGAAGATACTTAATCACTGTAAATAAATATTGAACAAATATGTGCATTCTAATGGTTTCTAATTGTTCATACCTTAAAAATTGTTGGTTTGAACCAAGAGCAATCTGTAGCAAGGAGGGAGATAGGAAATGAAGAACAGAGATGAGAGAAATCTTGCTTCCACAGTCTTTTGGTTTCTTCAGACATTCTACACATTAGATGATACCCACTTCTGTTGTTAAGGAAAATATATATTACAAAGCATTCATATTCAAGTGCCATTCTCACTTAAAACCTTGCCAGATAACCCAAGAAAAGTTTTTCAACTGTTTACATCATGGACCACTGAAGTTGATACCTATAATTTTGATTTTTTAAAATTTTACCTAAAATTGATTTTTTCATATAATAAACCTGATTATGATTTTCCCTCCCTCTATTCCTCCCAGTTCCTTCCCACCTCCCCTCCCATCTGAGTATACCCCTTTCCTTCTCTCATTAGAAAACAAATAGGCTTAAGGGTTAATAAAACAAAACCAAACACAATGGAAGAAGATAAAACAGAGAGAAGGAAAAGAACTCAAGAGAAGGCACCAGAGACCGATACAGACACAGAGACCCACACATTCTAGTACTCAGTGTCTTAGTCAATGTTCTACTGCTGTGAAGAGACACTGACCATGGCAACTTTTATAAAGGACATTTAATTGGGGCTGGCTTACAGTTCAGAGGTTTAATCCATTACCAGAATGGTGGGAAGTGGCATGTAAGCAGACATGGTGCTGGAGGAAGTGAGAGTTCTACATCCGGATCCACAGGCAGCAGAAAGAAGAGTATTTGAAACCCCTGGCTTGAGTATTTGAAACCCCAAAGCCCACCCCCAGTGACACACTTCCTCCAACAAGGACATACCTACTCTAACAAGGAGTCCTTTATTTTAGCTGTCTCCCTATATTTCCCACCCCCTCATCCCTACTAATTAACTTATTAATTAACCATCACAAAGTCACATATTTTAATTGGTTGAAATGTCTTCTGCTTCTTTTGATCTTAGGTTTTCCTCTCTTTCTGTCTGCTACATGCAATTTGTATGTTGAAGAAGTGACTTATGTGTTGTGTAGAACTTTCTCCAGGCTGTAGTAGGTATTTGGACCCCTACTGTTACATTTAACATTTTTTGACATTGTAAATATTTAAATGAAGCATTTTAAAGGTTATGATTTTTTGCAATTTTAACATTCATTATCCAACTTGTTATTAATGTAAAAAAAAAAAAGCTAGCCTTTCTCTGTTTATGTGGATGCATGTCCAGATACATACACATTTAAGACTAAAATAAGCTGTTACTATTGTAAAAAGGTCCTCAGCCACCATGAGTAACTTCTGCATTAGTGTTGAGTGTATTGGAGAACATGAGGAGAAGAGAGAGCTTTACTCCACTAGGAGACTATACTGCTACTCAAGGAGCTATTGCATTCATGTGGAGAAAAGATTTTGCAAGTTCTTTGATTTATGTCATATTTAAGCTGCTCTCCTCCTTACTCAAATCCTCCTTGGGTGCCAATGCTTTGTTTCTAGTGTGATGAGCAGTAGGAAGACAGAGCTTTACAGCTGTCTGGTTTGGTCTCAAGGAAGTGCCATGATCTGAATGTGCCCCTCCTAAATTTGTACCTTGACATTCTAATCCCCTGAAGAGACTGTATTAGCTGGGTCTTTGTGAAGCAACTAGGTCCTGAGGGTAGAACCCATATCATGTGAGCGCTCTTTAAAAAAAGGTCTTAGTGATGTCAAGTTTCTATGTCAAGTTGACAGAGAAGGAAGACAGCTAGCTATAAAGAAGGTGGATCCTCACCTATAGAACATCTCTCTAAAACATCTCTTTAAAACATTTTAAAATGTATTTGACAATTTCAAATATATTCAATATATTCTGATAATGGGCACGCATGAGTGCATACACACAAACACACACACTAACTCATACACACTCAGGAAACCCTCATTTACTCTCTTTTCTCACATTCTCTGGACTCCTCCTTCTTTGCACAAGTCTATGTCCTTCTTCCTAACCCTTTAGAGAGCACATTGTGTACATCACTAATCATCAATTGATTTTCCTGACTATGGAAGGGTGTGACTTAGACTTGCTACTCAATTATACTTAGAAAGTTCTGTCTTTTATGACTTTGAGATGAAAGGGGAAGAGTCTAGGCAACCAGCTATCCTGTTCTGTGCTTTAAGTATTTACTGTAGTGATACTTAGTTCAAAAAGTGTAAGCCAATTAAGAGCCATATTAACCCAGAGAAGGGAAGATAAGAAAGAAAGCCCACCTATTTTGTCCAAAAAAGAAAGTGAAGGGCTGGCTATGACAGGTGTATCTTGAAGGACATCTAGTCTCTTCTAAAAATCTTGACATGGAAGCACTTCCTGTTAAGGCAGCAATCTCTTTTCTTAACCATTTTCATAATCTAGACCTTAGCCACTGCCAGAAAAGCTTTGCTTAAAATCAGCTGATAAACATATTGGAGGAAAGCCATGGTTCGTTTTTGTTTTGTTTGTTTGTTTGTTTTCTGTTTAGATTGCTCTCTGGATTTATTGGAGTCCCAGAGCTCACTGATATGATGACTGATTGAAGACCTTTCCAATGTTTGCCACAATTCTCTCACTGCTTTACACAGGGCAGATGATGATGATGGGGATGGAGGCGGGGCATCATCTAGAACTGACCTATTTTATCATTTGGACTTTGAAAATGTTCCTGCCCAGCGTAAGTTCTCTTAGCCATGTATTCCTACTGCCTAAACCATCCGAGGATTATCTGACATTCAACAGAACCAATAGGAAGGAGATCAGCGTGTTTCAGGCCTAGGGAATCTAAAGCCCTATGAGAGCGATAGTTTCCCTGGTAACATGACAGTGGATACAATACCTTTGTGAGTGAGTAGGGTCTACATAGCTCGGTGTACTTTCTCAGAATTTGGTACTTTCTTGGTAATTTGATTGTTACCAGCAAATATTCTTTAGGTCTCCAAAGTTGCCCATTTCTTTTCTCTTGTCTCAGTTTCTATAAACAAAACAGATTGTGAAGTCCTATGAATGACTTGCTCAGCTTCCTTAATTATCAGGAGATAGTATTAGAGATAGTAAGAAGGCAGAGTCAGGCAAAGTATAACTTCCCAATATTGCTGTGGGAATTGAAAAATTGCTAGTCTGATCATTGTTTTAATCTTCAAATTCATCTTATTTTAAAAGTACATGATATATATTACTCATTTTAAAACAAGTTTTATTACTTTATGCATCTATACATACATGTGTGTATATGACACATGTATGCTGGTACCCATGAAGGTAGAAATAAGGCACTGGATTCCCTGGAACTAGAATTATAGATGATTCTAAGTTGCCAAATGTGGGTTCTGGGAACTGACCTTGGCAGTAAGCATTCTTAACAATTGAGTCATCTTTCCAGCTCCTTCTATGCTAAACTATATAATAAAATTCTGCAAATTTAAAGGTTAATATATGTCAGTAATATAATTAATATAATTATGTATTTTGCTATAAATATATTAAATTACTCATAAGTTCTGGCATCAGGTGTATTCACAATCCTTCTGCATGGTAAATATTATCATGCTCCTTGGGTCAGGATGTTTTGGCAGAAAATGAGAAAATAATGGATCAAGCTGGTCTCAACAATGAATAAATATATCTCATATAATATGACATTTACAGGCTAGGCTTAGGGTATGGTACTATCTGTGGCTTAGAATGTCATCAAGTACCCAGTACTGGATATCAAGTGCCTGTCATTCACAGGGTGCTAGGACTATCCTCACCTTAGACTAGCTTCCCTGAGGGTCCAGATTAACTTCCACAACTCCAGTGGTCACATGTAGATAAGATAAAGCCTAGAGGATAAAAGACCTCCATCTGCTATGTGGCTGCTCCATGCATTCCCTCTTACTGAACATCTTTCAGGGGCCCATGTTTACATGCAAATGCTAGTGAAGGTCCTCTTTTATAGTTATAGTTTAAGTAGATAGCACAGCCAGAGCTAGGATAGAGAGGTCTTTATTTTTCTTTTCCAAGGAGCATGTGATAGGGAGTAAAACTGGATTTCTGCTAGAGAAGAAAAAGGTGAAAAGGAAAGATATCCAGACAAGGTATCTGCTTTGACCATCTCATTAAACTTAAAAAAAAAAAAAGTGGATTTGCTTAAAATCACAAAATCTGTACCTAGGTTCAAAATCAGAATGCAAAATTATCAGAGGGAACTTAGAGAACATGTGGCTGAGCTGCTTCAGGTTCCAACCCTGAAACCCAAGCCCAGAATGTGCAACTACTTGCCCAATACCACAAAGGCCCAGCTAGAGTAGTCACACTAAGCTCAGACTCAGGCCTTTATGTCCCATTCCGTTAGCACACTCTGTTGCCTTCTGTGTGGGTTAATTTGTCTTTAGCCTGTGTGTCATTGCACAGGAATGAAAGCACCCACAAACAATGCTTGCACTCTTCTGGAATTTGTTCACCAATTGCATAAGTCACATGTAGGTTCTGTGAGCCCAGACAGCACCCTCCTGTTCCCCAACACATCCCCTTCCTGCAGTCCCATGTTCTTAACATTCCCCAAGTCTCTCCTACTACACTATCATTTTGAGGATATCTGTAGATTGTGCTTCACCAAGAGACAAGGGAAAATGACATGATTTTTGTGGGGAAGAGCTGTAGGGAGATTATATTTAAATAACACAGACATTGATTATTATGCAAAGCAAAACACAAGCCCAATTAAAGGGAATATTTTAAGTGTTGTTTGTCTTGTTTTTTCTTGTGTCCTCTAGAAGCTGAGAGGTGTCGTATTAAGCTATTAATCATCTGTCCAGGACTTTCCAGAATAAAAATATGATAATTTTTAACCCATCAAAAAGTTGTTTATATAAATAAACAAAACAGCAGTGTGTTACATGCTTCCTATGAACAATGGAAATTTACCAATAATAGAAATATTTTGATAAATTAATTTGTGTCTTCTGTGACAAATGTATTTTATTGTCTTCACAACTCTCTGCACATGTCTACAGAGCCATTATTCCCTTTTGTTCTTTAGGTTTATATGGCGTGTATTCCTGTTAATGCATACATTATTTGTGGATGGTTTTTAAGTTCTATTATGCATGGAATTCTGCAATCTTTTGAGTCTACACTTTTTTTCAGTGTTATGATTGTAAAGCCTTTCCATGTTGCCATATTCTGTAGTAACTTGTTGTCCTGTATTGGTTTTACAATGTTTTACTATACCGGAGACTCTAGCTATGAGGCCTCGGGGATCTGCTGAAGCACTCAAGTATAGGACATGCTCTCTGTGTGCAGCAACGAGTCCATCCTTGAGATGGTTGACAGGAAGAATTCGGGCCTTGTCCCATCTGTTATATTTGGGGCTCCTCCATAGACAACATTTGTTTTGGGTGCCCCTAGTAGCCCAAGTCAGACATTCTCATGACTCTGTTCGTGGTGTGGGACCCCCTTCCCTCTCCTACTTGTGCAAATATCAGGTCTACAGTGTGGTCTGAAACTTTATCCTGACCCATTTAGTTCATAAACATTGCTCTCAATAAATATCTTGGACTTTTAACTTTTTCGATCATTTTGCTTAGCAGAGGATATGAACTAAGACATGCTATCTAATTATTACCACAATTATTCATTTGTTGCATTGTTGGTAAGTGTGGGAGGTGTTTTCAGTCTTGTGAACATATTTTGCTGTGTGTTTGCAAGAAGATCAGTTTAACTGAGTGATTGTACCAGATGACACTGCCACCAATATGATGCTAAAGTGTCCATTGCTCCATATATCTTTCCATAGCCCTTGCTTTCTTCTGCTGCGGCATGTGTTTGAATGTGCTGATTGGTCGTTTTTCTGGATATGAATTCTGAATTTCATTCTCTACCTCACCATGTGCTTGGTCATTTGGCATATAGAAATTCTTAATTTAAAAAAGTATTTGTTTATTCTTTGAAAAAATTTACACATATATACAACGTATCTTAATTGCATCCATTGCTTTACTTTCTGCTAATGTCCATGGGACACCACCACTTCCAACACACTCCCTCTCAATGTCATGCTATTAAAAAAAATAACCCATCAATTCCAGTTTATTCTGTCCATATGCACATAGGTGTGAGGCCAGCCACTGGAGCATGTGCAACCTACTGGTAACTACCCCACTAAAGAAAAGTAACTCCTCCTTATCCAGCTGATAGCAACTGTCAGTAGCTCCTCAACTAGGTGAGGGGTCTTAGAAGCTCCTTCTCATTGTTCTCATTGCATAATAGAATTTGACTGGCACAAGCGGGTCTTAGATAGGTAATCTGAACTTTTGTGATTTAATGCATGTAGCAGTTATATCATATCCTGTCATGTCCAGAGGTCAACATTTTACAGCCTTCCTTTTTACTCTCTGGCTTTATATACCATTTTGCTATTCTTTTTGCTCCTTCTTCATGATATTCCTTGAGATATAAGTGGAGGGATTGGTAGAGACGCCCCATCTATGGCTGAATGCTTACAGTCCCTTATTTTCAGCAGTTCCTGACCCCTGCAATAAGAAACATCTCAGACCAAAGTTGAGAGCTTTACAAATCTGTGAACATAAATATTTAGAAGGCAGTTAGGCACCATGACCACTTAGTAAAACAATATTCACCAGTTCTCCATTTGAACCTCTGACTTCTCTAGCTGTGAGTTTTGACTGTGTTTGCAGTACCAGCATAAATTCTCCCCTGTGGAGCAGGCCTAAAGTCCAATTAAGAGAGCAGTTGATTGTCCACATACACTGACTTGCCGTCATTATACCAGATTTTGCCTCATAAGTTGGGACTGCAGCACACAGAGTCCAGCATTAGATATAACCATTGATATCTTGTCTCCCCCAGCAACCTACACAGTACCTTCCAGTGCTATGCAGGCTAGGTATCAGAAAGAAAGCTTCCTGGTGGGATCAGAATTGACTTCTCTATATCCCACAGTCAAAGTGTGTTTGGAAGCTGGAGTGGTGGCTCAGCAGTTCAAAGTACTTGTTCCTCTTGCTGAGAGCCTGGGTTTGGTCCCAGTTACATGGTGGCTCATAACCATCCCTAACTTCAGTTCTAGAGGATTCAATATCATCTTCTAGAGGCCATGATATGATCACCAGACATGCAAATGTTGTATACATGCATGTAGACAAAACATTAATACACATACATCTAAAACAAATAGTGTGCTGGCTTCAGCAACAAGGTCCTGACATCTAGTTATGTTAGGCAACCAAAAGTAATGGCCATAGGATGTACTGTTTTGGGTGTCTTTTAGGGCACCTTTTACACAACAAACTTTACCAATATTTTCTTTTTCTTTTCTTTTTTTTTTTTCAAGCCCTTTTGACTACTTTGCTTTTTTGAGAGTCATATAGTTGTTAATATTTTTTTTCTAGACGTTGTAAAGTTTGTTTGCTTGTTTCCTTGGTTGGAGACAGCATCTTTCTATATAGCTCAGACTGTTCTAGAACTCACTACAGGGTCAAGGCTAGCCTAGAACTCAAGATTATCCTTCCTCAATCTTTCCAATGCCTAGATTACAGGTATATGCCATGATGCTGAATCCATTTAGAAGTCTTTACTAATTAACATGCCACATTGTGGGCCTATAGTTTCCTGGAGTTGACTTTTTTCTTCATGTAAATTATTTTGTTGCCATAGACTTAAGACTACAAAGTTGTTGAGGTAGAGGAAAGCCTCTCCTGTATTGAGTGCTACCACGTTTTCTAACTAGAATACATCCATTCATGTGTTCAATTTATTCATTCTTCAACACATACTTATTGAGTGTACTTAGTATGCTCATATGAAATATGCAATGTGCTAGATTCTATGGCAATAGGAATAAATTTAGTTAGAACATTTGGGTCTGAGAGGCTTGTAGACTAATGAGTCGTATAAGTAGACAGGTTGGGAAGCAGAAGGAGGTCAGAGTTTGCATTCAGATGGTTGAGGGATATTTATTAGTTGTGACCCTGAACAAGTTATTCAGATAAGTCTGAACTCTAGGAGAAAATATTGAGTGCCAGGAAGATTAGAGATAAAATACATAACATGCCTAGCACCATGCCTGCAAGATATAAATAATAGATGTTTCTTATTTTTAGTTCACACAGAATGACTTACAAAGTGCAAAGTCTCTGAGAGTGTTTATGAAGGACAAGAGAACACTTTTAAGGAGGTGAAGATACACATGGTATTAAGTCAATGCAGTTAGCACTAGTTTATGTGGGGGGTGGGGGCATGAAGGGAGGGAAGGAAAGAAGGAAAGGAGAGAGACAGAAACAGAGAAGGAGAGGGAGAGACATAGAAGAGAGACAGAAAGAGGGTTTGGTAGTTTGGAAGATGTCATTGATGTGGAAAGAATTATACAAGCCATTTTTCATACCAAAAATTGAGCACTTTTATTTGTCTGGCACAATTTTGTGAAGCTACAATGATAACACAGTAGGCATGACAGACTGACCTACTTTTAGAAAGCCTACTTATAGAGGAGGCTATAGACACATGAATGAGAAATTATAAACCCTATTGTCCTGCTCAGCTTTGGAAATAAAAGCCTATCCTATAGTCCTTGCTCTCCTCTCTAATTTTATCCCTCTATCATATGCCTAACTTAAATGGAGCCAATAAGATTATGGTAGAAATTTGGGGATGTCATCCAGGGACATTTAGTTTTATGCAAATAGCTGGAGCCATGGATTGTCTCCTACCATATGGCTATGGGACAGAGATGTGTGATTTATAGTGGCAGAGAATAAAGCAGATATATAGAAGTGAGCAAAAATGTGAACTTTCATTTATTAGCGCTAGTCTTTTCCAAAGTCCCAATTTTAGTCTGATCCTTGGATTAATTAAAACAACACTATGTCTCTGTATCACTCACATCCCCTCAAGATGGTTTCACTGGCTTGAAACTAAAGGGATATAGCTAACATATTCATGGCAAACTCTAAAGTGGAATTGCAAGCTCTGCACAGAATCTCATAAGAAAGACACAGTGTCACTGAATTGGTGGGCCAGAGACGATTTCAGAGGAAACTGCGATCAGAAGAATCAGTTGGAGTCACACAAATAAAGAGAGGACATAATATTGCTCTAAGTAGAGGTGTGTGTGCCTTACAGAGGGAAGTAGAGGGTGGGGGATGGGCAGCGGCAGAGGCTTTGTCTGCTGAGGTATAATGCCTTGAATGTGGCAAGAGCTGCATGGGTCTATGTCATGGGGTAAATGGTTTCATTTCATTCATCAACATCCCTTATAAGAATGATGATACCAATCTGTATCCAAACCTTCCCTATCGCTGCCATCCAGGTTCTTACATCCTGCACTGCCCACTTCAAGTACACTCACATTTGTGTGTGTGTGTGTGTGTGTGTGTGTGTGTGTGTGTGTGTGTGTGTGACTTGTAAACATGATCCTGTGGGAAATGAGCACATAGATGCATGGGCATGTGGCGTCTGGAGGTCAACATTAGGTGTCTTTCTTAGTTGGTCTCCATGTTAGTTTTTGAGGCAGGGTCTTTCACTGAACCAGGAACTCCTCAGTCTGTGTACGCTGGCTGGACAGTGAGCCCAGAGGTCTATCTTGTCTCTATCCCCCACCACTAAGATTGCAGTTTCATGATATCATACCTGGTGCCTGGTGTTCCTGACTGCTCAAGATAGAGTTTAGGTCTCATGATTGTACAGCAAGCACATCACCAACTGAGCCGGTTTCTTGCCCCTCTGCTCACTCCTTCACAGAGGACAAGTGAGGATCTGGAGGGTTTATAAATACCACCACATACATCTCAGATTCTTTGAGCTCTGCCTTAAGAACTAGAATTTGGCCTCATTTCTTCTCCCTCTGAATTTCTTTCAAAGTTGTTCTTTAGAAAATACAGCCATGGACAAAAGAGTGTTGGAGGACCACTACTGAGATCGCTAATGAAAAGAGATGTGTGCCCTCTATTTATGGAGTGGGAAATTCAAACATGGTAAATGAGTGGTGACTTTGATAAAGGATTATGTGGAGCCCATGATGACAAGTAGTATTGATTTATTCTAGGCACTGCTATCCTGAATAGTGAGGTGGGTCAAGAGTTATCATGTGGGTTTATTGGAGTAAACCATTTCTCTGCATGTTTTCAGTCTGTTTATAAACAACGTGAGCTAGTCAACAAAAAAGTGTTAAATAATTACATAATGTGACATACTTCACATTGTAACTGGCACTTCTCCCAAGTTGGTATTAGGCAATGTGACTTTTACTTTAGTAATGTTGGTACTAAAATAAAGTCGGCTCTCCCAGCACTTGCTTCCTGCCATAGAGTTTGTGCAAATGCCCTTTCTGAAACAAGAACTCAGAGTCTGTGTTTTGAAGATGCCCCCTTATTTCGCCTTTCTCTTCTAACAAGAGATTCAATATTTCTCAATCCTTGAACTTTCTTTTCAGCCTGCTTAAGGAGAGATAGGATAAGCCTAGACCTGGTGTATTTCCACTTCATCATGGGACTGTGCATTTGACTAGACTCAAACCTGGACCATCCATCAGTCATTACAGACAACCTTCTTGCTTATCCAAAGCTAATACTAGCTTATCTGGAACAGCCACTTTCTCTCCAATCAGTAGCTAATATCAAATGACATCTAGCCTGAGAAGGATTTGGAAGGTGATAAATTAAAGGGAAAAAAATCAATGGTAGAGAATAAGGAATTTATGTAATCCTTACAGTTACATAAGAATGCCAATGGGTCTTGTCAGAAGCTTCTAGACATGTACAGTAGAACTATGGGGAAAATCTGCATCATTAACACACTCCTCTCTGGAGAAGTAAGGGAGAAGTGAAGGGGTAGTGAGGACAAACATACCTCAGAGGGAAGGGTTTTATATTGCCCTTCCTACAGAGGGCAATAATTTCTGACATGTTTTTATGTATTTATAATAGGTACTGGGTTTACATTTTCATAGGTTGTCTTATTTAAAATAGCAGGCAGCCTAATAAGCTAGTTGCTATGACCATTGGTTCCAGTTAATAGAGAAGTAACTTACTGATAAGGGAAGATTGTGAACCGTACTTCTACTTTGTCTAGTTGAGGGACACACAGCTACTTTTTTGTAGCATGACCCCTTTGTTTGTTTTTATCCTTCAGAGCTTCTACATTTCGCTATTGTCTACTTATATTTAGGTTAATGGATATTTTTAAAGCTTTGTGACTTTCTCAGGATCTAGCCTGGTCATCCTGATTACTTATTACCCAGCATTACCAGCCTCTGGTTGTCAGCTATGCCTATAGAACAGATTGGGTATAACTGGGGGAACAGGGTGCCGCCTAGATTGTTCTCTGCAATACCGTACAGTTACTGCTCCTTATATTTCCATAGCTTAAAGCCATATTTGTTTCTGGCTTCAGCTACCAACCAGCCTGGCATCCCTCGTGCATACGCTACCAGGTCATGCACCTCGTCGGCAGACCCTCAGTCAATCTGTTCCTAACATCAACTCTCTCTGCCCTTATGACTTCTTCCCACACCCAGCCCTGGGAGGGGCTTAGCAAAGCAACCCAACTGCCCTTCTGAAGGGCTCGGTGGGTGGCAGGGGTAGCAAGGGGTGACTGTGGTGAATGGGCGAACTGTCAATCTTCTGTCTGTTCCTCTGGTTCCCGTTGCCACATCTTTGCTGAAATGGAATTTGAATTTCAAAAGATTTAAAGGACATTTCTCAAGTCCACAATTTCCCAGCAGCTTGAAACCCCTCTTAAAACATTACCTTCAATCTTCTGCTAGTGATGAGTGGATGCTGGGTACTTACGTGAATTGGGTCATGCTGGTGAGTTGGAGCTACCTCCCCCATATCCCTGGCTCACCCACAAGGGAACATTCAAACCAGCTAGGTTTCCATTGCCTTCTGGGAAGAAACAATCCTACTCTCAGAAAGCAGACACCTACTGTGTCGCTCCACTGAGGGAAAATTCTTTCAGTGAGTAAGTGAGGCTCACCTAAAGGAGGAAATGGAGAGCTGGATAGCCCCAGGCTGGGATGAGGAGTGGATTTCTTCCTGAAACTGGGGGAGGGATCCTGGCTCGCTGCTCCCAGCCCTAGGGTAGCTGCTGAGGCTCATATCTCAACTGTGACCTATCTCTGGCAGCACCATCATTTTTATTTAGGGCGAGTGAGGCTGCGGAGAGGGCTTCAGTGGGGGTTCCATTGTCAGTTTCGAATTACTGGACCATTAAAATGGAGTGTTACTGTAAGGTGGCTGCCTGCTAGTTAATTCTCAGAAGAGCCCTGTGCCTTTTCTCTGAGCCACTTGCTTTCCCTCCCATATTCAGGAGGGGGGGGGGGACCCTAACGAACTGAGCCTTTTTAATTGATTATAAAAACAGAAGAGAACTCGGCAGTGGGAATTGTTGGCAAGGCTTTATAGCAAGTGGCGAATCACTGCATATTCATTGGTCTCTCATTGGCCAAGATGAATTCTCTTTTGGTATTAAAGCAAATGTGCTGCGAAGTTACAGTGGACAGGGCTTTAACAACTTTTCTTGGCTGACAGCCTGATTCTTTTCTTCTTCTTTTTAAAAAATGTTTTTTAAAAATTAGTGTGTGTGTGTGTGTGTGTGTGTGTGTGTGTGTGTGTGTGTGTGTGTGTGTAATGGCAGGCAGCAGGATTTGTAAAATCAGGAAGTGGCGGTGGGGATAGAGAGCTAAGTGAAGGGTAGCAACGTGGGATTGTTTTGGTGCAGGCAGGAGCTGTGTGGTGCTGATTGATACAGGCACTGATATAGCAGAAATAATGGCACTGTCAGTGTGGGTGGCCGATTGGAGCGTGGCAGTGCAGTTGGGAAGTCACAGGAATAGCTTCTCTGCAGAGGCTCTGCCTCAGCATCTGTGGGGGATTGCTTCCACGACCCCCACAGATGCTCAAATCCACAGAGGCTCACATACAAATTAGCACTGTATTGGCTAGTAACCTACATGTATCATCCCCTCTTCCGTATTTTGAGCTATTACTAGATCACTAGTAATCCCCAACACAATGTGGTTCTGCCGAGTTGCTTTTTATGGGATTTTGTTGTTGTTGTTGTTGTTGTTGTTGTTGTTGTTGTTATTCTTTGGTTTGGGGATTTTTGAAAATGATTTTTAATTCAGGCATGAGAATCTTGTATGTACACAGGGCTGGCTGTGGCACCATACTTTTGGTAGTTCAGGAAATAGATTGAATGAAATAAACTCATTTGTAGGAAGTTAGTTCATCGGCCTTGGGTTTCCTTTTGCTGTTTCACTGTATTGGGAGGAACTGATCCAATCTTCTATAAACCAAAGACAGCTCCTGCCTAGTGTTTTCTCCTCCTCACTGGTCCTTGCAGCGTTTCCAAGAACACTCTTTCTTTTCGATCTTCTAGTCTTAACCTCGCCAATATTAATGTTCGTTTCCCTTCTGCTCCCAATTGTAATTACATAGCGTGTTCAGTTCATTTAAACCACAGCTTCTTCAATGGCAGGTCATAGCACCCATGGCATGGTTCTGTAACTGAATATTGGGGCAACCAAGCAAATTGGCAAGAGTCAAGGCTTTTAGATCACACAACAATCAAAAACAAATTCAATATCAAATGTGACATGATCCAAGGTGTTTTGGCAAGGACTCACTTGTGTGTGCAAATTTGATTTCATCTTCAGGAAGTGGTAAAATTATATGCTTACTAAAGACTTTCCTTAAAACAAAGTTCTTTATGATTTATTTTCTAAAGTTTGATCTGTATACCTCTGTTGTATACTTGTATGCCTGGGGTTGTATAAAAATGACATGGGTGAAAGAAAGTCCAGGTGGTCAAGTGCAGAGAGTGAGAGACTTTGGAACACTCAGACCTAAATGGAGTGTCTTTATCATACCCCTCCCCCAAAGGCTCAGGGATCTATGGGGAAGAGAGGGCAGAAAGATCGTAAGATCCAGAGATGGTGTGTGATTCCAAGGAAACCATGTTTTCTAGAGACTGTGGCACCACATACAAGACTTGCAAAGGCTCAAACCAGACCTCCTTGAAGCCACATCTTAATCCTGCCATCACGGGCAATTCTTCTGAAACATCATGATAGTATTCCTGGGCGTGTATAAACAAATGCCTATAACCCACAGAGAGGAAACCTATGAGAGAATGATGTAACAATACTACTGAACTCCATCTTGGTGAACCTGTGAGTTTATTCAGAAGCATGGATAGTCCAAAGGTAACTACATCATAGAAAGCCCACCTTTGCATGGATGACAATTTATGAAAGTCCTGGGTGCCTGGTGTCCACAGAGATCAGAAGAGGGGATTGAACCCTCTTGAACTAGTGTTAAGGATGAATGTGAGCCATCCTATGGGTACTGGGAATTGAACCTGGGTCCCCTTCAAGAGCCTCTCTTGATTATCGAACCATCTCTCTAGACCCTATACTATACTTCTTATTTTTTCACTTGCTATATATCAATCTGAAGGCCAGCTCCCTCCAGGGATGAGTGCTTGCTGACTCTTTGAGTGAAGTAGAATGAAGACAATCATGGCCAGGAGAAGTTATGGACAATCATTGTCAGACAAACACACTTTCATATGAAGAGTCAAACTAACACTAAGCTAATTTGGATTTTTAAAGCAGAAAATTAAAGGAGGAAATAAAGTATATACTTTATTTTTAGTTAAAGCATATATATATATATTTATTTATATTATATATTATATATTATATATTATATATTATATATTATATATTATATATTATATTATATATTATATATTATACATTATATATTATATATTATACATTATATATTATATATTATATATTATATATTATATTATATATTATATTATATATTATATATTATATATATTATATATTATATATTATATATATTATATATTATATATATTATATTATATATATATATATATACATATATACATATATAAAATCAGTTTTCCAACCTTGAGTTTGAGGTCTGATGATAGAATCATCCAGCATCTTTTTTATGATTATCACACACAATGTTGTATTTTCTTTTAAGTAAAGAAAACTAAAACATGTTATGGAGCCAACCTGAGAGCAGAACCCTTTGTATTTTATGGTTTTGCTCTCCATTTTGTTGTTTGTTTGTTTTACAGTTTCCTTGTTCACATGAAGTTTAGTAGCTTGTCTTGATTGTGTTGTTAGCTAGCGTTCATATCATTTTCACAAAAAAGCCCTTCCCATAACCATATCTCATGGAGTTGTATAAAACATATCTAAGTTATTGATTTGCAGTAAATTATTCAATTGGCACTTGTGGGTTTGAGAACAAAGACAAGTGAGTGTTACAAAGTATGTCATGGGAACAGAGGAATCAGGGACCCAGACAAAGAGTGTTGAGCAGCAGGCTGTGAGCATCAACCAGAAGTATATCAAGCCTCTAGATTATGTTTAACCCTTTACCTATTAGAGAGCTCACTTGAGAGTATGCCATGTTTATTTAAAATGTGCTTAATGTTTTATCAAGTCTCTCTTGGCACTGAGAAACTTTCCTGGTAGCAAAAACAGTTTTTTGTTTTTTTTTTTCAAATAGTAAGTCTCATTACTAACACGTTGGAATAATGGTTGGCTTCCTCCAGGCAGAGTTCAATCTCTGGTCTATGTTTCTGCTGGTAATTTCCTTCTGGTCATTCCTTCATATTTTCTGTCTATATGAAAATCATGGCTGGCATCCTGTGGGGTCTGAACTCTGATGCCAGGAATGGAGGAGTGTCACGGGAGGCTGGGTGACTGAAGAGAATGAGAGGAGTCACAAGGGGGTGAGATAAACTTTGTTTACAGCTACACAGGATATTAGGCAAGCACCCAGGCATATGCCAACACATATAGACCACATACAGGTGGGCAGATAAACATGTGTAAACTGGCACACAGGCTGCTAGGAGGTATACACAGATGCAGAGAGAGAGAGATACACATAGGCAAACTGGCAAAGGTGAAGGCTAGGGCCTCTGACTTCAAGGCCATATATGTAGAGGACACTCAAAATAAAAAAGTAGCATTTTGCTAAAAATAGTTATAGAACAGATTATAACACTGTTTATTTTTTTCCCTAGCCAACCATAGTCAACCATTTTGTACTAACTCATAGACTCCTAGATATCTAATATCAACCATTTTTTAGCTGACTCATACCGATATCTATATCAGCCTCATGTTATCTAAACACAAACTGGTCTTTATGGTCTTCTGATCCCAATACATCCACATAACAAGAAACAGGCTAGTAAGGACAAAGTATAGAAGATTCACTTAATTGCAGTTTTATGAGACTCAGAAGACTTTAGGAACAACTCAAGACCCAGAGACAGTTTAGTATTATACTTGGTGGAGAATAAATGACTGTGTAGAAACATGATTAGACAATGACTGTAAAGACATTTCTATTACAGAAAAAAGGGAGAAGTTTAGAGGAATGTTTCCAGTCTATGACTCACATAGAGGGAACGTTTGGTTTCTGTGTGTTGCTTTTATGGAGAAAGACAATCAGGAGGGGTGTGTGTGTGTGTGTGTGTGTGTGTGTGTGTGTGTGTGTGTGTGTGTGTGTGTGTTTGCAGCAGATGAGGGTCAGTAGACAGCTAGGAAAGTTTTCCCAGTGTGCTTTGGTTTCAAGTAGTCAACTTGCCAGAGTTCCATTCTTTTCTGATAGTCTGAGTAATTCCAGGATAAACCCAAGAGCCTTTGGAGCAGTCAGAGCAGCTTCACGTGAAGGAAGAAATGTTAACTTTCCCTTTTCCACCAAGAAGACTAGCAGAGAAGGGGAGTCTGCCAACTCGGAGGTTTGCACTCTGAAACAGTGTCAAACATCTCCCCAGTACTAACAACTATGTCATAAGTAAATTTGAGAAGCAAATGTAATCATGTTTACCACCACAAAAATACTGGAAAGTGAGGTATTTATAGCAGAAATATCTAAATCAACACTAGGCAGATTTCAAGAGGTAAATCTCAGCTCTCAGTGCTGGTACCAGAGGAAGCATCATGGTGCATGGGTCTGGAAATGTATGAGGATATTTTATTAGAGCACTTTGCTTACCTACCACAATGCCATGTGGGGAGTTGTGAGGACTGTCAGTCAAGAGAAGTACCATTCAGTGGGTGAGACTGGTGGAACATAATAATGCTGATAAGGTAGAATGAAAACATGCACAATCGGCGTGAGAGATTCGATCTCACTAGACAGACTTAAGAGATTTCCAAGCTCCTCAGTGGTCAGCAGCAGCAACCACATCCACTTACCTCCTGTGAGAATCCCACCTGTAGGCATTGTCATGAGTATGAATCCCAAGAGCTTGGGGAAGAGAGATGTCATTAGCCCAAAAAGACTGTTCCTCCTGGTCCTGCCCTTCCACAAGATCAGAGTCAAATTCTCTTCATGGAGAATGATGATAATGTTGAAAAGACATTCTTTTCCCTAGATCAGCAGAGGCAAAGGCTGAAGTGTGGACAGATGGGTGGTAGGAGGTGTAGAAACACAGAAGCATCAAATAAAAACTTAGGCTTCAAAACCTGCCAGAATTTCATGGGTACAGGTATTTGTGAGACCTGGGGTTTCTTCTAGCCCATCCATGGAATTGACATTCATTGCCTCCCTTTTCTGGAGTCTAACGATATGTATTCAGGAGATAACACCAGATGAGAAAATATAGTTTCAATGAAAAATTTTCATCTGGAATGACCACATTCCCTGCAAGAGCCAAAAATATGTAACAAAACTTTACCATTAGACATGAGAAGCCCTCTTTTGAGTTGTTGGCCAGGGTTGTCCAAGAGACTCCTAAAACATTACAGACTATTGCTTTTGTTCTTTGTTGACCCCAAGGAATAGAGGGTAAATCCTATTGCTGAAACACCATGTACTTGAGACACAGGACCCCAGAGACCAATGACCTAGCACTAATCTGAATGCTTCCTCCAGAAGGTAGCATGTAATCTTTCAAAGGAGAGAAGCAAGCAACAATTCTACCAAGCTATGATGTCCATGACCCACAACAATGACCAGAATGTCATGATAATCTAAAGGTAGTGGCATATATACCTTGGTGTTAATCAAAAGTTCTCTAATAGAACTTAAGACATTCTCAGCAAGAGCAAAACCATGTCCAGTACTGCAAACCTAGCCAACTAACCTAGTCTAGTGAAGTCATGAATCTTAGAGACAAACCTAAACTACCATTTTACTTAACTAGCAGAATCCCTAACTGATTCTATATATTTATCTTTATACTCACAGCTAAGACTAGTCCTTACTCTTCATCAAGAAAACTTCTCTTTGCAACAGACAGAGACCACTGAAGAAAACCCCAACCAATCAAAATGTAGAGTTGTGGAGACCAGTCTCAATGAATGTATCTACAAAACAACTCCTACACCCAAGGCTCAGTGAACATTGTAGAAGAGGGGGCAGAAAGATGGTAAGAGCCAGAGAATCAGGGAGTTTTCTGTGGAACTATGTCTCCTAGGAATGCCAGAAGCTGTACCATAAAGTCTTACCAACATGGCTGCCTAATCATGACTGTACAAGAACAACAACAGTTGAAATTCAAAGTGACTGGAGAAAAGTCCAGGAAGCCTCCATTCTACACAAAAAGTTACAGGCACCCAAGGAATGCTGGGAGTTGGAAAAATAGCCTTCTCCAGGGCTGAGCACACTGATTGGCTATCCAGTGCCAAATGCTCAGCCTTGAAAACATACATACAAGGAACATTATACAGACTGAGCAGCTTATGTTTAGGAACATATTTATTTATGCATTCAACCATAATAATGAAGGAAGAGGTCATGAATTTGAAAGAGAGCAAGGTAGGGCATATGGGAGGGTTTGTAGGAAGGAAAGGCAAGGGGGATATGAGATGATTATATTATAACCTCAAGATCAAAAGAAATAATCAGAAATAGTAAAAAAGAAAAAAAGCTCTCCATTTCCTTACCTGTTTTCTCATTTCCTCCTAGAATATATTCCACTCAGTTACTCATTAAGCTTTGTTAGTGAGCAAAATGAGCAATTCAGTTTTTAGGGGAAATAAGCAATTTTTTGAGTTGCTGATGTAGAATCTACTTGTGGCTATGAGCAGGTGAGGAGGGCTGACTGTCCAATGCCTTCTTGGGCTGTAGAGGGACCTTTGTAAATGTGGACTGTATCAGAAGGGCAATAGGAACATTCTTGGGATTTGATGGGACACAGTTTGATATAAATTAGTTAATTATATTGAGTCCATAGATAAGTGGCCAAACAGTTTATTCCAATAGATAAATCTATCAGAATTCTACAAATGGAGCCCTCTTTTGTTGGTATATTGTCAGGGGATCCAGATGAAATTTACTTTACTTTTTAAGAGTAATCCAATTATTATGAAATACCTACAAGAGAAATTTAAGGAACCACAAACCTTAAGTTCATTAATATTTCTCGTCCAGAAAACTCAATATTTTTGATTAACCAATAGCTATATGATCAGTAAAAGGCCCCTAAAAGGAGCACTTCACACACACACACACACACACACACACACACACACACACACACACAGCCTGATAAACCATGCATGTGCTCCAGAGATACTGCCCCATTGTGATGCTGGCAAGGATCTTCACAGGTGTGCCTCTTTGTCCCCAAACTGAGTTGTCAAGCACGCACCCCTTAGCTTTATGTCCCTTAAGCTTTATGAATTTTCAAGACACATCCTTTCTGTTCCTGGTGACTTCATGTCCTTTCAATGAACATTCTTAGGAAGGGTCTGGTACTATATATATCTTGGTACAAATTTAAATCAACCTGTCACCTGAGAATAGAAGATGGGGGGGGGGTGGAGTGGGGAAATGCTTGTTGCTTTACATTTTAAACAATTGTGAAGATGTTATTTTTAATTTGATATTCTTGAATTATCCATATGACTTTGAAACTTTTGTTACCATTTGATAATTTTCATAAAAGAAAAATAACTATAAACACTAAGAGTAAATATAAATTTTGATCACTGGGATTCGCTTCCCAAGACAGCAAGCTGAGGATGCTTTTATGTTTTACTAACTTCACTTTATGCATCTTGAGGGTCTTTACGAATGCATGGGCAATGTGCTGCTATTCTTTTTTATTTTAACATCCACATAGAATTCCATTTCATGAACAGACATAAATTATTCACTCACTTTTCTGTTTATGGACTTTTGCCTTACTTCAGTCTTCAGCTTTAGAACATGAATTTTAAGAAGAACACGTTCAGCCGGGCAGTGGTGGCGCATGCCTTTAATCCCAGCACTTGGGAGGCAGAGGCAGGTGGATTTCTGGTCTACAAAGTGATTTCCAGGACAGCCAGGGCTACACAGAGAAACCCTGTCTCGAAAAACCAAAAAAAAGAAGAAGAAGAAGAAGAAGAAGAAGAAGAAGAAGAAGAAGAAGAAGAAGAAGAAGAAGAAGAAGAAGAAGAAGACGTTCACGAGCCATTTTGAATATGTGCAAATACATCTTCCAGAAATCTTCCCAGAAGCAGAATCACTGGGTCCAAGAGTGTATACATTCGTAATTCTAATCGATACTGCCAAATCACTCTCTGCAAGTCTTGCTACCATTTACTCTCCCATGGGGGATGTATAGGAGCGCCCATTTCCTTACTGCCTGGACAACAAAGTGTATTATAATGAAAGACTCTTAATCCTTATTAAACAAATTTCCAGGATTAGAGCTCTTTTGAGAAAAGAATTTATGTTATATCTAAAAACCTTCTCAATTCTTCTCAAACCATTTCCCTTGGGCAGAAACAACAAAGCAATCCTTGCTAAATTCTAGGCACTGTGCCAAGGATTAGGGACACAGAGGTAAGTGTGATGAGCTTTTTAACTTTCCGCCTGCCATTCTCCCCCTCCCTTGACAATTTTTAGGGCCTATTGATTTTATATTTCAAAGTTGAAACTTAGTATGCCTGTCTTTCTTCCATTGTTACCTACATGGTCACAGTCGCTTCTTAACTGTTTGCTTGTCCGATGTTCCTTCCATTTCCAATGTCCAGTCCCCCTTTGTGTAGGCAATCTTTCTAAGGCATGAGAGATGCTTGCTCTCCTTTTCCATCTCCTCCTACCTTGTGGTTTGGATCAGAAAGGTCCCTTATGGACTCATGTTTCGGGTTATCATTCCCAGGCTGGAAGAGGTATTTGAGTATACCATGGAACCTGGAAGAGCTGGGCCTGCTGATGGGCTTAGGTCATCAGGGCAGAGGTTTGGAAGAGTTATCTACCCCTGGTCCTGAACTAGCTCTCTTTGCCTCCTGGTCTGCTGAGGGGTGAGGTGTCTGAGTTCCCACTCCACCACTATCATCAACTCCACTTTTCTCTCTCACCCTGATAGATAAAACCTTCTGCAACCATGAGCCAAAATGAACGTCTCATTCCGTAAGTTGCTTATTTCAGGTTTTGTCACAGGGACATGAAAGTAACTAACGCATAGGCTCCTTTAGGCATATAGAATGATGTTGGATTTCTTTTATCCAGCAGCTAATGCCTTCCCAACATCACAATTACCTGATTCTTCCAGGCCCCTTTGCTCAGAAGCTCATCTTTGATGGTTTATAATGTAAATTTTAGATTACTTTTTTGGATAATTCTCTTCCTTTGCTTTTCTGCCTGGAGAGTTCTCATTTTCTTTCACATTAAGTACCATCTTAGAATACATATTTCCCCAGCATTCTGTCCTAAACCCTGTCATGCAAATTAGTCTTCATACTGTTCTTAGTTATCTATAATATTGTTCTGTGTATTTGTTTCTCCTGCTCAACCATGAGTCCATTGAAAAATACACTATTTCTTACCTATGTTTACAGCTGCTCAATTGGTGTATTCAATTCTATACTCACTTCTTGCCAAACATTCCAGAGCAGTTTCAAGACTATATTCCAAATAAAGATCATCTCAGTGTTGTACTTGGCTGAAATGGAAACAAGCAACCTTGTATTGGATAAGCCTTATGCCTATGTCTGTTTTATCACAAAGATGGATCTGAGGTCAGATACATGAACTTGATGGTTGATAGGACAGACTAGCATGCAATGGCAAAGCCTGGTTCAATTCTTATGTTCTCCCTGTGTACAAGATAGTCTCTTGAAGCATTGCCTTGAGTTAGACTAGACCATGGACTGACTTTAGGTCATCAGAAATAGGTAGTAACCTGAAACCACCTATGAAATGTTCTGCTGGTCCTCTCTTCCCTCTCTGCCTAGATATAGAAGATCTAATGGAAGACTGAAGTCCTAGTAAATGGTGGAGCCAGGTGACCGAACCAGAACATGGAAGATCACTCAGCAAATACTCTGCCACAAAGGCGGTAAGGCTGCTTGTTTCAGCCCTTAGCTTATCCTGAAACTCCAACTGCAAATAAACCTACATGTAGTTATTTAGCCGAAGGGCGACATGGATCTCTCAATGGAAGAAAGTAAGTAGTCAGTGAAAATTAGATCACCTAAGAGCTATCGTGTCAGCTGTTCTCCTCTAGAGGCAGAAGAGAGCCAGGCTGATGGTCCTTCTTCCAACGTAGCCATGTGTTCAGCACATGAAGATGACCAAGAGCATGCATTCAGGTGCTAAGACTCCTGATGCAAGTGACGGCATTATTCAATAAATGTTTTTTCCCTACACACCTGTGTGCACAACACACACACACACACACATACATACACACACACACACACACACACACACACATGCACACACACACACACACACACACGCACACGCACACGCACACGCACACACATACACTGGTGTCATTCAGTTTCTCAGCAACAATTCCAGACATGGAATTTCCCTGTGTCTCATCACTGCCACTATGACAATCAAACACCACTGTTTCCCACTTGAACCAGCTCAGTAGACTCCCTCTAGGCCCTCTCTACCACGTGCCCATCTTCTTTACATCATCTCAGAGGCTACCCATAACAGCTGAACTCAGCTTGTTAAAATCGAAGACAGGTCGCATCTATTGACTGTCCCAATACATCTGATACCTCTGAGTCTGTATCAGTCAGGGCGGCCAAGTTCTACTGCAGCAACAAATGCTCCCTAACATCTCATGGGCTTCTGACAGTCAAGCTTTCAGTGTCACACAGGTGAAGTCTAATGTGGGTGAGAGGGTTCTTATGTCAAGCACTTTGATTTGAAGGTCATAGAATGGGGCAGAGAGAAGTGGTGGAGGCACACTGGGTCTTTACTGCCCTGGTTTGGCAGTCCTGCATGTCGCAACTGCTCACAGTCATATTCTTATGACTGGTGTGTGTGTGTGTGTGTGTGTGGGTGTGTGTGTGTGTGTGTGTGTGTGCGTGTGTGTGTAGCTGCGAAGAACTCTGGGATATCTGGAAGAGGACAGGATTTTTTTGGGAAGACTCTCATGGACATTTCTCTTAGAGGACAAGCCAAAGTCATTGATGTGTGGGACTTTGCCAGAATCCCTTTATGCCTTCCCTATTCTATACTCTGGGCTTTCTGTCTACATTCCTATTGTCCCTCTCTCCTTGCCAGGACTCAGGCTTCACTGGCTTGTGTGCTAGCTTTTGCCTGGCTCAGTTGCATTGCTACAGGGCCTCTTACCCTGCACAGCCACTATACTTGATAGTCCTTAAATTATCCCTCACTTCCATCTGATCCCAGCTGGAAATGCCACCTCGAACCTGCCTCAGTGTAGCCCCTCCCCCTCACTGGTACCATCTCACATACATCTTCATCTTTAGAGTACTTATCTTGTTATCTGTTCCTCTATAACATGAGCTCCTTGAGGTTAGATCTTTTATTTCAGTGTCTATAAAGAGTCTGGTGCAAATTGGCATGCAAATATTCATTCTATGACTAGATAAGCCAATGGTTTGCAAACTATCCTGCACTTCTCTGTTATCCTTACCCTAGCCCTCAATGATACAGTTCGAGACCTTAAAGTTTAGCTATCGTCAAAGTAGACACGAATAAACCCCCTTCAACGTATGTCTGTGACAAGCACAGTGAGAAGAATCAATTCTACAGCCACACCTTGTGAATGATGGGGCCATATGTTACGTACGAGGGAGGGCATATTTATTGCTGTGTATCTGTTTGTTTCTGTTGAAGTGTAAAAGTTCCCAGTGAGAGTCTCTACATCATATATTTAACCCAAATCTAATTTAAATGTTTTCTAGTTCATTCCAATGCAGAACAGCATCTGATCTGTGTCTCTTGCACATTCATTCTCTCTCTCTCTCTCTCTCTCTCTCTCTCTCTCTCTCTCTCTCTCTCTCTCCCTCCCTCCCTCTCCCTCTCCCTCTCCCTCTCCATCTCCCTTTCTCACCCTCCCTTTCTACTTCCCCCCTTCTCTCAAAAATTGCCTTAACCTCTGAAGAGTAAAAAAGAAAAAAAAATATTCAACCTTGTAGCTATATATTTCACTATATAGCGCCTCCAACCTTCCTTATAAGAGACAGCTCACATTCCTAAAATTAATTTTAATTATTTCTGCAGCTTGTTATTGGAGAATAAAAGCCTACACTTGGACAGAGCCAGTTGTAGGTAGAATGTGAAATCATGGTCCAGGTTTTTCCACAAAAAGCATTATTCTGCTGGGAGCTGACCTCATTTAGTGAGGGATGGTTAGCACCTACCTCTGGTATCCTAGCAACACAAAGCTTTCCTGCTGCTAGGACTGAGGGTCATTTTTGTATCTTCCCATCATTTTCTCTTGGATTCTATGAAGAGAAATTACCCTTGAAAGTTCCCATAACAGAGGGCACACTGAAAAGAGTGTGTGCGAGATGGGGATAAGAGAGTGAGAAATGGTCCTTGCACTTGGAGAGGGGGATGGGGAAAGTGGGGAAGGGAGAGTAGAAATGGAGCGAAGGGCTCAAAGAAAGGAATCTTAATGAGATTGTCAAAGGGACCAGATGGTTTGGGGGAATATGTCTTCTCACTGTGGTCCAAACACTTGCCCTAACACAGCCCAGGGCGGAGGTTGTTCCCTTGACATCTTGACAAGTTACGGCTTATTTTGTTGGACATATAAACTGAATAAAGAAACATTGTAGACACTCATTTCCCTTGCATTTTATAAACTCAATCTATAGATGAACCTTGTTAAAATTCAGTATTTTACAAAATACCTGTGTTTAAATATTGGCTCTCCGGGGGCTCTGTCCCCCACTGATATCTCTGTGGACAGATAGCAGTTTTGAGAATACAGAAAGGTGTGAATTCATTCTCTGACATCTGCCTGTCAGCTATATGACATTAAAAATTATTTAACCTCTTGAAAATTTGTTCTCATCACATGAAAAAGGATAGTAAGACCCACGAGGGGCAGTCACTACTGATCTCTGATCTATCTATACATCTATCTATCTATCTATCTATCTATCTATCTATCTATCTATCTATCTATCTATCTATCATCGATCATCCTTCAGAGCCTTGCATATGTTAGGCAAGTACTCTACCACTGAGCCATATTTACTGGCCCCATCAGTTCTTTAATGGTAACACCCTTATGTGTGTGTGTAGGCGCACATGCATGCACACACAACAAAGTGACCAGTTTCCCACCTTTAAAAGAAAAATCTCAGCTTCTCAGCATTCCAGGAGAGTCTGCTCAGTTAGGTTTGAGAACATGGCTATTTGGGATGTCTTCCATGAAAAAGCCCTTTTCTGGTAATAGGAATTCATTCTGCTGGAATGAACCTTGATCCTCTGTCAGCCATCCTCTTCCAAACCTGAGCTCAAGGGAGATGCCTGGGGAGGGATACTACATGAGACCCTGAAGTTAAGAGCTATGTACTCTGGCTGGAAAGATAGAAAAGAGCAAGAGTGTACATTCTGAAATCCTTCCTGTGGCTGTGCCCAACCTGTGTTTAGCTATTTTTTAATATGAGAAGAAGAAACTCTTATTTTGAAGCCACCATTCACTTAAAAGCAAAACAATGAAAAACTACAACTTAGGATTGTAGGAATGGAATGCAACAGTGAAGCCTTGCCTACAGTACTTACAACCCTAGGTTTGATTCCCAGAACAACCAAAATAAACCAACACACACACAAACCACACAAGCAAACAAATGAAGACTCACAATTCTGCTGGGTCTTTTTAAACAGATATGACTCTTTTTACAACACAGTTAATACACTGATCTAGTAAAACACAATTTGCTTACATTAGAGATTCTTTGAATATTTTATTTAAGCCTATAATAACATAAGTGCAATCTCCCTTTAACAACGATTATTTTAGAATCATTATGCTTAAAGCTTTATAATATAGGCAATTTTAATTGTTGTATTGCCAACACAAACATATTCTTTAAGACATTTCCATGCTTTCATATATTCCTGCATTCTTAGTAAATCTTTTCTGTGTGCTGGATTTAATTCAGTGTCTCTGAGATGCTTTGGTCCTTTTCTCTCATGAGCTCACATTCAAGCAGATGACAGAAATGTAGGACGGCTGAGACTTTCTTTAGCTTGAGCGGAAGGGCCTGGAAGTAGAGCAGTCTCTAGAAAACATCTTCATGATGACACCATAGCAAGGTTAAATCTTTAGCAGCACACGTTTTGGTGTGAATCTTTCAGCATTAAAAAACAAACAAATGAACAAACAAACAAACAAACCAAAACACAGCTTTAGTGTCAGAAGGAAAAATTTAAGGATCATGGCGTCTCTGAGTTCATACTCCATAATGTGTTTTGAGATAACTCCTGTGTTACCACAAGATTGCTCCTTCCTTGATGTTATTGTAAGGATGCCAATTGGCTATGCTTCACTTGCTGGTCCCTCTTGCAATGCAACATCTCCATAGATACAACAAAATGAAAGCGTCTGTAAGTAAGCGTTAGTAGACAGTTGGACTCAGATAAAATAATTATCTGTTTAAATAATTTATAGATATGTATTGATTCTTTACAGATGCTCTTAGCTTCAAAATAATACCAAGCAAGGTAAAATTTGGAAATAACTTTTTATAAATTAAAAAAACTTAAATAAAATAAGTCTTATTCAGTGTTGGCATCTTCATAGACCCATGGAAAAGAAACATGTGTGTCTATGCTGTATGTTTCTAAAAAATAGATGTAGCTGGCTTTGGTGACATGTACCTTTGATCCCAGCACTAGGGGGATAGGTGCATATCTATGAATATGGTCTGATCTACTTAGCAAGTTCTATGCCAACCAGGGCTTCATAGTGAGACCTTGTCACAACAAACAAACAAACAAATAGATGAACAGATGTAAAACTGTAAATTAATTAAAAATGTAAGTTAATGTAAACTTTAAGTCACTCTCCTGCCAATTTAAACAGAAAAGATAAAATTCAGTGAGAACTACTAAAATACCGATTTGTAAGAGTTTATTACTTTTTGTTCAGTCTGTCTTTTAACATTTTCATAGCCTCAAGAGCTAAATGTGGGCTGCCAAGGTAGCTTAGTCAGTAAAACAGTTACCGCCAAGTTGGAGGACCCAAGTTCTTTCCCCGGGTCCTACATGGTAAAAGAAAATCTGTTCCCTCAGGTTATTCTTGGACCTCTACATAGACATTATGGCATGCATGTGCCCTTCCCAAATTAATCAATCAAATAAAATGCAATCAAAAGTGTAAAGAGAATTAACTTGTATTATTTAGCGTTCTTATCATAGAAACAATCTTCCTACTTTGGAAAGTCCACAGCAGCACAGCTCTTGGTCTGGATGTCTGTGCTTTGTTCCCACTGTCCCCACTGCCTCTCCTCACTAACAACTGTGAGTTTTCTATGACTCATGCCCAGGGTATTTTCTTACAAAACCTTGGTCTGCAGTGGATAGAGACATCTGAGTCAGGGCCTCCAGGTTCTCCAGCAAATGATAGTGTGAAAGTCAGAAAGTCAGTCCATTTGTACCCAGCAGGAGACAGCCTCCGCAGAATACCATGAAGACTAAGAGAGAATTTGGGGGCTGGTTGTCTCTCTGCTCCTTGCACTGCCTCATCTTGCTTCTTTCCTCCCATAACCATCTCATACCTCACAGTTCATTTCACAGTCTGCTTCTGGTGAACCCGCTCCCAGCACAGCCCTTTGCATAATCAATGAGTGGGTGAATACATCCTTCATGCCAGGACCCATCAGTCAACTTCTGTAGAGGTTTGTGGCACAATGGGGTTGACTTCAAGCATGGGCCTTAGGACCAGAGAGGAGGAAAATGATGATGACAGGGATGACAATGGCAGCTCTGGGTGGTAAATAAGACATCATGAGGCAGGTGCTATTGTCATTCTCAAAGTGGGAAAACAAAATACCAGTGGTATCTACATACTTGCCTAGGTAAGTGGCAAAGTCACAATACAGAGCCAGTCCCTAAACCATGACTTAATGGTGGCCCTCTCCATTGACTGCTCCATGAGGGTAGGAACAATATGTCCATTGCTGAATCCCCTAGTGGGTTGGTCTATAATGCCTAGTATATATTTGAAGCTCAATAAATATCTTATGGTTCATCCATTGTCAACTTGCCTTGATTTAGAATTACTATGGAGACAAGCCCCTTGGGTGTGTCTAGTGTATCTCCAGAAAAATAATAATGAGAGATGCACCCTGAATATGGGTGGAACCATTCCATTGAATGAGGTTTCAGAAGGAATAGTAAGAAGAAAGGGAGCTGAGCATTAACATTCATCTTTCTCTGCTTCTTTACTGCAAAACCTATGCAATAAGCCAGCTCATGTTCACTCTTGCTACAATGCATTGCCCCTATGATGGTATACCTTTAAACTGTGAGCCAAAATAAACTCACCCTCCCATAAGTTGCTTTTGTTTGGTATCTTTCACAAGGAGAAAATTAGCATATATATTGATTGATCAAATAACCATTAAGAATTCTCAGTCAAATACAGAAAACATTGGTTTTAGGGATAAAGACCATTTCTTTCTCTTTCTCTTTCTTTCTTTCTTTCTTTCTTTCTTTCTTTCTTTCTTTCTTTCTTTCTTTCTTTCTTTCTTTTGCTTTTTTTTTACAATAAATCTATTTAATTGTGTTTTATAGACTGTAAATGCTGTATTGTTTGTTTAATTAAACTAGGTAGAATTAAGACTTTCTTGATTGAGGGCTTTACACAGAACCTTTGCTGACTTGCTCTTTGCAAGTAAAACTTAGGGTGCCACCTTGACCTCAGTAGACTTGCTCATTGGGACAGAGTCTACATGTATTAGAATCTCCTTAAGGACAATTACAAGTACAAAGCAACTTTACCTCTAAGAGTTGACTCTTGGTGGCTATTTGTGTATTCAAGGATCCTGAGCAAGATGTTGGGACCTAGAGTAGTCACATGCCCCCAGCTGCAGTGATTAGCTACCTTGCCTAGAGAAGGCAATCATTAGCTCCGTATTCAAACTAGAAGAATCTTTGAATCAGATCCATTTCAGTATAGAATAGTATTTAGAAAAACCAACAAATCTTCTATTTGCTATCTCCAGAGATATTTGTCTCCTGCCTTATCTGAGGCTTTATTTGAGATGGGATGCATGACAATATTCTGCCAACAACTTTCCTTTGGGTCATTGGTGGTGGTCTATGTAACTGGCAATGGAAGGAGCCAACATCATCATCCTTCATCTCAGAACTTCTTTGCTCATTTATCTGGGGAACATAGTCAAAGGCATCAGATAGATTTAACTGCTTGCCTAAAGTAAGATGTACCTGGAATTAGCGGAGGTATGTACAAGCTTTAGGGTGGAGGTAGAGGAAGACTGGATATTATTCACAATCATATTTGTGTAAGGGGGTTAATTCCCACTTGAATTTGAGTCAGAGCAAGTTTCTTCTCTCTTATATCACCATCAGCTTATAGAGGTTTTTTTCATTACATATTTAAAATCCACCCACTTTTTTGCCTTTTGTTTTCTCTTCCAGAAAGATCATTAAAGCAACTTCTCTCTGGTGCCATGTTGGCATTCCCAAAGAAGATTCATGATTGGATTATGTGCCTGGGCAATATAAATCAAACATGATGGCAGGGATATGTTGATAGCTTGAAGTAAGTGAGAAATAAATTAGGAAAGGAGAAGGCCTGGAGTGCAAGACATGAATCTCAAATTTAAATCTCAAAAGATGAAAAACTGCAAAAGGCCATTTTGAAAACCTGACTTAGACTCTGTTAAATGAGTCAAACAGAGAAGAAAGAGAATACCGAGAATGAGTGAATTTGATTTATACAAGTATCAGTACAGAGAACCCATGTGCTTTAAGCCACACCAGGCGGTCCTTTTGAAGGGTGCTGCAATCATAGAAGAAATTAATTAAGGTGGTTCAGAACATGTAGATCACACAAAGGAGTATTTGTGGCATTTTAGGTTTTTCTTAATTGATTTACTTATTTATTGTCAGTAGCAGGAATTGAACTTAGGGTATCATGCATGCTGAGCAAGGGTTCTCCTGCTGAACTATAGTCAGCTCTGTTTGTGGGATTTGAAAAGAAAAATATATATGTACACTATCTATCTATCTATCTATCTATCTATCTATCTATCTATCTATCTATCTATTATAGTCATCAGTCAGGCCCGAGTTGCAAAGCTGCTTTGCTGAATTTCCTATGCTCTTTAGCTTTCCTTGTTTTATGTCCTCTACTGTCATTTTCTTCCTGAGTCAAAGGCACGTGATTTAGAATTCACATGGATTATTGGAACTGATCTAAATAATCCCCTCTACAACAATATAGAAGAAAAAACTTGTTGGTTTTGGGTTAAAACAAACCTTGTCTTTGAGTCTCCTTTTGATCAGCTATATGACCCTGGGAAGGTCACTTGACTTCTGGAGTTTAATGTCCCCAACTTAGATTAGGCATGAATAAAATGAAAATTGTATCTATACTGAATTTCAAAGTCCCTATCTTGCAAGATGTGCCTACAATGGAAATGTTAGAGATCCGTTTCCATTTCTCTAAAACTTTATACTTCAAAGAAATCTTAAGTTTATGTAAACAGCTCCCCTTTGGCCAATAGAAGAGGATAATTATAACACTTGACTTACCTAATAGAAGCACAATGGTTTACATCCTTCTAAATCTTATTAAAGTTCTCTCAGTAGAATGATTTCAATGCTCAGGGTGTACCTACTGCTCTTCTGCACATCCGGTCTCAGAGGTCTGAGTAGGACTGACTGAAGTCAGGATGTATACTCCATAAATCAGAGTAGAGATGAACTGCATTCAGAAGCTTTTAGATTTAGGATATTTGAATACAATTTGGTTTTTGAAAGATTTAATAAAGTATGTCTATTTGTCTGCATGTATGTATGTGCACCACATGTGTACAGTACCCACAGTGGCCAGAAGAGGGCACTAGATCCCCTGATACTGAGATTACTGATGCTTGTAGAGTCACTATATGGGTGCTGGGAACTAAACCCAAGTCCTCTGCAAGAGCAGCATGTGCCCTTAATCCCTAAATTACCCTTGCAGGACTAGAATACATCGTGAATGGGTAATTTTAAAATAAATTTTAGGCATTTGACTATCCAGACTTGATTAAAAAGTCCCCCTTTTCTTTCACAAATTATTCTAATGTGAAGAGAAAAATACTTTCCTTTCACATAAATGAATGGCATAAAGTAGCAAGAGAAAAAGTTGGCTCCTAAAATACTTGAGTTTTTCAAGTGGGGTTGGTGTGGCTAAGCCAGTGAATACTGATAATTTGGGTAGAGGTGGGGTAGGAAGGGGAATTTGATTGTGTCAGACAGTGTTAGAACTGTTACAACAAAATTCTAAATGTTAAATGGTTTATAAGCAACAGAAAAACTGGAGAATTATGAATTTCAAAACTAAGTTGCCTTGGGTATTCTCCTCCTCCTCCTCCTCCTCCTCCTCCTCCTCCTCCTCCTCCTCCTCCCCCCTCTTCTTTTTCTTCTTTCTCTTCTTCCTCTTCTTCTCCTTCTCTTCCTCCTCCTCTTCCTCCTTCTTCCTCCTCCTCCTCCTGCTCCTTCTTCTTTTCTTCTCCTCCTTCTCCTCTTCCTCTGCCTCCTCCTCCTTCCGTTGCCTAATGTGGAAGTGAACTTTTTTTTATTGGATACTTTCTTTATTTTCATTTCAAATGTTATCCCCTTTCCCATTTTCCCCCCTCCTGGAGACCCCCTATCCCATCCCCTATTCCTTTGCTTCTATGAGGGTGTTCCTCCACCCACACACCCACTCCTACCTCCCTGCCCTCGAATTCCCCTACACTGAGGCATCTATCAAGCCTTCATAGAACCAAGGACCTCTCCTCCCATTGATGCCTGACAAGGCCATCCTCTGCTACATATGCGACTGGAGCCATGGGTTCCTCCATGTGTACTCCTTGGTGTACTTGGTGTACTTGTGTACTCCTTGGTGGCTTAGTCCCTGGGAGCTCTGGGGGGGTCTGGTTGGTTGATATTGTTGTTCTTCCTATGGAGTTGTAAAAAATGCCTTCAGCTCCTTTAGTCCTTTCTCTAACTCCTCCATTGGAGACCCTGTGCTCAGACCAATGGTTGGCTGTGAGCATCTGCCTCTGTATTTGTAAGGGTCTGACAGAGCCTCTCAGGAGACAGCTATATCAGGCTCCTTTCAGCAAGCACTTCTTGGCATTCACAATAGTGTCTGGGTTTGGTGAGTGTATACGGGATGGATCCCCAGGTGGGGCAGTCTTTGGATGGCCTTTCTTTTAGCCTTGTTTAATAAGGATAACCTTTGATTTGTGAGGTCTATGTGTCAACCTATTAATACTATCGCCTTGGGGGTTGGGGATTCAATAGGTGATGTTTAGAAATGGGGAGGAACAAAACTACATAGACCAGAGTAGTGTGATTTGTGAGGGTTTCTTTTCTCCGCATGGAAAGTTGTCTAAGCATCTCAGATAACACTAAAAAGCTCTTCTGAGAGGTTCTGGTGCTGATGCAGTGTGAGCCCTATAATGTTTCAAGCCTTTGTTAGAAACATTGCAGCATCCACTTGGAGAATCCACTGTGAAAATTACAAATTCAACAAAATAAGCCATTGCAGAAATTCCAGCCCCATTGGCCACAACCCCCAAGGCAGACGTTGCTAGAAAGGTTTTCAATTCTTCACTTTATAGGGAAAAATGATAAAATAACATAGCTTTAAGCTAGAGAGTGAAGTTTACATAATTTTGTATTTGTCTTATAATGTGTATATTTATTGTAAAGAAGCTAGGAGTGTAAAAGCTAGAAGGAAGCATTCACATTTTTATGAACTTATCTCCAAGACAGATACCAATTTTACAGTGGAAATGGTTGTGAATATCTTCCTGGAAATTCCTCAGGTGTCCTAGGTCACTGTTCCAGAGAAGGAAGGATGGGGAGCGTCAAAGTATTGGAAACTCATGTCTATACCTCAAGGTGTTGTAAGCACATGTCTACAATTAGTTGTGTAAAGACAATAATTTGACATGGATGAAGAGGTTAGGAGAGGATAAAGGACTGGCCACAGACTGGAGGGATTTGGCTCTCTTCCATCTTCTCTATTCTGGGTCCTATCTGTCATCTTGATTTGGGAGTGACTAGTGATACTTGCCTCCTTTGCACCAACTTCAGGCTCTTGTCTCCTGAGTATTTTTGCATCCTGTTTGTCAGCTGGTTCCTGTCAACTCTTGGTTGTGACCATGGGAGCTTGCCAGACCTCCCAGGGCTTGTGAGCTCCCACATGGTCCCTGAGGATTCTCAGATAAGGCTCCCCAGTGATGGGCTGATGGAACAAAGCAGGAGACCTTGGCCAATGTTCTAGAAGACACTTGTCAATCCCTTACATTTGGGTTGACTTGTCCTAGGATTTCCCACATAGCTGGTCAGAGTTCCCTGAAAATGGAGGTTTCATGGGGGAGGAAATCTCTCCTATTTAATCCAGGGAAGATACTGAGTTATTTTTTTTTTATAGTTATAGCAAAGGCAGCCCACTACAATTTCCTTGCAGGGCTGTAACTAATGGGGTAGCTCTGAAATAAATTAATCCTGCTGTGTTGGCTGGTCACGGGAGGATCTTCAAAGTGTATTTCCCCCATTAAACTTCTTGCTACAGTGGAATTTGAATGAGATCAGAGTGAGAAAAAACAAAAACAAATAAATTATCATAAGATTTTGAATAAATGCCTTAGCTACCTCACGACCTCCCTCTTTAACTCGGAGCCTTCCTAAATGACAAATTTAGGAATGAAACATCTGAAAGGACACATATGCTATGAATAACAATGCAGTGTGTGTGTGTGTGTGTGTGTGTGTGTGTGTGTGTGCATGTATGTCTGAGTGCATATGTGAACATGCATGTATGTGTATACATGTGTCTGTAGGCCAGAGGTCAACTACAGATATCATCCTCAAGAGGTATCTCTCTCACTCTTTCTCTTTCTCTCTGACCTAGTGCTCAAGCCAGCCAGCAAGTCTCAGGGATCTTCCAGACTCTGTCTTCCTAGTTCTAGGATTAAAATCACACGTCCACATGTTAGAGTTTTTATGTAGGTGCTGGGATTGAACTAAGATCCTCTTGCTTATATAGTAAACATTTAACCAACTATGCTGAGTCCCCAAGGTCATGGTGTTCTTTTGACCTCAAAGCCTTCACATGTTCTCTAACTTCTGCCAGGAATGTACACCCAGATAACACAGTTCTCCCCCAGGACTCACAGCTAGTAAGCTTTCAGGTATCAAGCCACCATCTCTTCCGGGAAGCCATCCTTGGTCCTCAGCCTCTATTCCACTTGGCTCATTCTTTGTCTTCAGTCCTTCAGGCATTGTAGAGCATCTTCCCTAATGTAAGGCAGTTGCTCATTCCCCTATCCTTATTCCCTGCCCATCAATAATATCTGTGATGACAGCGACTGCAATGCATTTCAAAGGCAGTGGGGCCACCCACACAGGGCCTGGCGTACACAGGCACAGATCAGCATTTGCAGAACAAATGGGTTAAGAGCACTTAATGCTTTTACATTAAAAGTATGTAATGTCTAATCTGCCTCATAGAGATATTTCTAATAGTTACTTTGAACGTTTCTTTTTTTCCTACAAAGAACTGTAAGTGTGAAAATATGATAGTAATACGTTCTTTTAAAAAGAGAAAAGGATGGATATTTCAGTTTTATGTTTCATCAGTGTGAGCTATTACAGTCTGATTTGCAGTGCATGTGGGAATCGACCAGACCTTGCTAAAGACTCTGGGTACTGCTCTGTCTTCCATATTCACAAGGGACTAGAGAATACCTGCCAGAAGTTTCTCTCTGTCTCTTTGTCTCTGTCAACCTTGTCAGTGCCAACTTGCCAATGAACCGCATGCATTTCGAATCTTACCTCCATTTTGATATTTTATCTATCTTGGGGAAAATGCCCCTCATATTTATTGTGCCACATGAGAGATTTGCTAGACCTTGTGGTTAACCAAGCTGGATCAGCCACCTCTGGAGGAGGGAAAAATCTGAGCTAGTGGACCACAGCTCCATGCTTTCTTTTGATAGGTCCATGGTGTCTACAGAATTAAAGATCTCAACTCTGTACAAACCACTCCATCTGCTTCTGTTGGGCAGTACAATCCCAAATTTCATCTGTGATCAAAGGATCAGAAATGCAAAACTCCCAGAAATGAGCATAGCTATATACACTTCCGTCAGAAGTCTCTGCAGATGGTGTATAAGTGTAAAATAACAGGTAGGCAAGTTGGACTTCACTAACAGTAGATGCAGAGGGTGGAGAAACAGCTCAGTGTAAAGAGACTACGGCACAGGCATGAGACCATAACTTCAGAATCCCAGCACCATGGGAAAGGCAGGTGCAGCAGTGTGTGCCTATCACCCCAGTGGAGGAGAGACAAGGTGGCAAGCTCCAGAAGACCCTGTCTCAGAACATTAGAAAATAAAATAAAGAGAAAGTGATCGCTTTAAAATGACTCTACATTGGGGGACCTCAGCTTGGACCACAGGGCTCCATAGCAAATTAGCGCCGGGACAAAGATACCCTCCCAGGAGCTTGGAAAAGCCAGAAGTGGGCCCAAGACAAGCTCCACAGCTCACCAGGAACTGCCCCGAACCCGCGAGACACAGGGACTGAGGTAGGCGGGCACAGAAACCCCCTGGAGGCTGAGACCTCTGCCTGGGCCACCAGGAGTCCATAGCCAAGGAGAGCAGGAAAAAGCTACCCTCCCAGGAGCTTGGAAAAGCAGTGAACGGGCGTAAGGGGAACAACACCTCTCACCCGGACCCAGAACCTGAGAAGCGGGGGACACAAAATCTCTGAACCTTCCGGTTTCCACCTGTGGGCAGAGACCTCTGCCTGGGCCACCAAGAGTCCATAGCCAACAAGCACCGGAAAAAGCTACCCTCCCAGGAGCTTGGGAAAGCCGTGAGTGGGATAAAGGGGAGCAACAGCTCTCACCCAGACCCGCCCGGATCCACTGGACCCAGCGCCTGAGAAGCCGGGGAACACAAAATCTCTGAACCTTCAGGTTCCCACCTGTGGGTAGAGACCTCTACCTGGGCCACCATGGGCCTGTGCCTGGGGACCCCAGCCTGGACCACAAGGCTCCAGGAGAGAGAGGGTATCCCAGGAGTGCTGACAACCCTTGAGCACAGGCAAAACCACCACTTCTGCTCAAACCCATTGGACCAAGAGGGACCCTTGCAGAGTCATCAGGGCATAGGAACCAAGGGACAGCCGGGGACAAGATCTTTCCGATTTCCTTCTGCACCCCAGAGCAGACCCGGTGCCACAGCTCTTCAAACCCAAACACCTCTCAGAGAGAGCTGGTCTTCAGGGAATACTGACACAGAGGCCTGCAGGAGGGGCAAGCCACAACCGGACAGAGTAAGATCAGCTAACATCAGAGTCAACAAGATGGCAAAAGGCAAGGGTAAGAACATAAAGAACAGAAACCAAGAGTACTCGGCACCATCAGAACCCAGCTCTCCCACCACAGCAAGCCCTGGATACCCCACCACACCAGAAAAGCAAGACTCAGATTTAAAATCATTTCTCATGATGATGATAGAAGACTTTAAGAAAGAAATGAATAAAACCCTTA
This sequence comes from Uromys caudimaculatus, assembly GCA_028551405.1. NCBI lineage: Eukaryota > Metazoa > Chordata > Mammalia > Rodentia > Muridae > Uromys > Uromys caudimaculatus. The sequence continues at coordinate 68,419,077 of CM052709.1, read as the reverse complement.
AAGAAATACAAGAGAACAGTGATAAACAACGAGAAGACTTTCA
>CM052709.1:68391516-68418534 GCA_028551405.1 Uromys caudimaculatus | reverse complement strand
TCCATTCCTCTGATGAGGGACATCTGGGTTGTTTCCAGCTTCTGGCTATTATAAATATGGCTGCTATGAACATGGTGGAGCATGTGTCTTTATTACATGTTGGAGCATCTTCTGGGTATATGCCCAGGAGAGGTATAGCTGGGTCTTTGGTCATTCTATAAGGGACAATATAGCCCTGGCATCCCTGGCAGTGCATTGAACTGATGGGATGCAGTCATCTTGACTAGCTCATTCGGTACCTCATTTGCATATTTTTGTTTACATTTCTAAGATTCCTACCTTCCACTGCTACTCCCCTAAGGTGCTAGATTCTTCAGCCCAAATTGGGATCCAGCTCTGGAGGCTGGGGAGGTTCTGAGGTGTGAGACAGTCACTGATGCTGTGGTGTGCTTACAGACAGGAGCCTGGCATGGCCGCCCTCTGAGAACCCCAACAAGCAGCTGGAAGAGTCAGATGTAGATACTTATACCCAACCAATGGACAGAAGCTAGGGACCCCTGTGGTTGAATTGGGAGGACCATCAGTCACACCTAACCTAGACTCCTGAGATCTCTCAGACACTGGGCTAATAACCAGGCAGCATACACCAACTGATATGAGCTCCCCCTACACACACAGCAGAGGACTGCATGGTCTGGCCTCAGTGAGAGAAAACATGCCTAACCCTCAAGAGACTTGAGGCCTCAGGGAGTGGGGAGGTCTGGTGGGGTGGAGGTGGGGCTGGGGATATCCTCTTGGAGATGGGGGAAGGAGAGGGGGATGGGGAGTAGTCAGAGGGCAGACCGGGAGGGGGATGGCGACTAGACTGTGAAAAAAGATTTAATAATAATAATAATAATAATAAATGATAATGATAATAATTTTTAAAAAATTTAAAAGGAAGAATCAGTGGCTCCACAATTGTCAACTGAAGCATGAAGACAGCTAAGCTAAAGCCCCAACTTGGAACAGCACTGTAAATAGAGCGAGTGGGACTTGAGCATCACACTGCGCCTGCCCAGATAAGTGAGCTTCCAAATGGGATCCCTTTTCCTAAACTGAGAAGAAAAGTATGAAGCCTAACAAGAGATGCCTGAAAACCAATATGATACTGTTGGATCAAGCTTCCATTTCCTTTAAGGTTTCAGTCTTTTGATATGAAACTTTGTCAGACAGCAGCCTGAACCTACCACTTTTCAAATCATTCTGAAGTGTAATCGTGACAGTGGAAAGTTAATCGACTTTTTTTCTCCACAGAACAACAATGAGAGGATGCTCTCTGGCATTTAACGGGTAAATTTTCCTTCTGAAGGTCCAGAAAAGCCCATTTAGGGTTTCCCCTTTCTTTGCATGAGGGGAAAAAGCAAGACAAAGCAGAAATCAAAGCCCTGCATCTGTCAGAAGGCTTCAGTTGACAAGTGCAGGAAGCAGAATAGTAAATACTATGCTTGGAGAGGCAACACTATTAGCTACTGGAGAAATCTTTCTGGCAAAGAAAGCTATTGGATACAAAGGTATGATAACTACTTTGCTCTGTATTTATTTTAGAATATTTATGTGCAGAGTGTATGAATTCACTCTTACCAAGCAAGTAAGAGATACAAGAAAACAGAGCAAGCACCTTGTGAGGACCTCCTTCGCTATCGCTACAAGGTGTTTGGTGTCATTTAATTAGTCCCACAATTTCTATAAATTAGACTGGAGTCTTCTGGGTATTGGCCCTTGTCTTTTGCATCAATTGAGACAGTGTGTCCTGTTGTTTGCTGCCATGTTTGCCTGGCTAACTGGTCTGTGAGCTTCTGGAGAGCATTGTGTCTCTGCTTCCAGCTCACTACAGGAGCATGAAGGTTCCAGAGCCCACCTTCCATGTACAGCTTTACAAGGGTTCCTCTACACAGCAAATGCTTTGCCCACTGAGCTGGTTCACAGGCCAAACATTCACTTTTTTAATAGGAGAATTTTCTTTGGAGGAAAAACAGCCTATGGGTAAAAAAATACAAATGTAACTTCTAGATCCACCTTTTATCAGAAGTTTTAGGACTGTTTGACATTTTAAACAGACCTTATACTGTGAACGTGTGTTGTCTATATTGGCAAAAAATAATATGAAAAGGAAGAAAGGGTCCTGAATTATCAAGATTGTAGGAGCAGATCAAAGACTGTCGATTGCTATCAGTAAACCCACAAGTGAGTGGGTGATAACTCTGAGAATTCGCCGTACACCAGTGAGGAGTGATTTTTACCATTATTCTTGATTTTGAAATATGGCAGTTGACAGAATGGTGGAAAATATTTACAATATGCTTAAAACAAGTGGCCTGCCTATGTGTCAAGTACCGACTAAAGAAGATATGTCTAGCGAGTGGCTGGCAAGCAGAGTATAATAGTTGCCGGCTCTTAGCTCTGATCTCAGAGATTCTAAAGAGCCCCCCCTTCAGTTCATCAGGTCTAAGTGTTTTCATTCTCAAAATACAAAGGTTTGTCTAAGTTAGAACTTCTCAATATCAGCAGATCTGAGACTTGAGGGCAAACAACTCCTTGTTGAGAGACAGGGGCTATCCTGGGCATCATCAGATGTCTAGCAGATCTGTGCCTCCACCTTCCAGAAATTTGTATTGCCTATGGCTCTTTCCCCAGTGTGAAGACCACAGAGATACTTAAGCATTAAATGCCCAGGGAGCAAAAGTACTGCTAATTAGGGATCATTGACTTAAATGTTTTCCAAAGTAGGCCAAATAAGCTTTAAATTCCCAAGAGGTACATGTATGCATCTCTCTCTCTCTCTCTCTCTCTCTCTCTCTCTCTCTCTCTCTCTCTCTCTCTCTGTGTGTGTGTGTGTGTGTGTGTGTGTGAGAGAGAGAGAGAGAGAGAGAGAGAGAGAGAGAGAGAGAGAGGGAGAGAGAGGGAGAGAGAGAGAGACAGAGGGACAGAGAGAGAGAGACAGAGAGAGAGAGAACGCATTTATATGAAGAGACCCACAGCCGATGCTGGGTGTCTTCTTCAATCGTTCCTTCCACTTTATCCTTTGAACCAGACTCTCTCATTGCACCTGTAGTTTATTGATTCAGTGGCTGGCTAGCGAGCTCCAGGGATTCACCTGTCTAGATCTCTAGAGCTGGAGCTATAGAGATGTGGCCATACATGGCTTTTATGTGACTTCTAGGGACCAAACCCAGGTCCTTCTGTTTTCATGACAAGTACTTTACCTACACCTCTCTAGCTGTAGATTTCTTAAAACATCATGAACTCTTTTTTATAGTTTGTGATATTAAGAGCTAGGGTGTGATTTTTATCTCTTCTATTTTTCTGATGGTAGATGATGCAGAAATTAAGAAAATATTTCTGATCACATAAAGAAAAGGACAGGGACTGAAATATTTTACAGAATTTTCTTGCTCTAATTTTGAAGAATGAGATCAGTACTCAGTAATGAATGTAAGGATCATAGATTATCCTGTCAGATTGGAGGGCCCTAGAAACTACTCTACAATGTCTCTCAGGCATGTCAGCAGAAGCCAGAGACAGAGATGATATAGTCTACACAAGATCGAATGGATGGAGCAGCCAATAAGCACAGGAGCAAGAAGCTTGGAGAGTTTTTGCATTAACAGAAACACTACAGGTTGGGCTGAGAATTCAAAGAGATTAACAAGGCTCTTAGGTGCAACAGTCTTCTGACAGGAAAGAGGCCATAAAACTACTCAGCTGAGATGCAAAGCCCATTTTCATGCAGCAGGGAGAATTCACCAGAGGGCAGAACCAAGAACATACCTAGTGAAGCATAGGGCAGATGAAACCACAGAACACTTGACACCCAGGGAAGTTTATCCAGCCAGAATTTCAGCTTATGCTGCACAGAAGACATTTTACCTTCCAGTTTGATACCTATTTGAATATAAATGCACATAATTATTATCTCACACCTATACCATCACTGTATTTCTAGAGCAGATAACTTGTGCATTTAGTTCCATAGACAGAGAGGCATTGTGGGTAGGGACCTTTAATGTATGGTTTGGGTTGAAGCCTAGAATTCATGATAGGGCAAAGCATCACACAGTCAGTAGAAATAGTTCTTCGGATCTTGAATTCCAATTCTGGTCTAGAAAGAGGCAATAGGGTGTTCTGTCTTGATGCCAGGTAGCTCCCAGCTACAAATGGCAAAATTTAAAACTATTTGAAATTCTAATCACAGAAGATTGATCACTGAATTGCATAAAGTTAAAAAGATTGAAGGGAGAAAAGACCAACCATCCAACAAAAAAGTGGATAAAATACATGAAAAAATAATTTTTAAAAATATAACAAGACTGTTAACAAATGGCATTTAAACAAATGAGAAATTTCACAATCTCACTAACAATGAAAGACAAATTAAATGAAACTATTATTTTTCATGTGTTGGCTTGATGAAATTCTAAGGCTTTAGAAGTCCAGAATTTTGGAAATATTGCAGAGGCGGCTCCTCTAATTTCTGGTAGAAATGAAATGTATAACTCCAGTAGAGAGGTACTGGAAATATCTATAGACAGTTAAACCTTGGCGTAAAATACCTTTTGAACAGCAATCTAATTTCTAGGAATGCAGCCTAAAATATGCCAAAAGTATGAGATGATTTATGCTCACTATTATTCACAGGGACATCTTTTAGAATAGTTGAAAATTGAAGGTGACCTTGATGTTCATTAATTGAGAACTGGTTGAGTAACATAGGGGCCTTCGTGTAGCAGAATGCTTGGTATCCATAGGATTCCAAGCAAGGTTGCCATCCATGGTCACATAGATGAGAAACAAGGTATTATCTAGAGTAAAAGGGGGTAAGAATACGAAATGGTAGGTTTTGTGAAAGACAAAGGATTAAAAGAATAAAGGTAGGGCTGGAGAGATATCTTGGTGGTTAAGAGCATTTCCTGCTCTTTCAGGGGACCCAAGTTTGGTTCCTAGCACCCATGTTGGGTAGTTCACAAATACCTATAATTACAGCTCCAAAGGAGTCCAATACCTCTGGTCTCTGAGAGTGCCTTTATTCATGTACACACACACACACACACACACACACACACACACGCACACGCACACGCACACGCACACGCACACACATATACACACATACACACACTACATTATAAAAAAAATAAATGCAAAGTTAATAAACGCAAAGTTAATAAAGGTTATTAGGTATGGGAAAAGAAAGCATGGGATACTGGTGAGGACTGGGCTCCTCTGAATATAGTTAATTGCAGGAATATCAACCTGGAATCATTCAAATGTCTTTTAGAGTTAAGCATTTAAATAGATTCAAAACAAGAAAGCAATTCCTAAAAATTGAAAAAAAGTATAAACATCTGTTACTGACAGGAATACAGAAAGAATATTTTCTCACACATTGGTAGTGTGAATTAAAACAGTTTTTGAAAGCAACCTGCCTAGAAATTTCTATTAAAATTGAATGTGTGTGTGTGTGTGTGTTTTCTACCCTAGCAATTCTATTCCTGAAAATCAACAATAGAGAAGTGAAAATATCTAAGGATATAAATACATTATTATTTAATTGCAGCAAAGAAAAAGAATAAACTGGAGGCTAGGTCCAGCTTTTGGTAGCAATGCAAGGCAAATTCAGAGTGTCTCCACCATGAAATATTATATAGCTATTAGAAGAATGATCCGGAGGCTGAAGAGATGTCTCAGTGGGGGAAAATGCTTGTGGTACAAGCAGAAGGCATGAATTCAAATTCCAAGCACCCGCATAAATGCTTGGCACGGAAGTATGTGCCTGGAACCCCAGCCAGTGTTGCGGGAGGTAGAGACATGTGGATCCTAGGAACTCAATGACCAACCAGCCTGGCCCTAGTACCAAGCTTTAAGCATAGTGATGGCCTTGTTTGGAAGAACTAAGATGGAAGATGGCAGAGCAGACACCCTCTCTGACCCCTACACTGCCAGCACACACTCCCCCCCCCCATATAGATGCACACACCACACATTCACAGCAGAATGATCCAGGATTTCTACTAACAGACTGGGAGAATGTTCTGTGAGTACAAGGTTACGATATAGAGGAGTGCTCATGTTCCGATTTTATATTTACAAAAACGAGCATTGAGATAAAGCAATATAGATATGCATTTCTCTGCCATTCTGTAACCGTGGGTGCATCAAAAGCTGTCAATTGGAAGTAGCTGTGGAACTGGTGCAAAGATGAATGAACAGGAGCCAATCTGATAGCATGTTGCTTTTCCTAGGGTTAACAAGAGGGCACACAGCTCTGATCTTAGACAGGATATGAAGGTAGGATCAGGATCAGGATCAGATGACGGCAGAGCAAAACCAGAACAGGAAAAATGCGGAAAAGGCAGGGGGCTAGAAGAACAAAGTTCCCCCAAAGAGGTCCTAACCTGGTACAGTCCATGGTCCAACAGCTTGCTAATAGCCCTACTCAGCCGGTGGCCCCTTCCACAGCAAAACCTTTCCTTTTCAATCACGCAAAAGGTGATTGTTGCCCGCTTACTAACGGCCACGCAGTACACAGCTGCAAGATTCTCACTGTGCTGCACTCGCATTTCTCCGCTAGGATCTTGCCATTTTGCTAACATTTCACTCAGCTTTGCATTTCTCTCCACGTCTTCTCACAGAAGGCACGGAACAAATCCTTATCAAATGACTTAGAGGAGATGATAATTCAAACTTTCCCTTTCTAAGGCATCTTTAAAGGCAGAATGAGAGGAAAGTGTTACGGTGCAGTGTGGGAATTCTCTATGAAGGTTCTGGACCATTCAGTCTCAGGAGTCCATATGGGCAATGGCGTCCTCCTGAGGAATCTCCACGTGACAGTTGAGGTGGGCAAGAGGAGTGAGGTCAGCTCTGGAGCTGTAGACAAAATAACATAGCCTTAGAGGCACACTATCTCCTCTCCTATTAGTAAAATAAGACCAGGGGGTTGATTTGGGTTACTGTTTCTCTACAAGCCCAGAAATAGCAATTTTAGGGGACTGAAACAACCGCAAGTTAAAGTGAACTTTTTCCATCTTAGGGTCCCCAGAAGAGATCTCTGTCATGGACTGCCTCCATTTTAAAGAAAGAATGTTCTGGAGTCTAGGAAGTTGATTGCCCTCTTCTGCTCTCTGTCATTTAACTTGGCTTGCATTCTCTACTCTTAACCTAGGTCTTACCTTGGCACTCCACGGCCTGCTTTCTTGGAGCCCACACCTTGCACTGATGGAGGCTTCTCTGTCATCACCATTTTCTTCTTACACTTTATGGAAACCACCAGCTTTGGAGCTTAAATTGCCCAGGTCTGGTTTTAATTCATTTAAAAAATATTAAATCTATTCAACAGTTTTGAGTTATGGGAACAGGGCGATAAAAGTGTGTGCCTTTCCATTTCAGGGAGCTATGTGCATAAATATCTTCAAGCAATAAAATCGTGTAGTTTCATTCTTTTCAAACAGTACGTTCCTTATGTGAAGTTGAAAGTCTCAGGCAAATGTGATGATTTAATAACGCAGCATCGCTTAACCGTTTCATCCACCTCACCCATGTATTATGATGGTGTACACATTCCTATATTTAATGCACTTGGTTTTGAAAACAGGAAGAGAGCTCCAATATACCAAAAGGCGAAAATGATGAAGACAATGGCAAACAAGCTGTCTTGAAATAAACCATAGAAACCACAGTGCACACGAGAATATATATATATATATACTTTACAGGCATAGTTGAAGTATTAATGTTTCCTGACTTCCCTGAAATACCTCTGGCATAAAACCTTAGGACCTGTGACTATGGTCTGAAAGGCCGTCCTTCTGCCTAAGATTGCCATGGGCAACTGATGGTATATTATAATTTATGTCATCTATTATTTGGACTGGAGCTCAACATAAATTTGAATTCAGCGTGACTGGTGTAGTTCCAGTAGCTATTATTAGTAGATCAATTTCTCTTATTTAGAAATGTTTTATGTAGTAATTTTCTAAACTAGTTTTTAATAAATTAGCTGTCTGACAGGTTTTTTTCCTCATGAAGATAATTAATTTTATATTTTCTCCCCATCATTAAATATTTTAAATATGCAAAGTCTGCTGGCATTTAGTACTGTCGATCACAGCTGTGCCAAAAAAGCCCACAGAAACTTGTTTTCAGAGAGATTGTTCACAAGCCTCCTTAATAGGGTGTAATTTGCATAAAATAAGCTTAAATTGATTACATATTTCTGGTAAGATTTTCTACTTTACAAGACTTGGGTTGGGAGAAGGCACACTTGTCATCACTGGCTGGTCTCATTCCCTGGTCACCCCAGCCCAGAGAAAAGGACCAAAGGGGGGAGATAATCCATCGGTGTTGACTTTGTGTGCGTCCTATGACTGTCAAACACACGCTTACCTGATTAGAGTGTGCCAACCAAAGAAATGAGAAGAGAAGGAAGAGAGAAAGGAAAGAGTGGGGAGAAGGAAGGAAGGGTGGGTGGAAAGAAGGAAGAAAGGAAGGAAAGAAGGGAGGGAGGGAGGGAGGGGAGGGGAGGGAAGGGAAGGGAGGAAGAATGGATGAACTTTTATGATTAATTCCCCACACCCCGTGCTCTACCATTCTGGTAGATATGTGAGACTGGAAAATATTTGAGTTTGAGGGAGCAGATTATGATGGCGGTTCGTTAGCAAAGATGTGTTGACAATGCAGTTTCGTGTGACTGGATAAAGAACCAAAGGAAGACTGAGAGGAGTTGCAACCCCACAGAAATAAATTTGACAGTTCCCAGTGACTGGGTTATTTATGACAGGTGAACACACACACACACACACACACACACACACACACACACACTGAAGTTTGGAAATCTGTGGTTCTCGTCATTCACCTTTCTTCCACTCGATGTCAGTTATAATGAGAGTCATCATTTCACACAGTGATGGCCAGTACGCTAATACTCAAATGGAAAAGACCTTGCCCTCGTATAACCTGGTCCATATGCATAAAGAAGACTAAGCTCTGGTTGCTGAAGACAGGCCGCGCGTTTTGAACCTTGTACACAGAGATCATGGAGGTCAATGCAAAGATGTGGTCCAGCTGGGGTAGGGTCTGAGACAGACTGCGGATGCTGCTGTGTCCACACTCCACTCACATCAGTCTGGCTTTTAGATGTGGTGACAAGGTATGTGGTGAGAATGAGTCCCTTGGAATTAGTGTGACAGAATTCCACCAGAAGGATTCTGTCCATCTGTTCTCATTCATACCCAAAGCAGATTGCCTCCTGCTGAACTTTACAGAGTGTAGGCATCTTTCTCCATCCTTAGGTGTGTGTGTGTGTGTGTGTGTGTGTCTATCTGTCTGTACTTGTGTGCATATAGGTGTAAAAATCAGAGGACAACCTTGACTTCTATTCCTTTGGGGCCCTACACCTTGTTTTTATTCTGTCTGTTAATTTTCTTTTGTTTGATTTTTGAGACAGGTCTCTCACTGGCCTTCAATTCTCCAAGCAGACTATTGTGGCTGGCTGGTGAGCTTCAAGGATCTGCCTGCCTCTGCCTCTTTGTTGCTGGGATTGTAGACATAAACCACCAAGCCTGAATTTCCTTTTTGTTTTTTTAAACATAGGTTCTGGGGGTTGGGTTCAAGTTCTTATGCTTTCAAGGCAACCACTGTATAGACTGAAATCTCTCCTTGACACTAATTAATAATTAACTAATTAATTCTTAATTAATTAGTTATTAATTAATTTTGTGGTGCTGGTAAAGGAACCTAGTGTCTCACTCATCAAGACAGGCATTCTATCACCAAGTTACTTTTTTAGCTCTCAGCCTATAGTTTTAAAACCACAACTCATTAAGCTAATGAAGCAACATTTTTAAAGTGGAGTGTCTGTAGTGGGTTAGAGGTGGAGATGGTTGAAGCCTCTGTGTACTTATGGACACAGAAACAATGTGGACATAGAAACAGATACTCACATTTACAAGTAATTTATAGACCATATTGATTATCTACAGTTCTGTTCATGTGTAGATTGTGTACTGTGTGGCCCAGACTAAGAGGGTGGCTACCCTGGGGAAGCTGAAGTCCACATGATGAAGAGATGCCCTTGGAGATAAAGAACTCCAGGCAAGGCAAGCAGAGTATGTAGCACCTGCCCTAAGACAGAAGAGAACTAGTGCCTTGTAGTGCAAGATGCACGTGTACTGTTTATACAGGTAACTCTCCTACTATGATAAATATGAACAGCCCTCTGGTTTCTTTCTCTTGGGCATAAGAGCTTTAGTCCTGAAATATACTTACTACTTGCTGATCATGTGCCCTCTGAGACTAACTAAAAAATCCTGATTTCCTTCAATTATTCTGTTTAGTCTTTTGGCTGAATGATGGTGTCCCCGTTTGTACCTGGACAGACAGACTCAATGTTCCTCTGTCCTCTATGGAAGTGCCTGCAGTTTCTAGTAGAGGAACTCAAGATGTCACCTATGAAAAGCCAGTGTTATTAAAGAAAACATCTTTCTTAGCAATACCCAGTTTTGCATTTGGTGCCACGGATGCTATCATATCCCATTTGAATTCACTGGGTTCAAAATTTAGCCTCCTGATGAGTGACAGCTATTTTGATATATTTGTAAAAACAGTATCATTAAGTGGTAAAAGCACAAACACAAGCTATCACCAACGAATTTTAATTCAAAGCTATTTGTATCACAACAAATTTATCCATGAAACAAGACTCAATTAGTATTTTACAGATTCTTATAACTAATGCAATTCAAGTTGGTTTAAATCTGATTATACAGAATACACAAGTGCCTGTCATTTTTACATGTTTTAGCATTTACTGCTCGCACGGTACAATTCTTGAGGACTTAAGCTTTTATGTTTGTTTGTTTGTTTGTTTGTTTGGTCTAAATTTTTCTACCCTGTGCTAGTTGTCACCCAGTTTTATCTCCAAGAGGGTCTCCTCATCACCATCCCCTTACCAAGGTTGAGTGTACAATGCTTCAGAAAAAGGAGATATAGGTGATATGATGTAGATTATCCTTAAGGCACTGTAATCAATCAAATGGATTGATTTGCTTGTGCTACTAGGAAGTGTGTTTGGAAGTCCAAAGTCATCTTCTTCATGATTACATTATTATGTTTAACCTAAAGAAGAAACAGCAGAATACACACACACACACACACACACACACGCACACGCACACGCACACGCACACGCACACGCACACGCACACGCACACGCACATGTCCATGCACACACACATACATACATAATATCCATCTTCACCTTAATAAAGATCAATGTCCAGATGGTGGTTATTGAAGATAAGACTTGGAAAAGCTCTTCAACAAACCTTAATGCCACCAGTCTAGTTTGCACTACAACGTATAAAATATCACAAAGCATCTGGAGTATTTTTGTAAAATGCACTCACTTTCAACTATGTGAGGATTTATTGGTTTAGAGGATAAGCCTTTTAGCAATAAAGAAAAAGTTTAGCTGATATGCCTACTGATTTTGCTGCTTGCCTCTGAAGTCCATTTAAGCAATGTTGTGCCCACGGGAGAACCACAGGTGCCCACAGGCTTCATTATTCAACCACAGCCTCATCATTTTCTTCGATTATCTCATGGCCTCCAGCAGGCTTATCCAGAACTGGTACAAGCTAGAAATAGAAAGAGTTTCAAGAAATGTTTAGATAAACTCACACACGGGCCGTGTAATGAATTATTGGGGGAGCCCGGCATGGTCTGGGTTACCTCATGGCTTTTTGTGTGTGTGTGTGGGTGAGATCAGAAGCAATAAATGTGTTCTCTTGCCAAGCTGCTATCAGAGACAGAAAGGAGGTCTTCATGGAGCAACCTGAAGAAGGAGCATGTTTATGACCTTTCTAAATCACAGTCTATTTTAAAGGAAGGGAACATATGCATAATATCTTGAGTAGATTCACTTCAGCCGTTTAGACCAGATCAGCTCCGTCATGATGGAATGAGCCATCTCTACTAAGCCAGGCAGGATGTGGTCTTAAAAGTCTGGGCTGCCAAAACTGCCACGTTGCAAATCCGGCTTTAGTCGAAAATGTAACTGTGCAGTATCACAGAGATTTGCTAACTATGCAACTATTTTTTATGGTTGCAAACTTGAAATTAATCAGAAAACTGTCTGTGGGTGCAGGCCAGTACGTGTTCCCTTCTCATTTACATGAATAGTTGATGTTTCCCATAATGAAAAGTTTAAAGTAGTTGTTATTGAAGAAAATTGACAGCAGCAGTTACATACTGTAGCTAGACCTGGTGTTATTAAGTCCTATTTAGCACATGGCCATTCACTGGACCAAGTGTCAACTTATATTTCAAATGCAGAAATCACAATTTCTAGCGTTGCTGTGGGTTGGCCAAGTAGGGGTGGCACAGAGTACTGGCTCAGGCAGCACAGGTGGGTTACTGCCAAGATCATGAGAAACTTGTGGGCAAAAGGCATTCTCTGGCCTTAAAGTGTAGGTACAGCCATATCAGGGCAGAAATTGGGAAGCCCCGTTAACATAGAGCAAAAGAGAAGAGATGGAGAACAGCTGGGAGGCAAGAAATTAGGCAAAGTCAGCAGATTCGAGGCCAACGCCTGACTCTCTCTCCATAGTGGAACTTATTACCCGTGCTGGAATTTTTCTCATGGTATAGGAGGCACTGCCACCCTTCAAATCAAGCACTGCCTACCCAATGATATATTCTAATTATGTCATTTCCCTTCCCCCAACTTCTACCAGTTAGCCTCTCACCCTTCATATTCTTTATCTTTAAAAAGTAAAATAAAAGGAGACACAAAATAAGAAACCCAAAACCGAGGAGTTTCTTTTGTGTTGGCTAGACTATTTTGAGCAAAGAGACTGCCCTGAAGTGCAGTTGATAAACCCTGGGATACTCCACTGGCAAACATTGATTTCTCTCTCTCAGCAGGTATCAATTGCAAGTAACTTCTTAGATAGTGAGTGGACTTTGTGTCCATTCTTCCATTCTCAATGCTGGCCTTTCCCTAGTTTGAATTTGTGCAGGTCTTATGTGTGCTACCATAGTCTCTGTGAATAATATGTATATCGGCCCACTTGTATCTAGAAGATACTTTTTTGTTGGAGTCATTCACCACCTCTGGCTCTTATAGTATTCCTCCCTCCACTTCTCCATTGAGTCCTGAGCCTCAAAGGAAGGGGTTTGAGTCGTTCCATTTAAGGCTGAGTATTCCAGAGTATCTCACTGTCTATACATTGTCTAGTTGTAGGTGTGTGTGTTAATGAACATCTACTGTAAGAAGAAGATCTTCTGAGGAGTGTAGGAGATGCACTGATCTGGGTGCATGGCCACATATTATCAAGAGTCATTTTATTGCTGCATTCATTTAGCAAAGAAATAGCAGTGTGTTTCATTCTAGGGTCTATGGCCTGTCTGGTCTCAGGTTTTTGAAGACTGTGAAATCTAATTACTTAGTGGTTACTAGAGTGGTTAGTAACTTTCCTAACATTTATACCACTATTGCACCGTGGGCTGTACCTTGTGGCAGCTTACTACTGTAGCTAACAGGGTTTGTAGGTGAATATGACTGGTGACCCCTTTTCCTTTCTGATCTTGTGCACAGCACCTTCCAGCACTGTGAAAGTAGCCAGGAGGTGAAGCTTCTAGTTGGGCACCAGCTCAATTTCTCCATCTTCTCTGACATAAGTGTGTAGTGTCTTCCGCAATAGCTCCATACCATAAGGTTGTAGAGAGTAACCAATAGCATGGGCATTAAACCTGTAGTATTTGATGGGGCCTATCAGAGTCATTCCAGGTGCTAGAGGTTTGACTTGGTAGCACATAATATCTAACTAGGGCATTGTCTTCAAAATTACAATGTAACTCCATTTAAATCCCTTTAATATGTTATGTATATTAGGAAGCTTCTACAGTAATAGGCTTCCATGCGGCTTTTCAAAAGACCTTTAATGTTATTTATCCTTCTCTGTATCCCCCACTGATGCTGTTGTTCCATCTTTCTCCCCATTTAGTCCTCTTATTCTACTTTCTGTTTTGTCTCTTTGTAACATTGTATTCTATTTCTGTTCCTTGGAAAACCCCTTCCTCTTCCCTGGTTCCTTATCAGCTATCTAGTATCTATCTATTCTCAGTGAAACATACCTATCTACAGCTTAAAACCTAGCATCCACATCTAAGAGAAAACATGTAGCATTTGTCATCTGGGTTACCTCGCTCAGGATGATTGCTTCTGGCTCCATTCCATTTATCTCCAAATTTCATAGCTTTATTTTTCTAAACAGATGAATAATATTCCGTTCTATTAATATACTACATTTCTTACCCATTCATCAGCTCATGGACATTTAGGTTGTTTCCAATTTGGGGGTATTATGACTAAAAGCAGAAAATGAGCATGAATAAGCAAGTATCTCTGTGCTAAGAGATAGAGTCCTCGGGGTAGATCCCAGAGTGGTATGGCTGTATCTATTTTCAGCTTCCTGAGAAACTTAGACCCTGATTTGGATAGAGCTGTGCAAGCCTGCATTCTCCCCAGCAGGGAGACATGTTTCCCGCTCCCTATATCCTCACCAGCACATGCTGTCGTTTGTTTTATTAATCCTGACAATTTGGGACTGGGGTAAAATGAAATCACAAAGTAGTTTAAGTTTTCATTTACATAATGGCTAAAAATGATAAGTGTTTTCAATGTTTTTTAATTCATTTACTTGCATCATTTGAAAATTCTCTCATTACTTTCCTGCCCCATTTTTAAATTTGTCAACCCTTTGACTCTTAAAGGAACCTGTTCCCTTTGGAATCACGGATTTTGGGTAGGTGCTATTTCTCTACAGTTCTTCCATTCTGAATATCATTAGGGATGTCACCAGGACGAGGGGGGCGGAGTAAGGAAAACACTCCCAGTTATTCTCAAAGCGCAGCTGACGTCCAAGATGCTGGGTGCAGAAGGCTTGCTCCCACCTTACTCATGTTGAGCCTCCAATTTTTTTGTCTCTCTGCCACAGAAGCATTTGTTTCAGATTGTGGCTGGACATACTGGACATAATAATAAGAAAAATGACTGAGCTAGAAGCATTCCAAAGGCTGTTCAGCATCAGACTCTTCATACACATTCATATACAGCCACACGTGCATGTGCACATGCTCACACACACACACACACACACACACACACACACACACACACACACACTGCTATCCTTGACTGCCGCTATCAGATCTTTAATTTTTCTTTCCAGATGTCTGAGAACATTTTCAGAACTTTTGTGGCTATGAGTATAGGAAATGAGATACTTTCCTCTCGACAAAGAATTCAACAGACTCTAGTTAGCAATAGCAAAGCAGTTTATTTTTGAACCTGTGGGTGGGGTACTAACTAAGATGAAATAGCAGCCATGCATTTGAGTGTCAATCAATCATTTTTGTAGTTCTAATGCAGGCTCTTCCCCATCTTTCCCCACTGCCTAAGTACTTGAGCAGGTGTAGTCTCTTTTGGATGCTGTGGTTTAAATGAAAATGGCCCCACAGGCTCACGGGGAGTGAGTCTGGTCTTGTTAGAGTAGACATGGCCTGTTTGAAAAAAATGTGTCACTGGGAACAGGCTTTGAGGTTTCAAATGCTCAAGGCAGGCCCAGTCTCTCTCTCTCTTTCTCCCTGCTGCCTGCTGCTCGACATACAGAACTCTCAGCTCCTTCTCTAGCACCATGTCTGATGACACATCACTGTGCTTCCAGCCATGGCAATAATGCATGAACCTATGAACCTATAAGCCAGCACCAATGAAATGGTTTTCTTTATGGAATTGTTGTGGCCATGGTGTTTCTTCACAGCAATAAAATCCTAAGACAGCTGTACTACAATTCTGCAGTTCCTGTTTAGCCTGAATCCCCAAGTCGATTTGGTCACTTTTTTTAGTTTTTCCATTCTGAAATTTATAAAACCCTGTTATCTCATCCCCCAGTGTCCTGTGTGTGTGTGTGTGTGTACATGTGTATATATGTGTGTTGGCGTGTGTCCTATGTGTCTTCAGAGGCCAATGTATGGCATTGGATTCACTGGACCCAGAGTTACAGCTGTTGTGAGCTGCCATATGTAGATGCAGGGAACTGAACTCAGATCCTTTGGAAGAGCACCCTGTACTTTTAGCCACTGCTCCACCCCTCTGGATCTACATAAGTCTCCCTCTGAAAGTAGGAATAATCTGCAAAAACCTCCTGTACTTCTTCAGTTGTTTGAAAATGGACCACTAGATTTTAGTGGTTGTGGCAGGTGATGATAGACGCTTTCTGGTAGGAAAAGAGCCTCATAGATCTATCTGAATCTTCCTTTAACCAGAATCTCCTGGTTGTAGAACTTCTCACTCAGATTGCTTTGTACCATTTGTATGAATTACACACACATACACAGAGAGAGAGAGAGAGAAAGAGAAAGAGAGAGAGAGAGAGAGAGAGAGAGAGTCCCAACCCCAGTGAGCTACACCTTTATAACAAGAAACATGGCTGGAAAGCTGAAAATTGAGACAGACAACTTAATATCTAGAGTCCAAAGTATGTATTCCCAGTGTGGTGTTTCTCCAGAATTGTCTTTTTCCTTGCATGGTCAATCCTTTCCAGCTGCGCAAGCAGAAGCACTCATCCGGTCTTCATCAAATACACACACTGAGTGTCAGGCAGAGTTAGAAAGCTAGGACATTCACTGGGACAATTTTTCTCTTTAAAGCAATTTTATTAGCTTCTCTTTAGAATTGGAAGCAGAGATATAATATCCACCCTAACTGGATGAAGCCACTCAAACATTTCACCTTTTTGGTTAGTTTCTTTCTCTTTCTTTTCAGTTTTTCCCTTTCTAGTAGCTTCCTTCCCTTCCTCAGTCTGACTTTCTGAATCCCTGCAGTGGGGCAAAGTTCAATTGATTTGGAAAGTAATAAGCGCCTATGGCTCTTTGGATCTCTCTTTTTAAGAACTAATAAAGGCAAAGTGTTTTCATTTCACAATCACGGCCTTTTATCCCAGTTGGTGACCCCAGATTTCATTTTATTTTCAATATTCATCTCTTTGTGCTCACCAGGAGCAGTGTATATACTACTACTACTAACAATCACAGCACTCACTTGTTTCCTACTCTAAGTCGGGCACTGTCTGAGACACATCACATCACATACAGTCTTCTTTCCAACCCTTACAACCAGCCTGGCAAGGTAGATATTGTGACCATGACTGACTATATCAGGAAACTGAGACACAAGGGAGTTAAGGATAGAATTTCATATTGCTGTATCCATCTGAGATTCACAGCCATCAAAATCACTTGTAGTCTGTGTCTTGAAGTGTCTTCTTTACTTACTGTCTGCCCATCCTGTACTTCAGAACACCTGACCCAGGATACAAGGGAGTATATCAAAGGAGCTGAAGGGTGGGCAAACTGCCCAATTTCTTTGAATTTCACTTTCTTCATTCACAGGCCAAGTAACCATCCTTATTGTTCAGGTTAGTTTCATTTATGCAAATCACATTCCTGGTGTCAGAGGATCTCAATAAACACTACATCTCTGTACTTCCCATAATGATTGTGCTTCCTTTCGGTGAATCACAGTGGACCAGACCCAGGCATGGGCCTTGTAGCATCGGTCAGGGAGTAGTCCAGCCCCCTGACTTTAGTGATTGGTTCATGCAAGGTACTGGACCAATCACAGTGCTCCGTGGGGTTATTTACAGGACATTAGTTGGGGGTGGAGGCCTTAAGTGTCTCTTTCATTCAGAATCACGGATTTTAGGAAGTAAGGGCTTGTCCCATATGTCACTGTGTTTTAGGACTCACTAGGCCAGTAAAGGGTCAGACACAGAGATAAGAAACAGAAAGAAAACAATTTGCAGTTTCTGGTCTCACATTTTGCCACCACGAAGAGTATCCTCCTGCATTTCCCTCTTGTTTTAGGGTGATTTCATTCACTTTTTTTACTTCCCCCACTTGTCCTGTTGTAAACAAATAGTATTATTTTTGCTATTTTGAGAAATTTGAAATCTTACAAAAACATTTTGGGTTAAACAGAAAATGCATGATGCTGGGTGAATTGCTTCAAAATAATATTTAAGAGCCAATAGAACCTAGACAGGGCTAGACAGGGCATGGTCCATTCTGGGTTAGAGGCTGAAGGGATGAGTGGGTTAGAGTCAGCCTTAGGTTAGAAGAAAAGTGGCAGATGGGGGCCTTGTTGGCCATCAGGGGGAGGAGAGGCCCCTGGACCTGAGGGTATTAGATGCCCCAGTATAGGGGAATGCCAAGGAGGGAAGACGAGAGTGGGTGAATGGGTGGGTAGGGGAACACCCTCATAGAGGCAGGGGAGGCAGGAGGGGATAGGGGGTTTCAAAGGGGAGACCTGGAAAGGGGAAACATTTGAAATGTAAATAAAATATCAAAAATAAAAAAGAGAGATGGATGGGAGAGGTCAGCTCTGATTAGGAGGCTGGGGACATAGATGGAGCAGGGTCTGTCTTGGTTAGAGGCCAGAAGGGTGGCTGGAGCAGTGTCATTTCAGAGGTACAGGATGAGAGGATGGTTGGAGTAGGATCAGCGTAGGGTTAGGGGGTGAAGGGACATATAGGTTAGAGTCTGCCCTGGCTTGACAGCATTTGCAGATACGATACATATATGATATGTTCAGAAACATATATGATCCTATATGCTACTTATATGAACTATGCTATTCTGATTGTTGTTTTTAATCTTTTAAATTTTTCATAATAGAAACTTTAGCTAAGTAAACAGAAACAACAGCCATAAAAAGCCATAGACCAACCTATGATACCAAGATACCAGGTCTCAAATATCTAAGAAACTAGAGATGGTGTGGAGCAGACCCTGGTGGGTAGAAAAGAGTAGGAAACCTTTTTTTGGTTCTAGGAAGAAACAAATAAAAAACAAACAAAAAACAAAAATAAATGAAAAAAAGAATGGAAATGCAAGGACTAGGTAAAGATACTCAACTCCTCTCTGGGTAGAACCATGATAAGGATGGGAAGGGGTAAGATCAATACATATATGGCAGATTCATAGGAGAAGGGTATTGTAAGAGATCACATTCCCAAGAGAAAGATCCATAGGGGAATCACATCCTGGAAGTGATGTTAACTAGGAATGTTTGCGTTTGGAAGTTTTCCCTTCTCTTTCACTACAGTGACTGGACTGTGAAGGCATCTCTTTGCTCACTCATTCCTTCATTGATTCATCCATCCAGGCATTCATTTGTTGCTTTCATCTATCCACCTATCCATCCATCCATCTATCCATTGATTCATCCACCCAAGTACCCTTCCACGCATCAATCCACAATCTGCCTACCTACCTGTCCACTCATCCATCCATCCATCCATCCATCCATCCATCCATCCATCCATCTATCCATCCACCCACCCATCTACCTATCTATCTGCCCATCTACTTGCCTATGTCTGCTCATTCATCTATCATCCATCCATTTATCCATTGATCCATCCACCCTTCCACCCATCTATCTGCCCATCTACCTGCCTACCTGTCCACTCATCCATCCATCCATCCACCCATCCATCCACCCATCCATCCCCTGATTCCTCCATTCATACATTTGCTAATTCATTCAGGTAACTTCTCATTCAAGAAGCAGAGAGGAATTGCTAAAGAAATTGCTAAAGTATCTGGCAAATAGGTGGTGCTCAATAAACATTTCCTGAGTAAATGAATGGAATAAAGGAAACACTATAAAGAAGCACCCTTAATTATGGAACTTTTAACATTTCATCAATATTCAATCTGCTCCATTTAGAAGCCACCAGAGTTTCTGCTACAAATTCTATCTTGAAGGCCGTAATGACTTGGCCAGGGAAACTATTGCTGAAATTTCACATAGACAGTCACAGCTTGAAATTTGTTCTAAATGACAGAGTTTGAAACCCCTAAATCAAGTTTTCTATCTTTGAGTGACAAGGATGTCAAAAAGATGGAAATTAATCTTTCAAAATATGATTTTTGCTTGTTGAACTGAAAACCTTTTAATATTTTTTCCTGGGTGGAGAAGCTCTCTCAACAGGAAGAATCTTTGATGTCTACTTAATTGCTTTAGTAATTTTAATGGCAGTTCATTTTAAAAGATGTCGCAAACATTTGTTATAACTAATTGACGAGACTATTAGCTGACTATATTTTCTTACACTATGCTTTACTGCTTTGTGTTCATCAGTGGCTTTATAATGTTCAAATTAATCTGTTTAGTAAGGACATACTTAGTATAGGCTATTCTGTGCTACTAAAAAATGAGAAGGCATTGATTATAATCCGAGAATTAATGTGCTCAAAGAAGGGAGAAACAATATGATTTTGGCTTCTTTATGAACAAATCAACTGTTTTAAAAATGAGGAGGGAAGCCATCCTAAGTTCTGTGCAGGCTCCTGACATGCATCATGCCACCCGCCACATTCTTCTTGCAGAACTGAATCCTTGCAGGATGGCCCACACCAGTAATTCTTCACCCTACTCTTTCCTTTTTCTTCAAACATGTGAAGGTAAACCTAACCAGAGTAAAGAGACCCTGAGGAAGCCACCCAAGTATCCCAGACAAACCCAGTCTTCAGAAGACACTGTTCCTTAAAAAACAAGGTTCTATTTTGAGAATGCTTTAATGGTTATAGAAAAAATGAATAACAGCATGACAAGACAAAACAAAACAAAACAAAACAAAAAACAAAACACGGGGAACAAACCAGTAGTGATCATTGGAATTGGAATTAATGTAAGTCCATACTTAATTTGTCTTTCCTTAGTTTTAACTTTGTTCCCTTTTTATACAAATAGAGATACTATATATTTGGGAGATGTCTTAGTGGATAAAGTGATTGTCCTCCAAGCATGAGAAACAGAGTTCATAGCCCCAGAACCCACCAAAAAGCATGGCAGGCATAGTAGCCTGTACCCCTTCCCCCCCAATACTGGGGAAGGAGGTATGGAGCAAGAGGTCCCAGGGCAAGCTGGCTAGCTAGAGTAGCTGGAATTGGTAAGCTCCAGGTTCAGGAAGAGACTCTGCTTCAGTAAATAGGGTGGAGAGCAATTAAAAAAGACACCCCTGGTCAACCTCGGGCCTCTATGTACATGTGTACACAGACACACACACCCAGACACACACATACACACACACACACCTACATACATGTGTGTGTTCTCAAATGTATACCACATACATATATACATGAAAAAAGTAATTTAAAAATATTGGATGTGTAAATATATATATATATATATATATAAATATATATATATATACACACACACAGACACACACGCGCGCGCGCACGCGTGTGTGTGTGTGTGTGTGTGTGTGTGTGTATGTAAAAGATATACTCTGAAGTAAGGAATGTATAAAGAAAAAGAATAAAAATACCTATATGGATGATATACTCTCTACCAGGTATCATCTCTGACTTGGCTGGTAAGCTGTGCCATTCCTCTTGGAAGTCAGCCACTGGAACCATGCAGAGGGAAGATTGTCACAAGAAGATACCAGAATTGGCCTCTGGGCAAAAAATGGCAAGGATGCAGCAAAATAAATCTGTGTTTGCCTTTGAGTGCTCTGTAAGTAACCACATGTCCTGAGGTCCCTGCTTGGCGGTTTTATTTACTCCCGTGTGGATCTCAGAATCCATGGCTCCTAAATGAAGGTCCTTGCCGTCCACCTTGATCCTTGAATTTAGATATGTTTTCTATTCTATTCAATCCTATTTTTTTGGTCCTGAGATTCCAAGTAATATTTATGGTTAGTTGGAATATATACTTTAGTTATAATTTGTGACTTTCTTGTTCCCTTTCTGGTGTTGCAAACAACACGATTTATAAAATAGAAAAGAATCGGAGTAGGTACTTGTGATACATGACAAGGTGTGTGGAAAACTGTTTAATATTGTTAGTCATTAGGAAGATGCAAATTAAAACCACAAGAAAGAGTTCAAGAAGCCTTCACCTCAAAATTAAAATAAATAAGATGTACTTGCATGGCCTAGCAGCCCTGGATTCAACTCTTAGCACCCCAGACAAATGAACAATGAAAATGCAAGGTGACAGCACTGCCCAGTGTCTGTGATTGCTAAGCCAAAGGGCACAGGGACGCAAGCAACCCCTGAGTATTTCCCCAAAAGAAATACAAACATTTGTTCACAAAAATACTCAGAGTCAAGGACTTCAGTGGTTGTGCCGAGGAGAAAAAGATGGCAAAATCATTCCAGTGACAAAGGGGAAGCACAGCCTGATCCAGTTCTACAAAGAAACGTTACTCATCAGTTAGACACAAATGAGCTACCGACACATGCAACAGCACGCCCGAAGCTTTAGAAATGCGTGAAGTGAAAGAAACTAGTCACTTAAAAAAAGTATGACTACGCATTGATGAAATTATGGAAAACGCAAAAATATAATGACTAAAGCATAGATCCTTCCAGGACTGAAGTGCACGGAGGAAACTGTTGGGACTTTGTGGGATAAGGGACTTTAAGGAGTGATGGACCACTATATAGGCTGTGATAATAGTCATAAATTTTAATGCATATATTTGTCAGAGCTCAGACTTTAACCAACAAATTTACAGTTTTGTGCTTTAAAGACTTGATAGATTTTTTTCCATTCTAAATGCTAAGAATTATGGCATGTGTCTTATCTCTGTTAGGCCTTACTTGGAAAAATTTTGTGTCTAAATTTAGTGTTCAATCATAATAACAAAGAATGCCTTGGATCAGCAGTGAGTGCACTTTATATAGGTGCAGATGAAACCCTCCATTTCATCTTTTCTAAACTTACCTTTTGCATATCTTTCATTAGGATACGTAACATTTTGTGAACTGTCAGAACATAAAGTTAGAAGGAGACAGGAGCCTAATTGAGATCACCAATTAAAAGAATAAAACAAAATCAAAGCACGTGCTCTTGGGTTAGTTTTGTTTATGTTTTAACTGCTTAGGTGTTGCATGCCTTTTCCTGGAAAGAAATGAGCAAACATATTCATCTCAGAAAAGGCACAGACAAACCAAAGAAATGGTTCTGCTCATATGCTGCTTAGTGAACTAGTGAGATTATTGGCATTGTTTACAGGAGCACAGGTCGCTGAAAAGCCTACCTCAGCATAGTGATGGCTCATGACAGTGACATCCTTGGTGTTCCTAGACCATTTGCAGACAACTCCACTGGTCAAAGAGTCTCCTCTTCCCACCAATTGTTACTACTTCTATAATCTTGGGAAGAGACAGTGTGACTCTTCTAAGTTTCAAGAACTTGGGACTTGTGAAGTTTTGTTTACCTTCTGAGCCTTGTAATTGTTATATACTTCCTGAGACCTATCAAGCCTTCCTCTTCTTTCCAGGAGAGAGTGATTCCAATAGAAAGCAATATCTGTATAACATTGGGTTTGTAACTGATTGTTTGGCTTTTTCCACGGCCAGACAGGTCCAAGGTCAAGTGAGACCCCTATTATGACAAGGCTACACCCAGATAGGTAGATTTTTCAAGAATCCATTTTCTGGCAGATACTTGTTTATCAAGGAAAGCAATTTAACTGTGAATAATCCTGAAATTATAGCTGAATACAGAACATCTCCGTGACAATGCTTCATGGGGTAGGCATTTAAAATGTGCTAGTGAACCAGGTGGTGGGTGGAGACTGTCTTCTGTCTCCCACTGGGTTCTTGTCTGCCTTCCCCTCCAAGAATGGAGTGGGCAGACAGGAAAGGGAAAATAAAAGTAACTTTATTTGCCACATGGGAAGAAAGTGCTCCAAAACCCTCTTGGCAAGAGAATGCCAGCCTAGAGCTATTTCAGCTCTAATCCAAAGTTGGTTTTGGGGTGACTAGTCGAGAGATTGAACAGTCCTATGCTCTCAGGAGCTTTGAGGTGCTGCCTGAGAGACTGGTTATAGCTTGAAAACACTTGCAGGGCTCCAGTGTACCAGTGGAGAGCAGCACTTTGCACGGAAAGTTTGTAGGTCATTCTCAGGAATGAAAGGAGTAGGTCACCTGTCTCTAGCGGGTCATGAAAACTGGGGTCTCGGGTCTTTGGTGGCTGAAGCCATAAGTCCCTCTGTGTGGAGCTGCTGATGGAGTCCCGGAGGCTGTCTCAAAGGAGCTCCCTGCCCTAGCAGAACGCTCTGGTGCAGAAGAGTCATCCTTGTCTCTGAGGAACTCTGCCTTGGGCTCAGGCAGCCCACAGGTCTGTCTTTTGATATTTTCATGGCTACAGCCTAATCCTAAAGTCCTTGTTTCTTCCTCCACCTTGGACTTTGAGAGAAAGTATGGAAGGTGGAAAATGGCTAAAGGGAATAAAGACCAGGTGGTCGCTGATGGCTTAGGTCACCTAACGTTCCCTCCCAGTCTCGAAAGTTCTCTTTTTCCATCCAGCTTGTGCCTGTCTGGTGCAGTCTGGAATGATAAAATAGCATCTTATAATTAAATTCCTCATTATGGCTTTTGGATTACTCTTCCTGTTTCAGTGGTACAAAGCTTTACTACAGACATTACTAATTGACTTTGGTGGACAGCTGGCTTTAGCTGCTACTGTCTATAGAAGTCAGGCTACTCTTTCCTCTGTGACCTGGTTCTGCCACATTCCAGCTTCCCCAGTGAAGGCTTTTCTTTCCCACTTTCCCTACTAAGCCTCAGGGAAAATTAAAAAAAGTTAGTTGGGCTGGGTAAAATATCAGGTTTGCATTGGGGTCTGTTTCAAGTATCAGTTTCTGCTTTCAGTCTTTATAACAGCATGTGAATGTTACAATAGAATACTCCCACAGCAGTAGTTGGTGGAATTTCCCGTTGAATCACTTTCTCCCTATTGTCTGTCCTAGAGGCAAGCTGGAGCAGCTCTGAATAGGATGGAAGTAATTGTGCAGGCCTCTTGGACTTGAACCAGAAAGGACAGGAAGGCAAAAGGTGATCTAGAGGTCAGGCCACTCCAGAACTAATGTCTATCCAGGCCCAAGTTTATCCCTCGAGACATGATGGCTTAGGCTGCGTGAGACATGCATCGTTGTCTTCTAAGCAAGATGGTACTGATAGGGAGGAAGCAGGACACCTTCTTCCAGATTCTGTGACAACCATATATAGTGGGTTTTGCCCCAAGAATGTGGCTGTTGAATTTCAGTATGCATAAGTGTCACCTATGTGCTTTGTAGCAGACCTTATATTACCCTTATGGATTTTGATTCAGAGTTTTCAAGTGGAGACAGAAGATCTGAATTTTGATTTGTATTTATTTTTATATTCATTAACAAATCATCAGTACTTGTGGAATGAAAACAAGGCTAAAACATCCAGCACACTTGAGAATCCTAAGTGAGTGAAGACCAAAGGACAAGATTCAAATAGTATGAGGTAATATTGACATCTTAGGTGTTGGTTAAAAAAAAATAAGAGCAAAAAGAATACTGAATGGGCTCCATACAGACATCCTATGAGCAGGGTTCAGGACTGTGCACTTGTATAAGCACTGCTAGTCACTTTTAGGTATATCTTAAGACCACAGAGAAAGAGAGCTGGTACCTCCCCAAAATCACCCTCATTACTAGAGCTATCCAATGGAAGTAAGGTTATTAGTAAAGAATATAATACGAAAATTTCTAGTAAAATTTGATAGCAAACAATCATGACTTACTAAGATTTACCAAAATCCCCAGCAAAGAATCGTGCCTGTATAGAGTAAGAGATTTCTAAGACTGAGTTGAGACTTGGTCTGTGTGGTTTCTCCCTGTTGTTTTAAATAGCATGAATTATGTCTCTTATAGTAACCCCAACAGTTGCTCTGATGGTAAGAACACAGAGCCAAGAATGCACTGTTTCCTTCCTCCACTTCGAGACCTTAATGGAATGAATGCAATATTATTCATCAACCGCAAGCTTGATGGAATATATCATATAAATCATCTCAAAAGTTATTTGCCACCTGCCTGCTTGCTCCGAAATGCATGCAGGCTTAATTAATCTAATTAGTCAATGCATAGATCAGGAGCACATTTACAGCTTCTCTGGCATCATAAATAAACTAGTTTTGTTTTCATAGGCTAAACAATTCATTTTGAAGATGGATATGAGGAAGGAACCAGGAGGGCTGACCTCTATTACAGTAAAACATGGAATAACGATGGTCGGGTTTTCCTTTTGTTCTGCATGCCCTCCATTAACCTTCTATTAAAATACTTCTCTGTGGAGGAGGCAAGAGGGGCTGAGGTGGCACTCGGCAGAAATGTCATGCCCTCCCACCTGGAAAGGCTTACCTGCCATTTCCCTAAGAATGAATGTACCCAGTTTAAAGCTCTGGATTGAAAGGCACATGGATTCTAAAGCATAAGCATACACATGGACCACAGATGCTGTAAAGTCAAGAGCCCACACAGCTGGCTAATGACAATTTCAAATAGCAGCAGCAGAAGAAAGTAAGTCATGAAGGACAGTGACCATACAGCTGTGTGAATATGCACTTGTTCCTTTGCTATCCAAGGATACCTGGTGTAACTACAGTGGCAGTGTGGTCCCAAGTCTGGAACACACAGGCCCATAATAGTGGAGTCATGTAACCTATTGGTCCTGAGACATAAACTAAGGGTGTAGCCACAGGCATAAGTGCACAGTTAAATAAATACTGTAGGCCTCCCTGCTCTCGTGGATAGTCAGCTGATACAATCCACAAGAAGAGCAGAGACAGCTAATGTAGGGGTAGGGTGTTCAGAAGCGCTGTGAATATGTGGTAAAAGAATACACCGCCGGGACCAGCCACAGTAGGCCGATCAATTTTAGTAAGGGTGACTCAAGGCTTATAATGTTTGGGGGTACTGAGGGCAGGCACATCCAGAATAAACAAAGGCCATTGCCTGGGGTTTAGGATACCTAGAATGGCTCATTAGTATAGGGAGGCACTTTTCAGGAATCTCAGGTGCTGGTTGAACAGGTTTTGTCAGGAGGAAGGAAATTGATTCTATAAACTAATTGAGGCTACATGACATTCCTCAGGTAGAGGAATTCTACCTCCCATGCACTTGTTCCTTTGCA
>CM052709.1:68376516-68386516 GCA_028551405.1 Uromys caudimaculatus | reverse complement strand
TTTCCAATCCTTCTTCCCCCCCTTTCAAGGGAACCACAAGAACACCTCCCACAGAATCAACTAACCAGGGCTCATAGGGGCTCACTGAATGGCAATCAGGCAGGGAGCCTATTTGGGTCTGACCTAGATCCTCTGTACATATGTTTTAGTTGTGTAGCATGGTGTTCTTGTGTGACTTCTATCAGTGGGAGTGGGGGCTATCTCTGACTCTTTTGCATGCTTTTGGAACCCTTCCTGCTACTGGTTTGCCTTGTCCAGTCTTGATATTAGGGAATGAACTTAGTCTTATTGTAACATCTTATGCCGTGTTTGGTTGATATCCTTGGGAAACCTGCTCTTTTTTGAAGGGAAACAAAGGAGGTGTGAATCTGGGGGAGAGGAAAGATGGACAGGACTGGGAGGAGAAAAGGGAGGGGAACTGCAGCCAGGATGTAATATATGAGAGAATTAATTAATTAATTAATTAATTAAAAATGTCCCTAAGTTGGGTTAGTGAGATGGCCCAGCAGGAAAAGATTTTTTTTTTTTCAACTAAATCAAATGATAGGAGTGTGATCCTGGGAACCCACGTGGTGGAAGGAGAATACTGACTCCATGTTGTCCTTTGACCTTTGACCGCCACAGTCCCCCTCCCCCACACACAAAAGTTGAGGAAAAAAAGTAAGTCCTGAAGTTGTTCCATATCATCAGGCCCTTTCGGTCCTGGTACCTTCTCTGGCACTTAAAGCGCAGTTAGTAAATGAGAACATCTCAAGAATTCTTAATCTGGGACTTGGCTATTTCAACTGGCATTTTTCAGTTGACTCTGAGTCAACACAGTGACATATTTATACTCAGTGTTAAGCAAAGAGTCAACTCTGGGGGGTGCCACTAAGAAACAACTTTCCCCTGGTCCCAGCATGCAGATTTACAACAGAGCTGTCTGCCAAATTAAGGCTGAAGC
Organism: Uromys caudimaculatus; assembly: GCA_028551405.1. NCBI lineage: Eukaryota > Metazoa > Chordata > Mammalia > Rodentia > Muridae > Uromys > Uromys caudimaculatus. The sequence goes on along the minus strand of CM052709.1, from coordinate 68,385,573 downwards.
AGAAACAAACTCTTTAATTGGCACATTGCAGTCACCGGGGCCATTTATTGTGAATAGCTTCAGAGACAACAGGAGTCCTTTGGTTACGTTCCAGAGATTCTGGCTGTATTTAAACATTTCCTTTGTCGAGCAACACTGATAATTTTGCAGGCCATGGTTATTTCCATTTTAACCTGTTTCCATCTCTTCATTATTTAGAAAGCCCCTCGCTGGTTCCTGAAATGCATGCCCCTGCCTCGCTGCTGTGATTTTCCTTTTGTGTCTCATCCTCTGAATTTCTTCCAGTGGTAACAGTCACAGAGGAATGCCCCTTGTTTTCTTTGCGTGTGCAGCGATCCTAATGGGGAGGCCAGAGAGAAGGTTAAATTCAAAAGCAGATTTACAGGAGGCTGGCAGCCAGCCACTTGGCCTGGTGGCCTTGTGCAAGAGATGGGGGCCTTGCATGGTTTGATGGGACTTAGAAGCAGTGGGGGTTAGGAAAGCAATGTTCTTCTTGTCAGTCCCAGTCAGCATCTCTCTGGCAATCCCCTCCAGCAGTTTTCTATCTTTCAAGGTGATTCAAGTAAGTAATTGAGTTACCAAACTGGTATAGAGTTTTAAAAGGTTGGTGGCATATCTTTCATTGGATTCTTCTGTATGCTATGTTAGCCATCTTCATCAATGCTCAGCCAGTGTTCCTGGCTCCTCCCAACGGGGAGGCTACTAAGGTATAGATGCAACAGGAAGGGTTTCAGAGAGGGTCCTGCAGTGTTCTAACTGGGTTTCTTTAAGCAAGTGAGTCTACTTCAAGGACCCTCCATTTTATTCTCAGTAGATGCAGATTCTACCGATTATAATCTGGTAAAATGTTAACAGTCAGTCGACTTTAAGTATATGTTCAGAGGGGCTCTCTAGAGGAACAGAAACTGTAAAATGTGCAACATATTATAAAAGGGCATCTAATAGCTTGGCTTCCATTACTGGGGCTGGGTTGCTCAACAATGGCCCTCTGCATGCCAGAGAATGAGAATAAAGTGGATTCTCCATCCATGATGCTGAAGGCCTGGAGAACTGTGAGTACTAAGTTCATGAGGGTTTGGGAGGACGCTAAAGAAGCTGGAGACTTATTTCAGAAGTAGATGACAACAGCAGTATCTCCTTACTCCCTTAGGGAGAAGACAAGGCAGATGCAAGCTGCTCTGATCTCTATATCTGGGCTGGCCATTAGAGAGGAGGGGGACACTCTCTGTGAGGAAGAGTCCTCCTTCACTCAGTTAATACTCTCTGCAAAAAGCTCTTACAGTCCCAGTGGTGTTTGTCCAAAGCAAAGCCTGTCAATCAAGCAATGACCACAAAGCTTTGCCTTTGTGTCAGGTCCTGAGAATATATGGACACCATCAGGTCCTACTCAAAACTTGGTAGAAGAGGGTATCAAAGGGTCCTGGGCAAAAGCCTCTGTGTCCACTGCTGAATTCAGTGATAAAGACTGTGATGAAGTTGAAGAAGTGATGAGAGTCTTCTTCTCATCTAAATAGATGAGAAGAAACAAAAGACATGGAGACCATTGGGGCCCCATGCTGTCCCATGAGGGAAGAAATACATCAGTGACACGAAATGGTTTATTTTGATCCTCTAGGCTAAAAATAGAACAACAGGTTCGATCATGAGAGGGCAGGGAGAATAATTCCAACAACAAAGCTTCAGCTTGTTTGAAATAGCATTTCATTCTGTAAACTGAACACCTAGGGCCACGTTCTAATAGAGCCTTAATTTTGGGGACCTTGAGCAAATCTGTCAGTCACCATGTCTACAAACAATCCTTTGTGGTTGAAACAGGTTGGATCTAACTTCTTCCCCATTGACAATCTATACATTTAGGACTTGGGGCCAGCAGGATGGCTAAGCAGGTAACAGTGCTTGTTACCAAGCTTGAGGGCTGGAGTTTAGTCCCAAAGACCCACAGAGTGCAAGGAAAGAGTCAACTCTCTCGGGTTGTTCTTTGACCTCTGTGTGCGATGCGCAGATCTCCCACACACAAGATGTATATGAATGAGAAAACATCAACAATTTAAGATCGTGATTCTTTTTATGAATGGAAGCTGTAACTATGGCTGCCCCTCCATTTAAAATGCATCCTCACTAAGTAATGGTCCCTTCTCTGCAGGTCAACACTGAGTGATCACTGTAAAACCACTATCCACCATCCAGCTGAGGTTAAATGCCATCAAAGTTTTGGGATAAGCAGCTTCATACTGACTCACACTGCAAGCTGTCAAAGAAAGAGATTTTGGAAAACATACTTTGGTTTTGTTTGTGTTGTTTTAGGCAGGATGGACAGTCAAAGTCTTTGAAATTTCACTAAGGCATTTGAAAATGTTGGGTAAACAGTAACATGAAGTAGGACCACACAGCAAAAGTTCATTTAAAAATTGGAGGGGGTGGAGAGATGTCTCAGAGGTTAAGAACACTGGCTGCTCTTGCAGAGGACCTGGGTTTGGTTCCTAGCTCCCACACCACCGCTAACAAACCGTCTGTAACTATTTCCAGAGGACATGACAGCCTTTTCTGGCTTCTGTAAGGCACCATACAAACACACAGTGTGCTTACATAAATACAGGCAAAACACCCACATATAAAGTAAACAAAGCTTTTTAATGCAATGTGATTAAGTGTTAATCAAAAATCACAATTTAAAGATAGCATTTTTTCTCTTTTAATCTCCCTTGTTCTCTTCTTTTATACCTCTTTTCTAGCAGTTTCTTGAAATCTCTCTTCTTACTGTTCTCCCTTCCTCTTTTTTTTTTTTTTTTTTTTTCTGTTCAATTGAAAACACCCTCTCCTCAGTCATCTACCTGGCTGTGAGAACTGGCTTTGCCACTGGACATCTAAAGCAACTTCATTCATTTCTCCAAGTTATGTTTTCTGCGTCTGTAAATTGGTGCAAGCAATAAAAATATCTGCAGGAAGATTTCTGCATATGTCAGAAAAACCACATGTGGGGAAATACAAATCACAGAAGGCGTGCTTAGACTGATACCATTCCACCTTCGTGCACAGAGCAGGACCTAGGCCGCCCAGCTCACCCTCCCTCCATCATCCACGCTGCCGTATCATGAAACAGAGACTAGCCTGGGTAAGCTGCAGAATCACACCCTGCTTCTTGTTTTCTGGGCCTTGGTTTATTATGCAATAAAGATAGACATTTTTAGAACCATGTGGGATGCTGGGCCAGATGTGCTAATGCTGCTGTGTGAAACCATCCCCTGGCTGCTGAGAAAGAGGACGGCGATGCTGTCCAATACTACTGGGTACATTACACCCCTGCTGGCAGCAATACCCCAGGGTCTTTCTAGAGGATCAACCTGTCCAAGTCTGTAATTCTGTTCACTTACACTACTGTTACTTGATTAAGAGACCACATTATATATCACTGCCCAATCACTTTGTTTTACCACATTACTGGTGTAGATAGAATTCCATTGTTTGTCTCTGCCCCTTATAGTTGGCAAGAATGTTTATAACTTTTCTTCACCCAGCTTATTTCCTTTTGCTGTGTGTGTGTGTGTGTGTGTGTGTGTGTGTGTGTGTGTGTGTGTGTTTTGTTTTTGCTTTATTTTGTTTTGTTGTTTTTTCAAGATATGGTTTCTCTGTGTAGCCCTGGCTGCCTGGAACTAGCTCTGTAGACCAGGCTGGCCCTGAACTCATAGAGATCTGCCTGCCTCTGACTCCCGAGTGCTGGGATTAAAGGCATAATCCAGCACTTCCAAGCTTTGGCTTAATTCTTAATGGTCTAAAGCAGTGCTTCCCAGAACAAAATAAGCACTTGTATGAAAAATTCATCTGAGAACCGTATCAAAATGAAGCTTGCAATTCAGGAGGTGTTGATGGAGCCCAAGACTCTGCATTTCTCCCAAACTCATAGTTGATACCTACATTGCTAATGTGCAGACTTCACTTGAGAGGTGGAGCGGGTGATGAGGCATGTGATAATTCCCCCATGTTCAGCTTGTTTCTGGAAGCTGGCAAAACCATGTGCTCACCATATCCAGCTTTGTGTTTATAGACTTGTGCACACAGGGTCACTGTCTTAGTCAGGGTTTCTATTCCTGCACAAACCTCATGACAAAGAAGCAAGGTGGGGAGGAAAAGTTTTATTCAGCTTACACTTCCACATTGCTGAGGAAGTCAGGACTGGAACTCAAACAGGTCAGGAAGCAGGAGCTAATGCAGAGGCCATGGAGGGATGTTACTTACTGGCTTGTTTCTCCTGGATTGCTCAGCTTGCTCTCTTATAGAACCCAAGACTACCAGACCAGGGATGGTACCACCTACAAGGGGCCCTCCCCCCTTGATCACTAATTAAGAACATGCCTTACGGCTGGATCTCATGGAGGCATTTTCTCAACTGAAGCTCCTTTCTCTGTGATAACTCCAGCTTGTGGCAAGTTGGCACAAAACCAGCCAGTACAGTCACATAATGAACCAGAACTCTCTGTGTTACCTTAAAAGCATTTCCCTTTGGTTCTCATTCAAACACTCAGAGGGTATTAGTGGTTCCAGTGTTGTCTTCCTGTTCCAGATTCGACCCAGCATCCTTTGGATACAAAGAAAGAATGTCTCTTTTGCTCCTAGAAAATCATAGTTCTCCTTCCTCTTCACTATTTGGGTTCCTTGTGGAGTGGTTGGGTGAATGGAAAACATGATAAGAAGAAGCTCACCATACCCCTCACTTGATGCTACTTGCCACCTCCACAACCTGACACCTCTCTCTCTCTCTGTCTCTCTCTCTGTCTCTCTCTCTCTCTGTGTGTGTGTGTGTGTGTGTGTGTGTGTGTGTAAGGTTCTGACTGCTGGTATATTTATTTCATAGTCAACTGGACCAAGAACTTACATGTCTACACTATCCCTATAAATCTCTGTCTATTTAATCTGTGCTTATAATTAATCCAGAAGTTATTGCTTGCCAAATTTGGTATAGAATTCAGGTTTCAATTATTTCTATAACTGATTGACTTTGGAATTTTTACTGGTTGTAATGGTTATAATAATAGTAATTACAGTAACATCTAAGACTTCCGGGATCCTCACTATGTGCCTGGCATTGTCCATCCCTGCAGGTGTCCTACTCCTCATGACTTCCTTGTGGGACGGGTCCTATTGTTATCTTCATACTACTTCAAAAGGGCTTAGAATATTTGCAGGGGGCTCAACCTATTTTGCATTGCTCTAATAAAGTATCTGAAATTCAGTAAGTAATTAAAAAACCAAATGTCTTTACCTCACAGTACTAGAGGTCCAGGCCAGAGAATTAGTATCTTCCTGGCTTCTAAAGAAGGTCTTATGATGTAACAACTCATGGTGGGAAAGCAGAAGAGAAGGAGGTGTGAGGGAATGAAAATATGCTTAAGAGACCAAAGGCTCAAGTTTTAAAGATTCACTTATGGTAAATAATCTAGTTCTTTTAGGTCACATTAATGTAAAGGGAGGTTCTGTCGATAAGGTCTTGTTCCCCTATTGACTCTTGACTTGTCAATAAAGAAGACCAGGGGCCAATTGCTAGATGGAAGGCACAGGTGGGACTTCAGGGTCCCAAGAGGGAAAGGAGATGCAGGAAAAGAGAGAGGAACTTTTCTGCCAAGCTTTGGAATGAGAAGAAAGCAGCAGTCATGTAAGGTCTCGGGGCAGCTAGGGCTTGCAGCCTCCACTATGGGTGGGGGCCAAGGATGTTGGCGGGGGCTAGCTGATACAAGCCACTAAATTTAGGGTAGAGGGAGAGATGGAGATAATAAATTGATAAGGTCACACATTTCCAAGCATGAGGTATCTGTGCCCAGCAATTGTGACTAGATGCAAGTTCTGAAAGCAACAGAACTATCTGTGTGTTTTTTATCCTTGGATTCAAGGGTCTCAGCAGTGGGCTGGTAACTCCTCCAGGAGCAAAGGCAGGTAGAAAAGGAAGCCACAAGTAGGATGGCTGTGAGAACATTCTGCGAGGCCAGGTGGAACAAAAGGGAGCAGGGAAGGGACAGAGCTTGGGCAGCAGCTCCTGAGCTAAAGCAGTAGTGTGATCTTAAAACTCCATGCAACAACTAATGTGAAAATATCATTAAAGGACCAAGACCCCACCCCCGAGTGATGTTTCATTGTGGGCCAAGCCACATCTAAACCATGACGATGGTCATTTTTGATTGCCCTAACCTGTATTAGTAAAGACCATAAATTTTATTCTTGTTTTCTTCAGCCTGCACCCAATGGCTATACATCATTCTGAGCCAGAATCAGGATCTATCGATCTGCTTGGTTTATGAATCTTTACAATGGAAGAAAATAATCATTCCTAGGATTCTTGATAGTATGAGTGCAGAACTCCAGAGAATATTTTTCTGCTAGCACTCACTCCAGAATTTCCTGTAAATTTGGCAAGTTATGAACACTGGTGATGTCACCATTCTGCTCTCCCCACGTTCAAGCCTGCCTTCCTTAGTCTACCCGATGCATAGCATCCTTAAAGTGACATAAATGGTACAATAGTTTATAGAATCAAAATTGTCTCTTCTTTGATAAACGTGTAAGACTTTTTCCCCTGTATGTTTCTATGGGCAAACTGCTAATTAAGGTCAAAGTCTGCCACTGACCAAATAGCCTTGTGAGGCTCAGCACGAAATGGAGGGCTCACTCATTATCAGGGTTTTTCCTTCTCTGACCTTGTCCGGGGTATTCTAAGCCCCACACTTGCCTCTACCTGAGGAATGTCACATAACCTCAATTAGTTTATGGGATCAATTTCCTTTCTCTTGACAAAACTTGTTCAGCCAGCACCTGAGATTCCTGAAATGCTTCCGTAGGCTAATGAGGTGGGCCAGGTACCCTAAGCCCCAAGTCAGTGACCTTTGCCCATCCTGAATGTCCCTGTGCCCAGTCCCCCAAAACTTTATAAGCCTTCACTCACCGTAAGTAAAGTTGATCTGCCTACTGACCGTCTTGGTATGATTATTCAAGGTATGTACTCACAGGGCTTCCGAACCACCTGCTCGGCATCTCTGCCCCCACTGCCCTTGTGAACTGTATCAGCTGACAGACGAGGACAAGCTAATTGATAGCTTGTGTTTCAAGTCTAACAAATATGCTGTTACGAGAATCAGCTAATAATTCCAGATTCAAGTTGGGCCTGGGGTGTGGGCTGTAGTCTTGACCACTTAATAGGCTGAGACAGAGGCAGGAGGATCACAAGTTCAAGACCTGCCTGGGCTATATAGTGAGTACAAGACTTTCCATAGCTTCTTAGTGAGACAAGTTCTCTAAGTAAAAAGTAGAAGGAGGTGGTGATTCGGTTCAGTGGTAGAACTGTTCCTTGGCATGTGCAAGACCCTGGGTTCAATCGACAGTACACCCAAAACCCACAAAGTAAGCTCTATATTCAAATTGTTTCAGATAAAAGAATTCAAAGATACCAGAGCAGCAATAAGAATGCAGAATTCTACATTTTTATAATTTTCTGGAAAGCATTTATAATTTTCAGGCTCACGCTTTTTAATAACATTTATTAAAATGCTTGCCTTTGTCTTATCTTCAGGAAGTGTTCAGCTTAGTTGAATCAACAAATCCAGTCATATTTTACCACTTTAAGTAAAGTCGAATTAAATAATGCCATTAATATTATTGGAACCCACAAAGGAGCCCACCTTCCGTCACACCCTTCCCTGCCCAGGTTCTGAATTAGTCACAATGAAACAAAGACAAACGAGGAGGCCGCGGTGCCCCTTATGTACTGAGAGGAGCCCTGGAGTAGGTTTTGCCCCAGGGATAGAATGAATGGAGGGAAGAAAGTATTTGGACTGTGCTTTTGGGACAACCCCATACTGTAGAATCATGGGAAAAGGAATTTCCCTTGAACTGTAACATGGGTGAACAGTTTCCCTGGGTTTAGGAGTAAACCTGCCTGGCTTGGGTTGGCACACGATTAATAGGTGACAGAAGTGAATGGTTTTACGGGAGAATGGCACCCTAGGTGAGTGTGTTCAGTCAGAGTGCTTTCCTGAAGTGATGACGAGAGTCACTTAATCCTTCTGTCTCATAGAAGTCATTTAGGAAAGTTTTATAGCTAGTAATATCCATTATACACAAGCAAGACTTGTCTTGCCTGTAAGAAGTTAAACACTAGAAATGTTTTATCTTCTTCATTTTACATAGCTTTATTTCAAAATATGATTTTCATATATCACTGAGTTTTCATGGATATTGGGAAATGCCCTTCCTGAAGGCAAAACCGAAAACACTGTCATCTACAAACTCCAGAATATTCATGTTGCTTTATGACACCACAAAGGTATTTTTATATTTTGAAAATATTGATAATAGAAGTGCAAAGCTAGTCATATAAAGTTTATATAAGTAAAGACAATTCTGCAGCTGATAAGGGCGAGTAACTTTCACAACAATTAAAAAGCAACGAATATGTTTACTTCTCAAAAACAAGAAAATATGTTTACTTCTCAAAAAATCTTTGCCAAACATTTATCTTTTTTTTTTCTCCTTTTTTATTTTTGATACTTTATGTACATTTCCAATGTTTCCCCTTTTCTGAGTCTCCTCTTTGGATACCCCCCTCCCCTCCCCAACCCGCCTCTAGGAGGGAATTCCACCTCCCACCCCACACCCCGTCCACCCATCCCCATATTCCCGCCTTGACATTCCCCTTTACTGAGTCCTCTAACATCCTCAGGCCTAAGGGCCTTTCCTCTCTCCCTGATGGCCATCGAGGTCATCCTCTGCCACATATGTGGTCCAAACCATAAGTCCATCAATGTGTATTCTTTGGTTGGTGGTCCAAACTTCAGGAGGACAGGGGAGGGGGGGGCAGGCCCATTGACACTCTTGCTCCTTCCATGGGGCTGCAAATTCCCTCAGCTCCTTCAGACCTTCCTCCAACTCCTCCATCTGGGACCTCACTCTCAGTCCAGCGGGTACTGTTAAGTGAAACTTCGGCGTTCTGAACTTTTGGGCTAATATCTGCTTATCATTGAGTACATACCATGTTCCTTCTTTTGTGACTGAGTTACCTCGCTCAGGATGATATTT
>CM052709.1:68282388-68376016 GCA_028551405.1 Uromys caudimaculatus | reverse complement strand
TTTTGCCATCTTGTTGACTCTGATGTTAGCTGATCTTACTCTGTCCGGTTGTGGCTTGCCCCTCCTGCAGGTCTCTGTGTCAGTACTCCTTGAAGACCAGCTCTCTCTGAGAGGTGTTTGGGTTTGGAGAGCTGTGGGACAGGGTCCGCTCTGGGGTGCAGAAAGAAATCAGAAGGATCTTGTCCCCAGCTGTCCCTTGGTTCCTATGTCCTGATGGCTCTGCAAGGGTCCCTCTTGATCCAGTGAGTTTGAACAGAAGTGATGGTTTTGTCAGTGCTCAAAGGTGTTTCAGCACTCCTGGGATACCCGCTCTCTCCTGGAGCCTTGTGGCCCAGGCTGAGGTCCCCAGGCACAGGCCTCTGGTGGCCCAGGCAGAGGTCTCCACCCACAGATGAAACTGGAAGGTTCAGAGGTTTCCTGGCTCCGGGTTCTCAGGCCCTGGATCCCGGCAGATCCGAGCGAGTCTGGGTGAGAGGTGCTGCTCCCCTCAACCCCACTCACGGGCCCTTCCAAGCTCCTGGGAGGTTACCTTTCTATGGCGCTCGTTGGCTACCGACTCCTGGCGTCCCAGGCAGAGGTTTCCGCCCGCAAGTGAAATCCGGAAGTTTCGGAGTTTTTCTGTCCCCGGGGTTCTCAAGCCCCGGATCCCGGAAGATCCGGGTGGGTCTGGGCGAGAGGTGCTGCTCCCCTCAACCCCACTCACGGCCTTTCCAGGCTCCTGGGAGGGAACCCCTCTCTGGTGCTCGTTGGGTACCGACTCCCAAACATTTATCTTAAGTAAATTTAATAAAACATAGATATTTGCTTAAAATGCTTTTCTTGATGTGGATCACTCAAAGGTTTTAAATATGATATGGGTTTGAGGCTACTTTAACAAGATCTAATTGTCTTTATTTGCAAAGTTCTTAAAAGAGAACAAATTAATTATTCAAAAATGTCATTCTTACTTTTAAACTTTTCAGCCCCCAAGACAGAAAGCATGCACATGCATCATAAAAACTTAGCAAATATGTTCTCCCCCTTACCCTAGGTGAGGCTGTTGGGAAGGGTCATTGAACTCTATTTGTTTCTAAGAAAGGAGGGAAATCCCTCTCAATCTTCTTTGTCAGGTAGAGAAGTCCTCCCGTTCAGGAGCCAACCCCACTCCATTTCTTCTTCTTCCCCTTCTCTTCATCACCATAATTTCACAAAATATCATGAGTGGAGAAACCTGTGAGTCTAGAGACAAATTTATAAAGGAGCTTCACAACTACCACTCTGAATGATATTAAAAGCATATTTCTAAGAAAGGTCTGGGAAGCCAAAGTGGAGATCAGAATCCAAAATATTCCCTCTGCAACTTACTTTCTTTCACATACAGATGTTATCTTGGCTTTGCAAAGTCAAATCTGGTGTATAGGGTGTGTGAAAGATCTATACCGCAACAAAGAATATTACTCCTTTTGGCTGAAAAAGAAGCTGTACTGTTCGCCCTATTATTCATCTCTGCAGAGTTGCATATGATCTAATACTGCTTTTCAAACCATTAGTCACCAGCCAGTACTTGGATGTGAAATCAATTTAGTGTGCCCCAGGTATTTAAAAACTAAATAAATAGAAAAGAGAGGAAAATGACAGAGAGACTTGTACAGAGTATTATTTATTGTTCTGTAAAATGTTTCATTTTCATTTGTATGTGATATGCACGTGGGATAGCTGTGTGCAAGGTATTTCTTTATGTTGCTTTTGTTTGTTTTTTAAAAAAAATATTTCTTCATGTATATACGCACATGTGTAGGGTTATGCCTGTGCCCACTGAGGCCAGTAGAGGGCGTTGGATCCCTTATAGCTGAAGACTCAGGTGGTTCTGGGTTGCTGAGAACCTACCTCAGGATCTCTTAAAGAGCATCAAAACCCATCTCTCCAGCCCTGTAATACATTTCTTAGTGTAGAATTTTCTTGTTCGAAAGGTTGGAAGTAGGAGAAAACAAATAATAGAAAACAAAGAACCAATGAATTAAGATTAATGTGGTCTTAAGTGGTCCCCAAAGGACCATGTACTAAAAAGATTCAGTGTCCAGTTAGGGGTGCTATTGAGAGTTGTACTGAACCTTTAGGCAGTAGGACAAAGTTGGAGGGTGTGAGGCCACTTGAGATGGTCTCTGGAGGCCTCCTAGGGGCCTGGTTCTTTCCATCTGTCTTTCTTAGCCTCTACTGTTATGCACCATGATGGTTTGTGTTGCCATAGGCCCAGAAATGATGGGCCAACGAACTACAGAACTACGGACTGAAACTTGTTCAATTATGAACCAAAATAAATCTTTCCATCAAAACTAGGTTTCCTCCCTAGCCTTTCACTCTTCTGGTGCTCTGCGTTAGCTGGTCCTTACCCAAGCACAAATTTCCCAGGTGAGCAGGATGTCTTTTGTAGGGACCACTTGCCTACTCACCCAGTTAATCTGTTGGTTCAGAATCAGCATCTTTTAAAAAAAGAAAGAAAAGAACAGGGACTTTATGCATTCAAGGTTTTAAAAGGGTAAATTTTTTTCCTCTGCACGCAGGAGGAACCTCTTCTACGCAGCCAGACTAGCTTCTTTGCAGCTCTCTGTTGGGTTGGACATCTCACACGCCCTGTCTTTGTGTGAACTGTTTTCCTTTCCTTGTAGAGAAATTCTGATCAATAACTTCCGAGTATCAGTAACATCATGACACATGTCCAAAGATAGATAAATCTATTTGTCATCTATCTGATAGATTAATAGATGATATGCATGCATATATACTCGTATATATGCATATATAATGAGAAATGAGCTTACTGAAGAAAATTTATCCCTTTTACCTTGAATGCATACATCCCTCCCCCTTTCCTTTTCTTTCTCTTTTAAAAGATGCTGGTTTTGAACCAACAGATTACTTTTATCATCCAGTAATGGCTTTCAATTCAGAAGATTGAATAGATGTCATAACTCACACATGGGAATACCATTTCTCTGTGTGTCTCTCCCAGGGTACTTATGGCCTCACTCAGTGCTTCTTTATTTTCCTTCAGTCAGAATTACAGTAAAATTATTTGAGTATTTCTCACTAGCTCTGCTTAACTTGGGAGTTTTCATTCTCAACAAGTGTCTGTCAGTGTCGGCCTGTTTCAGGCTCTGCATTGGCTTATAGATAGCTCCAGAACACAGTATCTCCAGTCTCACATCAGCCCTCTGGAATCATACCCTCCTGTTTAATTCAGCTAAAGTTAACTTTGTTAGGTTTACCCACAATCTTGGATGTTCTTTTTGCAGCTTAATCTTGCCTTCGTTTCTAAATGAAAGATCAAGTCATGTTTAACATCTGCATATTCTCAAAACATAAGGAGGTTTAGTCTCTTTAGCTTTTGCAGCTGAGGAGTGTGTTTCACGTCTTGGTGGGCATCAAAGGTAAAATTTACCATGCACATAGCCAAAGTTAGAATTCAATCCATAATCACCGAAGTACCTTATGTATGGTTAACCCCAATACAGAGTATAATCTCCTTACAGGGAGACATGATCACAATCTAGAATTTGCTTGTATTGGATATAACTTGATATGTTTAGATACTCAATAAATATTTTTCTGACTAATAGATTAGTTGTTAATATAAAATATGAATCTAAGAACAGAGGAGATGCAGTTGTTAAATATGTAAAGGGCACATAAAATTCCTTTAATCATGGATATTGCTTGATTGGTTGGTTGGTGGTTTATGTCACCATCTTCCAGAAAATCTGAAACTTTATATATAAATCAGGCTGGTCTCAAACTCACTATGTAACTCAGATTAACCATGGATTTTAACTCCTAATTTCAATCAAGACTGGGGGATGACTGTGTCGGTGTTTAAAAATAATTTCTGTCCTCTTTATATTTACCTGTGTTTATTTTAAATAATCTACTTAAGATGAACAAAGCCACCCACTATTGTTCTATGAGATTGTTTTTTATCAACATTTAATACCCATCCTATTTTAAGATAGTCACAGCTCATTAAAATGGTTTCCTTAAATAAAGTCTAAATGGAAAGGGTTTATGGTGACTTTCCAATCAGATTGTTCTCCCAGGCAGAGAACAATCTCTGGACAGATTCCTGGACAGATGGCTGCCTCTTCATAAGTCACTGGCATTGCTTTGTCCTCCACTGTTACCATGCTTTCCCACAGGCTCTCGGTGCAGCTGATACTGCCTTGATGTTTCCTATAAAATGAATTTATAATTCTAGCTACCCTATATAAAAGAGACACAATCCAGGTATTTTGCTTACAAGCTATAAGCCTAGATTATGCAGGTTTGGAGTTATTCTAACTTATCTCTCAGCCACATTGTTCCTTGTTGTCTGCTGCTTTTCCTGGTCACGTGCTCATGGTGCATACCTCCTCATGATGGTCTCCCCCTCCTCTGTCTCCTTTCTTCCTCTCTTCTCTCTACCTGCAACCTCCCCACTCGATCCTCAAGCCCCACCTTTCTCCCTCTGCTGCTCAATCACAGATTCTAGCCTTTTCTTGATAAGTTAAATTTACATCGCATCACTTGGTGTATGTGAGGATCTGCTCATGGGGACAACCAGATCTTGAAGACCAGTATTAAGCATTAGAATACAAGCAGCATCAGACCAACCCACTATGGTTTCCAAATATATTGCTTACTTTTAAAGCTTTTAGAATATACAGTCAGAACACGGTTGCACCCAGTTGGGGCTGTTCTCATTACAGGTCTCTCATGGCTACTCAGCTATACCAGAAGATAAAGGAAGAACACTAGCAGGGTAAGTGTGACCTGATTCCATGCCTGTATTTCAACTATCAAAGCAGAGAGTAGTCATGATGGTTCAGAAGGCAAAAGTTGCCCCTAGCCGGGCAGCGGTGGCGCACGCCTTTAATCCCAGCACTTGGGAGGCAGAGACAGGCGGATTTCTGAGTTCGAGGCCAGCCTGGTCTACAGAGTGAGTTCCAGGACAGCCAGGGCTACACAGAGAAACCCTGTCTCGAAAAACCAAAAGAAAAAAAAAGTTGCCCCTAAACACCTTCTACTCCATCTCCCAACAGGACTCAGCCACAGTGGCTTGTTCTCATACAATTCCATTTGGGAACTGTGTAGGGCATACACTGTTAGCTTGAACTTCATGCCAGAAGCTAACGGTTTATCATTTCTTGTAACCCATGTGGCCAGAAAAGCAAGAAAGGGTTGCTCATTTAGAATATGGTCTTTTGGGGGTAGAATGAAGGTGTTCATTAGTGATGGTGAGAAAATTCCTACTTTCCATCCTTCATGTCCAATGAGCACTGTTTCTTCCCTTATTCATCAAATGTTACATTATCACCAAATATTTCTCGAATGCTCCCAGGCAGTTCTCACAGGCATTCACAGAGGTATGGCCTCCATCCTTCATAAAGGGGTAGGCTGCTCTTATTGTAGCTTCTCACATTGGTTCAACAAGGCAACCAAACATACAAATCAGCTGACAGCGGGAGGTTTCCCTCAGGGGAAAAACAAAGATCAGAGACCTGAGATTTCCCCGCATTTCTTCTTCACCTTTTGAGTATAAGTAGAACCATCATGAGATATTTAATTTGCTTTTAAATGAGGGAGAAATAAAAGGAGGTCCAGGCATAGTGGGAGAACATGCTTTAGGCAAATAGTATACTGAAATTCATAATTATAATCAAGTGGGTATAAAAATAATTAATATGGTCCTCAAGTTCTCATCTGCCTAGCTGAGGCTCTTCCACACAGTCTTCCCCTCTGGCCTCGCCCTTTCTTGTTCCACAGAGGGCAAGCTTTGCTCCTGCCTCTGGTTCATTGTGATGCCTAATTTCATGGGTTCCGTTCCTCAGTGAATGAGATGGATGGCAGTTAGGAGGAATGCCCAAGGCCCAATGACATTCAATACTGGAACGGTAGCAGCGTGCGCACTCTGCTCTGGGCTCAGGTGCAGGAGGCTTCTTTCTTGTGGTCTCTGGTGTGTGCAGTTAAGTATGAAGTAGGAGGTCCTGCTCAAGTCTCATACATGTCATTTGGTAAAACTTTGTGTACCTGGCTGGAGATAGAGAGATGAAATAGACAATTTTGTGTTCCAGAAGCTTCAGAATCTGATGAAGCAAAAATAAATCAGGGCTACCAGTACCAGAAAGATTGACCACACTCTACTCTGGTATGTGTACACACATCCCCCCAACCCCCACCAAATCATGTGCTGGAAACTTTGTTCTTAGAATCACACTGTAAGGACATAGGTAAGATGTTTGGATCACAGAGATGGGACACTTAACCAATTGATTAGTGCCCATCTCTAGTGAGTGACTTCTTGGGACACTTAACCAATTGATTAGTGCCCATCTCTAGTGAGTGACTTCTTGGTGTTAGAGAACTGGTTTAATTATGTTGAGGGAGATTGTTACAAAGCAGGTTTGCCCCTGGTGTTCCCTCTTCCGCATCAAACCAACTCCCTTCAGGGGGGCCTCCGTGGGATGATAGGGCATCCAGGCCATCATCGCAAGGTGAGCAGATGGTATAGCCATCTTCTCAGGCTTTCATAATTGTGAGGCAAGTAAGCTTCTTTCCTTTATGAACCATGCAACTTTCAGGTATTCTGTTGCAGCAGCAGACCATGGACTGAGACACTCTCTATAGTCCTCCTTCATCTGTGTATATGCTGGTTATGGTACTGACCTCTGTGTGATCTCCCTGTATTAACCTGTTCATCGCAGGTCAGCAGCGTGTGTGCGCCAGTGGCTGCTTCCTCCCTTGCTTCATTCAGACTTGAGGATGTTAAGAGCCCTGGGGTGGGTAGAGGCTTATCCTTCTGATTTTGGAGGTTCTTTCTGCACTTTTATGAATAAGCACATGTATGTGTACACATACACACACACACACATACACATAGAAAGAGAGAGAGAGAGAGAGAGAGAGAGAGAGAGAGAGAGAGAGAGAGGTGGTCAAAATGATATAGAAATTGCATGAAAGGAAAGTGGGAATAAAGAAAGATAAAAATGGGCCAGAAAGGAAAATATAAAAATCTGCCCTACATTAGCCTAAACCAAAAGTTATATAAGCATACATGTTATAAATATATATGTTATAAATATAAATATTATAAATATATGTTATAAATATAAACATTATAAATATATAAATGTCATATTATAAATACATATCACATTTAACATTATATAATTTGATTTAAAAATTTAGTGAGTGATAAGGCAAAGGGACTGTGTCATACAGATTTCCCAGCTGGCAGAGTTTTAGGGAAGGTTGGATAGGTTGTTAGACACTCAGATCTACAGTGTATACCAAAATAATCCCCAGTGAGCTGCCCCAGTAGAAAATGAGTTCCTTAGGCACATGGAACTGGAGCATATACAGAACTGGAAGGAACAGAGTCACAGTTGGGAAATGGCCCTGATGTATGTTGGAAGAGGTTTGTGTTTGTGTGACTGAACAAAGAAACACACAGCAGAGTGAGCGGTCAAACAGCACCGCACTTTACTCAATGATAAAAGGAAGGCATGATGAGAGGGGACACCCAGGATTTGAGAGAAAGGTTGACTTGGCACAAAGCCAATTTTATTAGCCAAGAATGACAAGACATATTGAATAGAGGTGTCAGAGCTGTGAGAAGTGTTTAAAGCAGAATCCAGAACAGAGAGAGCTGCCAAGTTAATGAAGGCAGTGCCCGGGGCTCCAGGAGAATGCTGTGCACTTACTTTCTGCCTGTGGAGTTCGCCTCAGCGAGAATCAGAAACACTTCCCTAACAAGACAAAGTCATCTCATCTCAACAACCAAGAAAGAGGCTGGCATATTATGGAACCATTTTATAAGCCATTACAGATCTTGTTAAAGGCCTGTAGTGGTCATAGGGTCTGCTTTGAACCTTAATTCCTCAGAGAACTAAAGAAGAGGATTGAATTCTAGAAGGTTAGAGTTCCTTCTGGAAAAGCCTTGTTAAGGGCTCCAATGACATACTCTCCAACGGATAGAGGAAGACATACAGAGGGGAGGTAGCCTGTGCTACCCCTGGCCGTGCCTGTAGCTGTTTTCATGAATTTCCTTTTCCCATATGCTTCATCAGCAGACTTTACTGCAGATTGATTTGGTGTTAAATCTCAGCCAGAAAAACATGAGCAACCAATAAATAAAATGACACATCTTTTCATTATGTACCTGGAATCAGTTATTTCTAAACAAATTAGTCCTTGACAGCCAAGGGTATTATGAATAGAAAGAAGTTTTGTTTGAGCAGGGACTCTATGTAGATCTGGCTGGGTTATCATGTAGCATAAACCAAAGAATTCATGGCTGTCCTTGTCCTTTGGCCTCTAACAGTGCTTGACTTGGAAGGTATTTATAATCATTAAGGACTTATTGATCATATCACATTCTAGAATTGTAGAGATAAACAAAGAGGCATAGGTACTTTGCTCTAAGCCCTTTGTTTCAAAGGTCAAAATCAAAGAAGTAAAGAGAAAAGAATGCTTGCCTGTATTAGTCATGGTTCTCTAGAGTCAAAGAACTTATGGGTAGTCTCTATATAGTAAGGGAATTTGTTGATGACTTACAGTCTATAGTCTAACTCTCCAACAATGGTGAGCAGCAGCTGTGAATGAAAATCCGAGGATCTAGCAGTCGCTTAGTCCCACAAGGCTCGCAGGTGAAGAAGATTGAATCTTCCTTCCTCCAATGTCTTTATGTAGGTCTCCAGCAGAAGGTGTGTACCAGATTAAAAAGGTATGTACCACCACACCTGGATCTGGGACTTTCTATGTCCCAGGCTGACCTTGAACTCAGAGATCTCCTTGCTTCAGTCTCCTGGTATTAAAGGCATGAACTACTTTGCCTGGGCCTAAGGTTTTCATGGCCACTGTGCCTCAAGATCTCCATGCCAAAATCCAGGTCAGAAACTTGTGTCTTCCAGACTCAAGACCTAGATCACAGGGGAGCCTTCTAATTCTGGATTGTAGTTCACTCCACATAGAGTCAAGTTAACAATCAGGAATAACCACTACATTGCCCAAGATCACTCAGTAGGCTTTATTGACAACAAAGCATTAAAAATGGACACACAGTTTCTAATATGAAGGAATCTGCCCAGCCTCAAGAAAAGAAAGACATTGTAAATATACTAACCCCACCATAAACTTAAATCAAATTAATTTAAACATTAACTACAAGCATCTTCACAGTTCCCAAGCAATACACACACCACACACACTCACATTCACAACTTGGCATTCATCAACCTAACAACCACAGAAGCAGATTCATCCTACATTTGTAACCAGGGAAATAACCTTGTTTCAGAGACTAAAGAGACCATAGGGACATGTGCAAGCACATGATTAAACAGAAAGTCATTGTTTCCCCAGCTCTCTATTTTCTGTCATCTTAATTTCAGCTTCACAGAGCTGTTTCTGGTGCCAAGTGGTGTCATCAAAGAGAGAAACTCATCCCACAGAGTGTCTGGAGTGTCAAGTCAGGTCATAAGTGATGGGATTGCTCTTGACTGGCTAGCTAGCAACTTTGTCATATGCTTGGACTGAGCACTGAAAGGGTGATCAGTTGGAGTGACAGCCTTTGTCATTATGAAAGTGACTCAAAAAAAGAAAGTAACAAGGGACCCTAGAGTCAGGAAATGGGGACTTATTCAATCTTTGGCCTAGCTTAATGTCATAGCTTAGTGCTGGTGGAAAGACCCAAAAAAAGATACAAGGAGAAGGCTTGGGGACCTGGATGATTGGCCAGTGACTCTACAGATAGAATGTGATATTTGCTAATATAATGATATTCTGGTTTAAACAGTGAATTCAGGTGAAAGTAACTTGGACCTCTAAGAGGGACTCTTGGAATTGCTAACTATGTTTCTGGCAAATCCCTTAGAGGACTTCAGGCCCACATGTACTACACAGATGGATAGGGTCAATGAACATACTTCATTCATTAAGCAACTGGGTATATTCTTCAACGGGAAGTTACACATTCATGCAGATATATAAAGAGACAGCAAATAATATTAATCAATACCTCCATGCAGAGGTGACCATCTCCTTGTAAATGAAAACAGGGTCTCAGTTCTTATTGTCTTTTCTTTCTGGATTCCTCTCTCTCATACACCCTCTTTCTTGCCTGCCTGCCTGCCTGCTTTCCTTCCTTCCTTCCTTCCTTCCTTCCTTCCTTCCTTCCTTCCTTCCTTCCTTCCTTCCTTCCTTCCTTCCTTCATTCCTTCCTTCCTTCCTTCTTCTCTTTCTACCTTCCTTGTTAACTTTATAATTTATTGTCTTGTTACCTGCCCCTCAGGTAGAGCACTACATGTTTCTAATAGGTAAGTGGAATGAATCTAGAGGTAACTTGCATAACCTCTGTGTCTTGACTTCCTCCTCTATAAAAACATGAGAAGCCATTATCTATGTTAAAGGAATTTAGTAAAAGCAAACAAAAACATAGTTACTAAAGTGAGTGATCTTTGATACATAATACAACCATTCAAAAGTCTGCTGATAGATATTATTTAGAGGTGACATAGTCCCTAGATTTGCTGGTATCTTTAATTATATCATTTCAACTTGATTTGAGGCCAGTCACTGTGGTAGTTTGAATAAGAATTGCCTTCACAGGCTCTTACATTTGAACCCTTGGTCATTAGGGAGTGGTGATACTTGACAAGGATTAGGAGGTATGGCCTTGTTGGAGTGACTGTGGCCTTGTTGGAGGAAGTATATCACAAGAGGGGCGCTGACAGTCTTTGGGGTTTCAAATGCTCAAACCAGGCCCAGTGTCTTTCTCTTTCCTGTAGCCTGCAGATACTGGTGGAGAACTCTCAGTTTCTTTTCTAGAACCATGTCTACCTTCATGATGCCATACTTTCTCCCATGACGATAATGGATTAAACCTCTGAAACTGCAACCATCCCCAATTAAATGTTTTCCTCTATAAGAGCTGCGGTTGTGGTCATGGTGTCTCTTCACAGAACACTGACTGAATAAGACAGTCAATAACTTAACTATTGTTCTTAAACTTTTCCCCTTTAAAACACAAACTACCAGTTTTCACTATATACTAGGACTCACCTTAGTCACTCCTATATTGCAGTCACATTTGTTTTAGAGCCTCGTGATGGAGGTGTTTGATGAGATTGCCCATGGGTTCATCCCTGGGAGGTTGTTAGGGACACTACCTTCAAGCATCTGACAGTTTAATGGTAAGTGACATGATGACAAGGCATACAGCAGCCTGACATTGAGATATGGGTTAAGTAAACTCACAAAGATGCTAGGGACCCCCGGAAGATGGTCCAGCTAAGGAGCAGAGTGGTGGTAAGGGGGAGGATGGTGGAACAGATTCCGGCCTTGCTAATGGGAACTTCATAGACAATGAGGCAGGAAAGGATGTTGTAGATGAGAAGCTGGACATGTATGAAGAAAGGAATGAATGGAAACTTACAACACAGTAGAGACAGAATAGTAGATCACTGATTATATCCAACAGAGGCACCGAAACATGAGACATGGTGAGAGATGAGACTTATTAGGCCTAATGGTGCTGTTACAAGAGAACTTATGAACCATTAAAGATTTGGGTCATAGGCCCACAAGTGTAAATCATGGCTATCTGCTAGAGGATTTTGAAGAGGAACACATCAGCAGGTGTCATGAGCTATAGACTGGTAAGAATGTGTGTGGGTGCTGAGGGACAATCTTCACAGGCAGCTGCTTACTGCTCTCCATTCCCAGTAGTACTGTTTCCCTATCCTCTTAGTCCCCTGACTGTGGACTCAGGAACAAAGGGCTTATAACCACATGTTTAACTCTCCTGGCCTGGTGTGTAGTCATTTAACTCAAATACCGGAGTTCTTCTTGCTAACACCTCTGTAATACATAGCTACAGACCACCATCTACCAAGCATGAAAACCAGACAGTTGAGTAGATAGGTGAATTTAGTCAAGCATTGAAACCATTTGTAAAAGAGAGGTTACTAAATTCATGATTGGGTGAAAAATCAGTGAAAGAAATAGGGCAAAATAAGTTAAGAGTTTAATTTCAGCCCAGGAGACTAATTCCAACTAAAACATGGTTCATTGTTAGGACATGGGCCAGCTATGTTGACTGCAGGATGTTTACAAAGGCATGCAACTCTGAGCGGAGAGAATTGATGCCTTTAGCTCCAGAGCTCTGGGGTCCGTGTCTAAATCCAGGATTAATGAGAAATGGCAGCAAGGGAGAACAAGGTTTCAATGTTCTAGGAATTAAAAACCCAGGGACTTCTCTTCTGTTTCTAACGTGGGAAGGTTGTAGAATTAGCCAGATAGAGAATGAAGTAAATGGAGTCCACACCTCTAATGTCTTCATGTTAAACTTGAAATAATCCTCGTATGCCTGGCAACTGAACCATTTGTGATGTCCGTAAAGGACCTGTATATTTAAGAGGTTCTGGCACAGTCAACTTTGTAATTAGTCAATGTGATTCTAGTTTGTGTGTCTAATTAAGGAGTTGAGTTCAGGCTAAATCTTCAGAGTCCAAGGTTCTAAGAACAGCCAGCTAAGTTTGTAAACGGCACTGGAAGATTTAAGAGAACTAAAAGGTCACCAAGCTTAGTTTATTAGATTTATAAGAACTGCTCAGTACTTGGGAAAGTTGTGCTTGTTAGTCAAGTATTTGAAGTACTTAAAAAGAAAATCGTATGTATTACATTTATAAATGCAGTTTAAGGGAATTTAATTGCCAAAATTGTAAAGTGCCTCTTAAAAAATTTATTAGATTTATGGGTAAAATAATAAGATCTGTAGTTTGAACTTAAAAGCTTGAAGAGGAAAAAAAAAACCACTTCATTACTTCAGGATATGGATTGTCATCTTAGAAACCCAGTGGCTGCAAACAGTTATTGTTATTATGTATACAAAGGCCGGCCTCGATGGCTCCAGCAAACTTACTGCTCTTCACTGGGGTCTGCTTTGCTCTACGACTTTATCCCTGGGTTTGAGCTGAGAAGTAAGTGGCTGGTGAGCCACTGTGAGAAGCAGGCTGGCAGTCCTGAGAAGGAAGGTGACAAGCAACGAATAGTCTGAACATACTCTGAACCCTGTATCCAGTCAGCCTTATGGTTTACTGGAATCCTGCTTTTATGAATGGGTCTTTTATCCCTCTTGTGTTGGCCAGAACATTCTTTGCTGTGATCAAATACCTGAGGAAAAAGGAGGAAACTTCATTTGGGCTCATAATCCACAGTCATCTGGATTGATGTATCTACGTCTGGACTGAGGCATCTCAACTCACCTTGCACAAGAAGCAGAGAGACAGAAAGCAGCCTGAGAAAAGATCCAGCTCCCAAATACACACTCCCTAGTCACCTCTTTCTCTTGTCTAAAACCCTCCTTCTAGTTTCCAGGATTTTCTAAAATAGTAACACCAGCTAGAGACCAGACCTTCCCCAATGAACTATGGTTAACACTTTCTAGTATATTACCAGCATGCGTATTTGCTCTAGCTGGTGAAGTTGTATCTTGTCTATTCCTGACTAGTGTTGACACTTTTGCTATGATCATAGATTAAGGGTTGCATGTTGATAGCCCCAGGTGGATAGGGTTAGGCTATATAAGCTGAAAACTAAAACATCTCTAGCGATTTGATCCTCACATAGCTCCCTCTGAGACATAGTGTCCTACATTCTTCTTGTTTTCTGAATACACCCAGATACTTGGTTCTTCCTGCCCTTTGCAGGAATACCATTCCTTCCCAAGGTCAAGAAGCTGGGCAGAACCCTAAAGGGCAGTGTTTATGCCCTTCTCATGCCCTCTCTCCTTGGTTTTGAGTCTAAAGCTATGGAAGGAAGAGGGACAAATGAGGATAGAGACTACTGCATATGTTTGTACAGTTTGTACCTTTAGCTCATTGTGTGACTGTGCTCCAGATGGAATGAGAAGGGGAACCAAAACTTCTCGAGGATAGAGGAGGTTATGGTCTTGAACTTTGACATTGGTCAGACCCAACAGACTACCACTGAATGATAACACTCTAGCTTCACCAGTTTAAGACCCATGCAATTATCAATTAACATTAGGAAGTTAGGTTGAAGATGTAGCTCAAGGGGAGAACGTTTACCTAGTCAGTGTACAAAAGACCCTGGCTTCTAGCCCACTGACATAGAGCAATAGATAAGAAAAATGAAGTACTGAAACTGTTGAGGTACCTCGTGTGAAGGTGTGTCTCTGCATATTCAATTGTTAATTCTGAACCGGTAGAGACCTAGATGCCGGCAGGATTCTGCTATTGCCATTTCTATGGTCCATTACCAGGTTTTCTATTTTGTAAATATTCGTTCTTCCTCACCTGCCTAAGGCAATCTAGAATTGTATCTGATTGGCTATAATAAAGATCTGATGGCCAACTGCTGAGCAGGAAGTGGAGGTCGAAACTTCAAAAAGAGAGAGGAACTCTGGAAGAAGAAATGAGGTGTGAGAGATTCAGCCAGTGGACACAAAGGTAAATGGACCAGAACAGAGCAGAGAGGTAGAACTAACCATGTGACAGGACATAGGCTAGTTAGCAAGGTCAAGTTTAAAGTAGCTAGGAGATTGCCCCAGCTAAAAAGGCCTAAGATATAAAATATCCAAAAGCCTCTGTGTCATTATTTATATCACTGGTGAGTCTGATTAAGTCCCACTATGTGAAACAAATAGATTTAAGGAAAAAATTAGTTTGTAAAAGAATTGGAGGTGCCAAGCCTCATGTTATCGATCTCAGGGTACCTTTCGGTGATAGTTTAGCCCTGACTGTCCTGGAGCTTACCCTGTAGACAAGGCTGGTCTGGGGCTACCTTTTAAACAATTGGGTACATAGTTCTGAAGCTCATTAAGCTAATTGGAACAGCAGGTTTTTAAATGATTGTTATTAAGCTAGATCTTGAAGTCTCGTCATCTGTGGTTCTCTTCACCTTACTAGCTGAAAGTATTTTTACTGAGTACCAGGCAGAGTACTGTGTCTGTTTAGTATCAGTAATGGAGAGCCTATCATAAAGTATGTGTTGGGCGATTTTAAGTCCTCATGACAAAATAGCAACAGAAAACCTTAAGAGAGGAAGTATTTATCCTGGCTTGTGGTTTCAACAGGTCCAGTCCTTATTTGCTTTGCCCGGTATACTTGAGCCAAACATGGAGGTTAGCAGTATATGACAGACAGACACTGAGGAGAAGGCTTAGTGGGTAACATGTTTGCTGTGTAAGGGAGAGGATCTGAGTTCTGATTCCCCAAATCTCTGCAAAAGATGTACATGGCAGTGTCCATCTGTAACCTCAATGTTGTGTAGAAATAAATCTTTGGGGGTTCTTTGGCCAGCCAGTCTAGCCAAAATGGTGATTTCCATGTTCAGTGAGAAGCTGTCTCAAAAAAATAAGATGACAAGGAGGGGGCTGGAGAGACAGCTCAGCAGTTAAGAGCACTGACTGCTCTTCCAGAGGTACTGAGTTCAATTCCCAGCAACCACATGGTGGCTCTCAACCATCTGTAATGGGATCTAATGCCCTCTTCTTGTATGTCTGAAGACAGCAACAGTGTACTCATATACATAAAATAAATAAATAAATCTTTAACAAAAAAAAAAAAAAAAAAAGGAAAGACACCTGAAGTATTCCTTTGGCCTTCATACAGGCACACATGGGTGAGCTTACCCGCCACACTTGCACATGCCACACAAACATGTATATACATACAAAACAGGATTTGGTCGAGGACAGCTGTTCATAGCATAGTAGACAGAAACATGAGAACGACACAGGAAACATCTGAAAATAATATACCCTGAAGGCCCGCCCACCAGTGACCTACTTCTGTGAGTGTAGCTCCACCTCCTAAATTTCTAGAACTTTCCAAAATAGATTACCATCTGGAGATCAAGCATTCAAGTCATGATCCTGTGGGGGGATATTTCATGTTCAATTTATAGCACAGTGAATCTGCTAGACAGGAAGTGTTCTCATTATCATCATGCCCCTGAAAGAAGGCTGCTGGCATTGTTTCCATGGCTCAATGATGCTAGGTCTTTAGAAATTCCACCTTGGTCCTTTGGGAATTCTTGCCTCTCTGGGCACAGAGTTTACATTCAAGGCATAGCCAAGGGGTAGATACAAGTTTTATTGGCTGCTGTTAGAAAGGAAGACCTTTCCCTCTACTCTTCAGAGTTCCATGTAACATTGTGTGATGTCAAATGGCTATCTATGGCTGCTCGTAAAGCTTGTAAAGAAAGTGAATGGAAAGAAATGCCGAGTCAGTCCAGCAACATGGATGCCTACTGTTTGAAGTTTAAAGTGCCAAGCTCATTGTTCTCTGGGTCAGAAACACAACAAGCTCTGATCTAGATGATGAGACTTAACAAGGACATATCAAGGATCTTCTTTCTTTAATGAAGTGTTCTCTGTACCTTTGAGCTCACATGGTCCTTTACCAAAATCTGCATGGGAAAACAATTTGGTAGCATGTAACAATTCTGGATCTTTCTACGTGGGCAACAAGTTTGGATAGTCATAAAAATCTCCAGACTCTCCCCTCAAATGTCAAAGTGAGAGTCAGCAAAAAGGGAGACTTGTGGGTTCTAACTAAGCCTCTGCTGGCAAACCTTGCCCATCCTACCTACACATTTTCAGAAGGAACTCGAATGTGTAGGTAGAAAAGACATCTAGTCACAGAGGAAATGTCTGGGCAAGGTGATGCTCGTGGCTACACAAGTGAACAGTTTTGAAATTTCTTGAAACTTCTGGCTCTGTCTCGCCTTGGTTGAACCAGTGAGAGCTATCCCTCCTAAAGTAGCAACTTTGCACCAATGAAGTGTCTTACCACACCCAAAAGAGAGTAAAGAAACAACTCAGACCAGCCAAGAAATGAACCCTCTATGTTTTCTTTGCTTTAGTTTCCATTCTTACTGGCTGAGGTCAATCAGAATACTTGGATATAAAGAGTGACTCTGTCTGAATCTGAGGAACACATAAAATCTTTATCATAAAGGATTTGGTTTTACTTCTGTACTTTTGTTGTTCTGGAAGGTACAGCAGAATTCATGCTTTATATGAGTTCAAGGGAAGATCCAAGACTCCATTCAGTCAAAACTGAAAACTGGGCTGGCAAGATGGCTCGGCACATAAAGGCTACCGGCACACACACTTGGTGACCTAAGTTCAATCCTCAGAAACCATGTAAAGGCGGAAGGAGAGAAGAGACTCCAAAGGGTTGATCTCTGACTTCTACATGTACACCATAGCGAGTGTGGTGTTGGTGTGTGTGTGTGTGTGTGTGTGTGTGTGTGTGTGTTCCCCTGCACACATCATATATGTGCACACACACATACATGAATTAAAATGAAGTAGATCTATGTGGTGTTCCTCTCACCCACTGTTCATCAAATACTAGTGACTAAAGAGAGACTCTGTTATCAGACATGTACCTCATGATTCATTGCTTCATTTCTAAAATGATTTCTGCTATTTATTTCCTCATTGGCTACTTCAGTACATATTTAGCTTTGAATGTGCGTTCTTTTAAGTAGTAACGGATGCTCTTCCAAGAACCCAATTCGTATAGCAGACATTTTGAAATCAGATATTCTTTTGCTGGCTTTTATTATCCACTTGCAAGTTCTTTGTTTCAATATCTGATTGATGTTCAGTCAGCGAGGGCTCCCCATATGCTCAGCGGAAGACACCCTCAGCCTGCAACTTCTGGGTCACGCCATTAATATTTCATAGCATCTGAACATGCTCTAGGAGCTTATTAACCTATATAATGAGAGGAAGGATTTTATTCACTAACATTCCAGGGCCTGTTCCCTATGATATTAATGGCAGTCACCAAACTTCCCTGGGGGTCTGGGTGAAGCACAGGATCATGGATTGGGAGTGGAGTACATGAGTAGAATGGCAGCTGTGGAGAGAAGGAGGGATAGATGGTACAGTGGATCAGAAAGACAAGGAAGAAATATGCAGAGAGAAACTGAGAGAGAAAGACAAAAGAGAAGAGTGGGTGAGAGCCAGAGCAGGTGTTGTGGAGCCTTTGAGCAGGAGGATGTGTTATGAGGAACTTCTGGGGCTTTTCACTGGGTTAAATGCTATCTGTCACTAAATTTGGGCACCGCTTTCCTAAGTAAACAAAAACAAGAATGTCCAATGTAGAGTGTAGTATTAACTATAATATTGCTGTCGCACTTGGAGTCTCTAGACTGGGTCATCTTGCGTCACTCAAATTTGTGCCCTTTGCCCTCCATCCCCTTATTTCTCCTGATGCTGGATCCCACTAACCACCGTCCCCCCCCCCCATGCTGTCCCTAAATATATGACATTTTAAAAAATATCTCCATATAAATGAGGTTATGCATTTATCTTCCTAGTTACAAGAAAATTGCATACAGAGTAAACTTTTCAAGAATTTGCTCAGGAAGGGTTAAAAAAAATTAGAAATTAAATGTGTTATCTATGTGCACAGTGGTTCAAATGATGAAGAAAGCGGGGAATATTTTTTCAATAATCATAAGCATAAACTGTTACTAAGAATCTAGGAATCAGGATTTAGAGAGAAAAGTGAGACTCCACCACACCGGTTAAATCCTTGTTGTTGAGATTCTGGGTGACTGCACACATTTATTAAAAATCAATAAAGTAAATAAGTCATTTTTAATGAAAGGATTACAGTCTTCACTACAATGTATGAGGTTAGCTAGGTGTTCCAGAAAAGGCATCAATTACCAGAAATCAGCCTTAACGTTGTTGGGATGTCTTTGGGTTGCACTTAGGGTTCAATGCTCTTCCCCCAATTCCTATTTCTTCCTTTCTGTTCAAATGCTTCCTAAAGATGGAAAATACCCCAGGGAAATACTGTTTGCCCTGGACAGTGTGTACAATCGGGCCTTGAATGTGGATTCCCAAAAGCCTAGTTCCCAGTCCCAGCCGTGCCATGCTAGCAACTCATTCCATCTTCCTTGCCTCTCTTGACGCTGTGGCACGGGGTTCGGAGAATTAAATGTCTGTAAATGGTCCTTCCACAGTGTCTGGCCCATAATGAGTTTAATGGATCTTACACCTGAATCAGCAGAGAATAGCTAAATTATACCACTAGTCTATTTTTACCCTGATCTGCCCATATGGGGTAGAAGCAAAGAGTCATTTCTATTACTGGGATAATTTTCTAATCAAGAGAGACCTCGGGGATTATCAATAAAAATTTTAAATTAGTATCAACAGACTCATTATTTCCTCCTTTTAAAAAAATATAAAATTGCTAGATTTTTAAACCAACAGGAACGTAAATGGTAAAATTAATGCATAAAATCCCCATTTCTGCCACACACACCCCAGAACACCCCTCCAAAATGCCCACTATTCAGTATCCCTTTTGTTCCCATTAATCAGGCCAACAGCAATGTTTACACTCTAGACCACTGAAACTGTAAGAGAAAAGTGCTGAGTGGACATTATCCACCCAGTAGTTATATTAAAGAGCCGGTGGCCTCTGACCCATGGACCTGAGAGTGCAAGATGAAAGGGACACCTGATACCATGATGGGTTCAATTCATAGAACAGGGCAGATTCTCTATCACACAGCCACCAGTCCTTGTTAACATACTGACTTCTGTAAAGATCACCCCCCATTACTCCCATGCATCCTTCAGCTCAGCATCTCTACCGTGCCTAAGGAGCATCAGGTGGAGTCACCATGCAATCTCTGCAGTGAATGCCAAGGGCTCTACCTTGGTCTCCATCCAAAGCAACAGCATCTCCCTGCTAATTAAAGCTGCATAACACTCCAGGGTTTCCGCCAGGGAGAAAAATAACCGAAGCCTTTTCCAGTATCATTCCTTACATGGATGGTGATTCCAAAAATAAACCTGGGCACTCAAAATGGACTGTTGAGCAAAGGAAGTCAGGGAAGGACATTTCCTCTAATCCCTGCAATTCTCACCCCTTAGGTCATAACCACTGTTCTTGACTAAAGCAGAGGAATATAGGGCTTCTGTTCTACCTCTGCATTTCATTGATAGGAGAAACAGAGGCCCCAAACATGGGTAAGGTCACATTGTATTGGAATAAAGCCATGGTCTTCTGTTTGCCCCTAATTTGATGGGACTTTGAGGGGCCTTAGAAGGACAAAGGCAGACAAATAAATAGTTTAAATTAAAACATGGCAAGTTAAAAAAAAAAAATAGATGAAAAGCCTGACATGTAAGATACTGGGGATGCAATAATAAGAACTTCTGAAAATGCCCAGACTCAAAAGTTCTGAGATAAGCTACATGGATGCACTGTGTGCAAAGATCACGTTTTCTTCAATTTCTAGTTTTGCTTAAAAACCAGAGACTTCTGATTGTCACAAGTGGGCTGGGGGTCTGTGGCTTCAGACCGAAATCATGATCCCTCCCGTGTCTTAATAAAATAGAGTATTCATTGGCAGTAGGTACCCACTGACACAAAGCCTACCCTTGCCATTTCTGAGAGGTTGTCAAATATGAGGTGCAGGCTAAGCAAACACCAGGAGCCTCCTGCTCCGTGATGTATGTAGCATGCATTAATATGGAAATGGATGGAGCTCTAGGCACTTTCGAAGCTGTCAAGGCTGTTCTCGTGTGACAAAGTTTTCACATCTCCGTGTGTTGTACGGCGCTCCCTTGATTTTAAAATCTGTGCTTACCTGATGTATTGTAATTACGGGATCAAAAATGACAAGATGATGCTATTCCAAAGTTAAAATGAATGATAATAATACCTTGGGTTTAGATAGTGTCTTTCTTCTGGAAAAAGCAAAAGAGGCTTTGCATATATTATCCCATGTATCCTCTCACTACCCCGTGTGGTATTATTAACCCCATTTTACAGATGGGGAGACCTGGGCAGGTAGGGTACTGACCCTGTCATGGGTCAGTCATGTTACTTAGCCACTGAGGCTCCCAAGTGGGAAGCATTGCAGTGGCATCTTCATGTTGAATGAAACTGAAAACTAACATATGTCAGCAGGAGACTGGGTTGCTTCCTACCTCCAGGTGTGGGTACTACTCCACCACCTCCTCCCTGCTACTAGGTCTCAGATAATCAGATCAAGCTATAGTTCCTTCATTTCTTCTGTAGATACTTTTGAGGATGTAACAACCAGCTTGCCCTTTTAGAGTCCAGAGAATCAAAGATGCCTGAATGATTCCTCGGTGAGGCAAGCAGACAATCATCATGTAAGATTCATATACTCAAGGAGTTTCCCAGGGAGGGAGGGTGAGGCAAGCAGAAGACTGGTCCAGGGGTACTCTTAAAGAGACATAGATTATATGCTTCCCACACTTACCTGGCAACATGCATATATGGTATAAGATAAGCATTTATACTATAAATCAGGCTGGGAAAGAAGTCATGTGTTGTTCCTTAGCTAATTTCCCTTTATAGTGGCCTGGAAGGTAGGTCTTGAGTTAAACTCCAACTTCTCTAGGTTGTCAATGGCAGTGGAGACCATGAGACCCTCTCTTGGCCTGGGCCACTTCTGTTCTTTGTTCTTTTCCTCTCAGGTTCTGACTGTTCCCCCGGAAGCCTTGCACATCCAGCTTGCACATTGTACAAGCTCTACTCGAACACCCTAAAAGCAGCTCCCTCTTGAAGATTAGGGACAGAAACTAGGCCATGGTCAGCCTCAGGATGTTGGAGCTTGGGTGGAGCCCTTCAAGAGTGAGGAAAGAAAGTAGAGAACCTTAGCATTGGCTAAAGGAAGCAAGTTCTAGAACAGTGGTTCTCAACCTGTGGGTGGCAACGCCTTTAGGGGTTGACTGATCCTTTCACAGGGGTCACCTACCAGATATTCTACATATCAGATATTTACATTATAATTCATATAAGTAGCAAAATTATAGTTATGAAGTAGCAATGAAAATAATTTTATGGTTGGGGATCACCCCAAGATGAGGAATTGTATTAAAGGGTCACAGCATTAGGAAGGTTGAGAACCACTGCTCTAGAAGGCGGTGGATTCTGAGAGGACACACCTATTTGGTGTCTTGGAATTACCAGACTATGAACTGGATGAACATAGAGGACGGAGGAAATCCTCAGAAGAGACTGTCCTGCCAGTGTCAATAAACAGTACTGCTAATCAAACTCAACATGCAACATTAGCAGACTGGAAATAACTTTGGCGATACTTCCCTCGGTGTCAGAGACCATGCAAAATTTGTTTCTCCCAAAGCCCATCCTAATATATGGCAGATCCGAACCTGAAACCATATGCACTCAAACTCTACAGCCATGCCTGAGTCTTTCCCTAATGCCCACACTGATGGACAAAAACTGACAAGTACATCCAAACTCTAACCATTTGTCTCACATACTTACTGCTACAGAATGTGGTACTGTCATCTCTTGTCCTGAATTTTACAGGAGTGCCCTGGCTGGGTTCCCACTTCCACCCTCATCCCCATTTTTTTATATCTGCCCGCAACAAAAGAGCCTGTGTGGGCCTCCTGAAATTCAAGTCAGCAGATGGAGTCAGCTGCTTAATAGACGCCAATGACTTTCCAGGAAAGTCCATGAGGAAGTCTAGCCTTGCACTCCCTCACACATGTCAGCTCCTACCGTTTCCCCTAATCACTTCTGCTACACTGCCCTGTTAGTTGTTCCTTAAAGTCACAAAGCGCATCTTCATTCCACGGGTGTCTTTCTTGATGCTTCTCTTCCCAGGAGAAAGCTCGAGACACGTGACCATGCTCTCTCTCTCTCTTGCTTTCTTCATACAGTCATCTTTCACACAGTCTCATACCCAACACCACGGTCCCTTAAACCTACTGTGTCTTCCATTGCACCTAACCTAGCCAGAAAATGCCACGAAAACATATTTGGCTTTATATATTTCTTGCCAGATATCAACCAGGATATGAGTTCCACAAGAATAGGCACCAACGGTACTCATAAAATAAAACATTCTGTCTGAGCATCAAATCCTAGAACTGAAATAAATCCTGAAATTTATTTGATACTGTTTTAGAAATGTCTGATGCTTAAATTAAAATGGACGTTTTAGGGAGATGTGTCTTAATGTCAGTTTGGACATCACCTCAAACCTCCAGACCGAAAACGATCAGAGCAGATGCCCAGTGAGCATTTGCTTTGTAAAGGAAAGAGTTACATTCATATTAGTGGGAACTGTCCATTCCATTGTGGCCATCATTTTGGTCCCAACCAAAGTCTATCTCCTCCTCTTCTGAGCGATGTCATCTGCCCAAGTCATTGACCTGTTGTCAATTAACTTAGCAGTATGGTGAACTTCCTTAAGGTAGCATGGGACTTTTCCAACCCCCCATCATTTCTGGCCCTTGTAATTATATTGTATGTTCTTATTTATTTATTTGTGAATGCTAATTGTGAACTCCAAATATAACTGATTTCCATCTACCAAACATATAGACAAGTGATTTGTACTTGAAGCATGGCTTGGCATATTTCAGTCTGCTCATGGTGAAAAGCACTAACTAGTTTTGTCTTTAACTGTCATAGATGCATTTGCCTCCATGGGTCCTTCTCCCAACATTGCATTCAGTGAGTCATAGGTGTGTCCGTAGAGAAAATCACATGAAAAGGCCAGAAAGGGAGGCTCAATGCTAAGACAAGTAGGAAAATATCGCTGGATCTTCTAAGCCCAGCCCCTCTAAAATCTGAAGGAATTCCTCATTATTCTTTAACCTGTCACAGGTTGCAGAACACAGGAATGTAGACTATCTATCTACTCCTACATGTCTTACCAGAGAAAGCTTGACAACAAAAGAAGAAAAGGAAGATGATAAATGCCTCTTGGTCTTCCGTGTAAGGGTTGCCACTCCAAGGTTTGGTTAGTCTTATCATTTTTGTCCAATCCTATTTATTTATTCTAATTTTATCATTCTAAAATGTTTCAGTCACACAAACACAAATTATCTGAAACAATGAAGCTCACGTATAGTCTCAGCGTTCACATATTGCCTCTGCTCATACGCAGCAGTTACTCTCCACAGGGTACCCAAGCATACACTCATGTGTGGAATTTTAGATTGTGTATATATAATATATATCATTTCTCTCAAAAGGCTATAATACAATATGTAGGGCTAGTTTCATCATTGAATAAGTCACATCATCAAATGCTTTCATATCTTTATAACATTTGGACTTTATGTATTATCTCATTGTATAGATATATCGAAACATTTATTTTATTTGATTGCTTTTGGGTTTGGCTTGTTTGGTTTTCTGTGGCTATTATTTTGTTTTGCCTTGTATGAGAAAAGCTGGCACTGTGTAGCTTTAGATGGCTTGGTACGCACTATGTACATCAGGCTGAGCTCAAGCTTGGTAATGATCTTCCTGCCTCTGCCTCCTGAACAATGAGATTGTACATATGTACTGTCATGACTGGTTCAGATGTGACTTCTTAGCCCCCAGTGCTGAAAATGTCTATTGTTTGCCTTTTAAAAATTTTTAAAGTTAATATCTATTCAAGAAAAAAATCTTTTTTCTTTCTTTTTCTTTTTAGGTTTTTAAATAATCTTGCTATGTAATGGGGCTAGCCTAGAACTCAGTATGTAGCCCAGGATGACCTTAATTTGGGCTCTCTTATCTTAGCCTCCCTAGTGCTAGGATTGCAGACATGTGCCAAACCCGACTTACAGTATTTTCCTTCATTCATGGAATTCTTGGATGTTGAATAACTGAAGCAAGTCTCTCACTGATAATTTCACCAGAACATTGACTCAGCATAGCATCTTCTCTTGATGCTTGACATTTTCGCAAAATCTTTTTGGCATTGTCGTAGGACAAGAACGGCTCCCATTGTATTTTGCTTCTTGGAGAGCTTTCCACACACCCAGGACACTCCCTCCTGATGGCTCTTTGCTATTTATTATGCAACGAATAACTACTTTAACCGCGGTTTCAATTTGGTGGATGCATTGATTTACAACATCTAAGTGTATCTGAATCAGACAGTCTCACCAACTTCTGTGACTCCGAATACCCTGACCTGTGCATGTGCTGACTTATACACAGGAAATTAAAAACGTCATACTTCATGAGAAATAAGTTGTACACTTTTCTGTGATACAAGCTTCTCCACCAACCCCAGTGTGGTCCTGATAGCCACATGCTAACTCTTAGCTCACAGCATGGGAAATCTACGAGATCTCACATAAGCATGGTCATATGACTATTGTGAGCCAATGGAATTCCTGTGTGGAAACCTAACACAAATGGTTTCCTTGTAACTCCTTAGGAAAAGTGTGGAGAAGAAACCAGAGCCCACCCTGCCTGTAGCTGCATGCAGGCGAGGTGCTTATATTGATATACGTGGTGTCATTTTCTGGACCATTAAAAATGCTATCAGCTCCGGAGTGAGACACTGCAGTGATTTACCAGCAGACAACACAGCATCGCACTGTCATTTGGAAAGAAATGAGAAGTGCGAGTATTGAACCGAACATATTTTTAAGTTTTATCACCTTAAAAAAAAAAAAGATATCTCATGCAGGAGAAAAACTTGTGGATTTACTCTCACAGATCAAGTTCTTCATCTGAATCATTTTGGTTTAAATGACGAACTAAGCTTTGAGGGAATAAACACGGGAATGAAAGAAGGAATCTTAACAGCAGACTAGGAAAAGTCTGGTAACAAATTGCAGGAATTTTCCAAGTAGATTTTCAAAGCCATTTAAGCAATCTGTATTTTCTTCTTCTTCTTTTTTTTCCTATCTGTTCTGAAGGCTCTTTCACCTCCAGGCTGAGCCACGGTAAGATAACACCAAAACAACTGGATATTTTTTGTCGTCTTTATTTCACATAAGCTTTGCTTCACAGCCCCAATGTCACAAGCCTCTAAACCACGAGCATCTACCTCCAAATGGCACGTCTGGACTCTGGGTCTTGAAATCCCTAGGTGTTTATATAGATGTGATCTAAGCAAGAGAGAACACAAAGAGAGTTTTGTGTTTTCTTATCATAAAACAGTTTGTTCATATTTTTGTGCTTCTGATTCATTTTGACAAAAATATGACAGTAAAACAGAAATGAAACATCTGTCAATGTCTGTGAATGGAGTAAATACCCACCAGCAGCCATTTGTAGAACTGAAGGTTTATATAACCTGAAAATATTGATGTATTTTGTCACATCTGCAGATGCTCCAATTAGGAGTCAAACTAATTTGGTGTTTCTGTTTTTCAGACAGAGTCTCATTCTATAACCCTGGCTAGCATAGAACTCATTATGTAGACCAGGCTGGCCTTGAATTCACAGAGATCTTCCTGCCTCTACCCCATCTCCATGAATGCAAGGATTAAAGGCCTGTGCTACCACACCCAGCTTCATAATAGATATTTATAGTTCAGAATTAATTCTTTATGCAGCTCTGAAATTTTTGAGAGTAGTTATGACAACTATGTTGTCTGCAGATATTTGAAGTTCATAGATCTAACCAACCTATAAGCAATATGATTGATGGCTGAAAAACAAGTTCATCTTGTGTGGCTGCAGGAAAAGAATGGAGGAAAAAGAAAGTGGGGTCCCTAGAAGAATTCCTGTAACAGGATATTATCTTAGAGGTATCCCCACTCGTCTGGAGACACCCAGGCAGACACATGCTTGCTGAGTGATATGCCTTTGCAAGCCATGACTGTATTAGGTGACCTTGCTTTCTTGGCCCAGAATAATCATAGCAGGGACCAAATGGCTAAGATTTCCGTTCTCAGAAACACAAAGAACAAAACTGTAGTCAGCTGGCTGGGGACGGAGTGTAGAGTTGGCTACAAGCTCAGAGATGGCCCGGTGGTAGTCTGTGTTACTGGAGCCTGTCAGACTAATTCTGTAAAAGCAGGACTGAAGCAGATGTTCTGGGAAAAGAGATAAGAGACTGGGGAAGCCCGATGGGAAAGAAAAAAAATATCTGATGACATTCCACGTTCTGAAGATTTGGAGCTGTTAGCTGAGATGTCTCTGAATGGCTCTGTTTACCCCTGCCTCTCCCTGCCTTTTCTTGGAAGCCACTTCTAAGAGTTTTTCTATCCTTTAAATCCTTGATGTCCAAGAAACCACTGATAGGCCTGGGGGATGGCTCCAGTCATTTCTTTGAAACTTTGGGACCAGAAATATTTCAGATTTCAGAATTTTCAGATTTTCAGATAGGTCATGTGGCTTATACAATCTGCACTGAAGTTTGTGGAAATACCCTGTAATCAGATCACTTCTGCAGTGATGGATTTGGATAGTGATGCGGAGATGAATGGAGGCTACGACTAGAACTCACACCAATTCAGGCTAGATTTTATTACCTAAGTGTGACATGGACCTGAGTAAAACCATCCTGTTCGGGGCTGGAGAGATGGCTCAGTGATTAAGAATACTGACTGCACTTCCAAAGGTCCTGAGTTCAATTCCCAGCAACCACATGGTGGCTCACAACCACCTGTAATGGGATCTGATGCCCTCTTCTGGTGTGTCTGAAGACAGCTACAATGTACTCATATAAATAAAATAAATCTTTAAAAAAAAAAAACAAACCATCCTGTTCTTTGGATGGAGAACTTTGACTGGAGCTTGTGGCCTATGGTAGCTACCTTCTGCATGTTTCTGTTTGCCTGAGTGCAAAGCATGGAGGTCAGAGTCAGAGGTCAGCATGGAGTGTGTTCTACCACTCTTTACTTTGTTTCTTGAGACAGGATCTCCCTGAACCTGGAACCTGCAGGTTCATTAGACTAACTGGTGAGCCTTAGAGATCCTCCTACCTCTGCCCTTCCAGTGCTGGGATTACAGGAGCACAGTGCTGAGTCTGGCTTTTTCTCGAGGGTTCTGTAAATCCAACTTAGATCCCCATGCTTAGCTGAGCGGGCATTCCACCAACCAGTCAATCTCCCCATCCTGAGATGTTAGCCTTTTAAAGGTATTGGGAAGTCAAAATGTCGCCATGTCTACAGAGCAGTTAGAAGAAGTACTTAAGTCTTTACTTGCATACTCTTGACACACATGCAGATTCAACCACGACTGACAGATCTTGAACTGTACCTCTGTCGCCACCATTTGGTCCTGGTGGTTTCTTACTGCCTCCTCTTCTCTGCTCCAAACTTGAATGACAGATGCTGCAGCCCACTCGAGCAAGACTGAGGAGTTTTTAGAGCACTACTGCTCAGAGGTTGGCTGTCAGAACAGTCTGTGTTGTTCACCATCAAAACTTCCTTTCTTCCTACCTATTGACCTCCCTGCCTAGATACCAGGGCCAAGCTATAGGTCCTTTTAAAGGACAAAGTGATCTCAAGTGACATCTAAAAGTCCACTCAAGGCATAGGAAAACCAAACTTGTGGGAGCAGCCAGCAGAACAGCGCTCTCTGTGGGGTGCCTCAGGAGAGAGGAGCATGCCTCCTAACTCCACTCAGGTCACCTCGGTCTTGCCATCATAGCATGTGAGTCTCTAACTTTGTCTGTCAGCCGTACATGTGTGCGTACCTTTAAACAGGCTGTTTGAGACTATCCATGCCTGCAGCCCCCTTTGCCACCATTCCTTGAATGCACTAGGAACAATCACTGCTTTTGTAACGAGAAGCCTTCCTTTCTTCCTTCTGGAAGTTTCCTTGGAAGTGCTGCATTCAGAAGTCCCAAGCACACCCACAGCGTCCTAAGAGAGTAAAAAGTGTCATCGGCCAGAAGGACTGAAACTTCAGCCTCCCCATCCCACTTGAGGTCACCCAAAAGTTGGCACATTTCTATGGGAACATCTTCAAATCACTGGAGTCGGGACAAAGGATCATCAGTTTCTCCTCTTTATCTCCTAGAGCTGGTTGCTAACTTTCCTTCTTTAGGGGTCACAACCGTTCCTCCAATTTCAATGTGTAAATGTAGGGGAAGGGAACTAGACCTAGGTATTTATGGGATTTTAAATAGGGCGAAGCAAAGTTCAAAGTGCTTCGTTAAACACCAGTACAACCGAATGAGGACATTCAAGATCATCAGAACTCTTTATGACCAGCGTGGCTGGTCACAGCATGCCAATGAGGAAAGTAACTAAAAGTCAACTGCCCTGTTTTTATTAATGCTGGATCCCCCTAAGCACAGACATGATACGTTTTTCACAGTTTGCTTCTAAATAAAAAGAAAAATAATCAAATTTAGAATTAAGTAAATTACTTTAGCCTGCCATTTAAAGACAGCACAAGTAATCTAATTAGCAGCACTCATGAGGAGAAAATGTGAGTGAACCCAGAAATTGAATTTGGAGTCTAGCATCCGAGAAAGCCCTGGGATCAACACCTCTGAGAGAAAAGCCAAATAAAAATGACTTTTTAAAAAACTTGCCAAATCCTGAAAACTATAAAGCAAAGTAGGAATGATGTGCAAATACAAAGAGTCTGAGTTCATACCAAGCCATCTCAGAACAGAGAGCTGGTCACATCCCCCCAGAGAAAACAGAGCCAGCCATCTTCACGGTGGTGAGTATAGCCTCACATTCTGTAACGGTTCAGTGTTTAGATTGACTTGATGTTATTAGTGTTTATGAAACATTGTGTACCCTTTGAACCTCCCTAACTGTTCTAGGCACCACCCTTCAGGCCAATTTAGACTTTGATCTGGTGCAGTTGCCCAGATGAGAATCAGCAGTGGCTGTTCAGGGCTGAGGTAAAATGTGAAGGACGAATATGACATTGGGGGACAGGAGAATAGGGGGAGAGAGCCACACCCGGGCCTTTTAGATTTAGAGAATGGCTGGTTTTAATGTTACTTACATTTTCCTATGTGCCCACACCAGTCCAGTGTTGTTCCTTTAACAGCAGGCACACAGAAATGACTTTAAGCAGCATGTTTGATTTATGTGACATCATCACTGCATAACTCCCCCATAGCCCCCAGCTTACCACCCAGCAGCATCCCTCAGCTAACCAATGATGGAGACCATATATATATGTATGTATGTGTGTGTGTGTATATATATATATCAGAGTTGGAAAACTGCCCATAATTAAAAGTTTCGTGAGTATGTGAGTAAAGGGGCTGACTACCATCAAAGTATATTATATGTATATATAAAAATATCATAATGAAGCCCCTTATTTTACACATTTCACAGACGCTAATAAAAATTAAAATGTCTCTTAAAAGTTCCTCCAAAATACTTATGTTTTATTTGAAGAAAGTAATGCTCAGTTATATTAAAATGGTAACAGTTCATGGCTTGCTACTTTCAAATCCAGTGTCTGTGTGATTTTATCTTCATGACAATCTCAAATGTTGGTGGAAGGGATTTGTGAGATTCCTCAGTTTTAAATGAAAAGCCAGAGACCCGGTGAACTTAATGTACCAAATATCACATTTTCTAACCATATATTTTTAAGAACATGTGGATATTAAGTCCAGGCACGTTTGGTCAGATCCCAATTTCTACAAGAGCAGTCAAATTAGCTTAACCTACTATAAGGAGATGAGGGTGAACTCAGAGAATCCCCATCCACAGAAAATGGCAGCTGCTAATGAAGAAATGGGATCTATTCTTCCAAACCCTAAAAATCTAGCCAGGTCTCTAGACTAGAAAGAAATGAAATAAACAAATGACCAATGGTCAATTTAACAATCAGTAACAAGAATAACCATGGTGTATTTTAATTGCTAATTTGCCAAAGAGGAAATTATAATTTACTCAACATGTGAAGCTTCTTGCAGGGCAAATGAAAACAAGTCTCTTAAGATCTTCCCACATTGTCCTTACAAATTACTCTTTCTGTTTTATTCCATAAAATATCTTGGTTACAATTTAATCTCACCTTTGCTTAGCCCTGAAAAAAAAAAACCCATTGCTTTCCTTTCCTTACTTACAAAGAAAGCGTTAAGCCTCATTTTCTGTAAGCTAAGAGCAAAGTGTTTAGAAGCAGAGTCTTGGGATCTGACAAGGCCACAGGCAATTACCATCCCCCTCTTGTGTCTCTGCCTGAATGTTTATGCGCATCCAGAAAAGGACAAGTCGCCCTTCCCCTGTGAAGTCTCTACTGGTCACAGAGGCAGATTTCACACAGTCTGCTATGTTTTATTCCTCCGAGCTGTTTGGCTCCGTATACTGTCAGCCAAGCTGTCCAGGTGGGAAGGTAGATGCTGTAGTCTCTGGGCAGGTGCTGTTCACATCAGGTCTGGGAGAAGACCATGATTGCTGCCAGCCCAATGCAAACAGGAATGAACTGTGTCACTCACGGTGACGTTCCTGAATCCTGGGGCTAATTAGCCTTTCCAATTCTTTCATAACAGTGAAGAAAACTTCGGTTTAGAGATTCCATTAGAAAGGGCAAAGTTTCAAGGTACCTGTGATTGCCCGGGTATGGCTGCCAGAAACACGAAACCTTTCTCTCTTGATTTGAGACCATTAGCTTTCTGCTTTGCAGCAGGCCATCTGCTGTGCTTATCTCTAACAAGAGATACAGGGGAGCCCTTCAGAGGCCCCAGGGACAGCATTATCTGCTACAATAGTGGATCACTCCATGTCAGAGAGGTGTAAGTGTGAGTGGCAGGGAACGAGAGACAGAAAAATAGCAGCTGTTTTTGTGGGAAGCCCTTATTAGGAGCCTGGCTCAGGCCCAGAGCCCTCATACCTGATGTCACTGATCTTCCCCAAAACCTTGGAGGGGTAGGATGTGTTGTCAACCCTACACTACACATGGAGAACTGAGCCTCGCTCCCCAGCAAGATGCATAGTGAAAAACAGTTTGAACATGTGCACGCGCGCACACACACACACACACACACACACACACACACACACACACACACGAGTAAAAGATAATTTGCATGTATAACATTTATTTAACATGACTCATTTATTAAATGTCAACTATCCATCAAAGAAAGCACTTTTTAAATTTTCACAATATTTTAGGCGAAATCATTTTATTGCCTACATTAGCCTTCTTTTGTCTTAATATATTCAGCTAAAACAAATGCAGTGAATAAATACAAATGAACTGAAGTACTACTGATTGTCTGACTGTTGTAATTCACACATGTATGATGGGCCAGTGTTTGAGGAATCAGGACAGTATCCATTCAGAGAACACCAAGCAAGTGCTTGGGTGGTCACTAGGGTCCAGCCCCGATTCAGAGGAAAGAAGTTAATGGTGAAAAAGACAAATGCTCCCTTTCATGGATCTGACAGTAAAATGACTGTTAGAAAAGACACCATTGTGGAAAGACTAACATTAGTGGCCAGCATGGCAATGCACACCTAAAACCCTACACTCAAGAGGCTGAGGCAGGAGGATTGAATTTGAGGCCAGCTGGACCTGTATGGTAACTCTCCTCAATCCCTCTCCCTCTCCCTCTCCCTCTCCCTCTCCCTCTCCCTCTCCCTCTCCTGCCTCTGCCTCTGCCTCTGCCTCTGCCTCTGCCTCTCCCCCTCTCTGTCTTGTACACACACTATTATATAAATTATATATGAATGATTTGATGTTACTAAAATGTGAAATGAAAAAGATAAGTATGTTATAAGCTTTCTTTTAAAAGAGCACTAGCTGGACCAAAGGAGATGACCAGGGTAAAAGTGCTTCTATGCAAGCCTAAGGACCTAAGTTCGAATCCACATGCCTACACCAAAAAAGCCAGGAATGGCTGCACATGCCTGTAACCTCAACATTGGGAGACTACGACAATGGATCCTGGAATTTCTCTGCCCAGAAACCCTAAAATGGTGAGTTTCCTGTTCAGGAAGAGACCTTTACTCAAAAAAAAAGAGGCAGCAAGGTTGAGATCAATAGACAGAGAGGTCATCTTGTTCTGACCTCTGCATGTATGTACTGTGCACGCACCATACACAGCCACAACATATATACACACCCACACCCACCCACCTACTCCTGTAGGTATGCACACATATCACACACATACATGTACACACACACATGTACACAAACCCACACATGTAAACACACACACACCCCACACAAAACCAACTAAGGGTCATTTAAAGTAGTTTCCTAGAAATGACTTCATCAGAGGACATTCTTGAGAGAAAAACCACAGAGAGGAAAGTAAGCTACAACAAGATGTTCCCTGATGGGTACATATTATACGAACATTCTTTGTACATTCTTAAGAACTGTCGGTCAGAATCCTCGCTCTCACT
The DNA here is from genome assembly GCA_028551405.1 of Uromys caudimaculatus. Classification (NCBI taxonomy): domain Eukaryota; kingdom Metazoa; phylum Chordata; class Mammalia; order Rodentia; family Muridae; genus Uromys; species Uromys caudimaculatus. The sequence continues at coordinate 68,342,904 of CM052709.1, read as the reverse complement.
GCAGGGTGCACTCCAGCACAGGATTAGGAACCCCACAACTCTGTGGGTGCGCTCATGTCCGGAGTATTCTTGACTGTGTTTATATAAAACACTTCTTAGCAAAAGCAGGGTTTTCCTCTGATCTAATTCAGGTTCCTCATTGCTAGACAGGGTTCATTTAGCATGAGTGCGTTACTCTTCAGTTACTTGGTGGATCTTGCTTACCTTTACTAATTTTAGAGGCCTCATGGAGCACACCTCAATTTAGAAAAATTGCCTTGAGACCTTCAAGTAGAACTATAATTAAGTGTTGCTTGGGGACTAATAACTGAGGCCTGCAATGTTATCTGAGGTGCTAACGATGGGGAGGAGATGCGGTTGTCTGGTTCCCTTTCTGGTCCGACATGCTAGCTGGAGGTTAGCCTCCAGGAAATTCATGCACCAGGATATTTACAGATGCTGTCTGAAACTCTAATGGAAAGAAAAAGCAGAGATGGACTGACCGCATCACGATCTGTAGAGGTTCAGTTTCATAGCTCCCAGTTTTATTCTTTGGAAATGAGTACCTTTTGATATTTGCCCAATTAAACTTGTTTTCCTCTATTAAACATTTTTTGTGGAGATGAATATAAAACAAAAATGTATTTACCAAGAACTCTGCATCTACTAATAAAAAGATGTGAGTTCTGTCTTGTTATAGTAGTCAGGCAATGATTTATCTCATTATGGAGACCTGGGAGTATCTAAGGCCTGGCTCAGGATATTTGAAGTTTGGGTATATCAGGTTCCTATACTTCTCCGGTCTGAAGGTTTCGGCCCCTTGCCCCAAATTCACATAGTCAAATATTCTCATCAAGTTGGGAGCTGAAACCTGCTTCCACTAAAGTTTTTCTTGCTGTGACAAACACAGGAAGGGAACACTTCAAAGGAGGATTTACTTTGCCTTTAAGTTTCTGAGGTTGTGGTCCACAGTCAGCTGGCCCCATCACCAGGGACCTGCAGTAAGGCAGAGCACTGTGGCAGCAAGAGCTCAAGATGAAGAATTGCTTTACCACATAGCAGCCAAGAAACAGAGTAGAAAGACAAGGGTTTGGAGCAATGTACAACCTTCAACGGCACACCTCAAGTGACCTACTTGATACAGGTGAGCCCCAACTCCTATTAGCCCACTTATGAAGTTAGTTCTAGTATAATCCAGGTGCCTCAACAGTATTAGCAGATGAGGACCAATGCTTTAACATATGGTCCTTGAGGGAGAGACAGTTCATGTTCAAGCCACAATAGTGCCCAAGTGAACGAGACTCTAGAGATACTCTGGGCCCTTTTCTCCATGAGGGGGGAGAGTGAGGTGTCCTTTGCAAACTAAGAAGTTGGCCCTTCCCAAACACCAAACCTGACGGCAATGGAACCTTGGACTTCTCAGCTTCTAGAACACCAAGAAACAAATTTCTGTTGTTTATAAGTCACCCAGTTTTTTTCTATAGTAGGCTGAACTAAGATACCTATAAAAGTTGGGGATTTGGGGCTAGCTTTTAAGATAACAAATTGTTAGCTACAGTAGATACAGAAATACATAGTAGATATAGAAATACTTCTGTTTGGGAAAGTTTTCTTGAGATATCTTTGCAATTCTTTTACCTTGTGAGGAACTAAAGGTAAAACAAATACACAGAAAACCAAAACTCACCTTTCATAGATTTTTCTCTTAGGCTTAGATCTTTATGAGTCTATGCTGGACCTATCAAGTAAATCTAGAAGTAGGAGCAAATTGTGTCTGTCTTTATCTCCTCGCAAATCAGTCATGGGATGCGTGGCAGAGAAATTGTTACTGAAGATGGAATAAACTTGAGGATGGATAAGCATTTCAAAAACTCGTGCAAAAGAAACAAAAAGAATTAGCAGTGTCTGGAAGTAAATAAAGCAAGTGTGCAGGTGTTTGGGTTCTTGTGAGGCCAGAGAGCCAAGTAACTTTTGTCTAAGTAGGCAGAAAGAAGGGAGTTGGAACACAGGGGGAGTGGGAGGATTCAGGCCTCTGTTCTGAGGCTCTGCAGGCTGTTTCAGCATGCCATATGTGGCCATGCGTCAGGGTGGACTTCATGGGGAGTCCTATATTTACCAGGTAAGTGACCAGATGTCTTTGCCAGCATTTAATGACTTCTGGGGAAGGAATTAAAAAATTCAGCCCATACCACCCAAAATAGGAAACCAGTTTTCTGACTTGAAGTGAAATTTATGGATAATTCAAGATAAGCCATCTGTGCAATAAGAAATACACATCCTACAGATGGTAAGAATTATAGAACCTATAATATGGTTAATAATAGCATCGTTTTCAGATATACTATATGACCACATATGTATATGTGCTCAGGGGTCTGGGGTGGAATTTTATGCTTGGACCCTGCTATCAGATTCTGTCTCTGACATGGTGCTAGACCAAGAGTGGGCCATCAGTAGGTCTGGGAGGAAGAAAGATGAAAGAATGAGTTTAGGGAATTATCTCAGAGTTATCTTGGAGTGAATTTGTATATTGACCATAGATCGATAGTTCGACTATAGATTAATAACATAATAGACCATATGACTGAGCTGATTTGAGGCCAAGTACCATTTGAAACAGAACGAACAAGTAAGTGTAAATTTCCATAGCTGAGTTTTTACTTCCCCCTACTTCGGGTCTGTATGACATTTATATAGGCAGGAGTATTTACATAGGATTAACATAGGCACAGATAAGGCTGTAGATCCAGAGCTGTCTAGAGTGGGCATTCGCAGCACCAGGCCCTGAACTCATTGAGGAAGGCTGTCCTGGTTTTTCCCCCTCCCCATGGCTGGGGTATATTAGTGATATAATTTTGCATAGTTTTCCATCCTGCTTTAGCTAGCTGCGTTTTAGGCCCCTGGACTATGCTCAAGCCAGCTTTGATGACCACTTATTGAATGTATTTGTGAGATACATCCATGACTAAACATTAAATGATATGAACTGGCAATTAAACACATTGAAATTAAACACAAATGTAGGACATCCTCAAAAGCGTTTGTTCTGAATACTTCAGTGCACTTTAATAGCATGTCTCCTTGAACTTAGCTATTTCTTGGGTATCCATGTGAGAGAAACTATAAACTGGGGTGCAACTGGGAAATGTCTTCCCAACTTTGCATACAGTGATTTCACAAGGGTTGTTTAAAGTTGGCCAAAAAATAGGAGTCTTCACTCTACCAGAGCTGGGGAATGTAATGAGTGTAGACTTCTATTTGTAAAGGAGTGGCTAAACTGTTACCCGCACACCCCTAAGGACATGCCTTTTGTTCTCTTGTTTCATTTGTTTTAAACATTAATATATAAAAACATTGCAAATAAAAATAAATGACACACCAAAATAACCAGCTCTGAAGACTATGCAGTTCAATGAATGTCTATATAGTTAGAATCACTATTTGGAACAACTGTAGATTGGAATTTATACTTTTAGTATCAGGTGGTTTGGGTTTTTTTTGTTTTGTTTTGCACTTTTATTTACTTCTAAAAATGAAAAATCCACAACAGAGTTAGAACTAGGAAAACAATTAGCTTTATCTTCTCCTTCATCACTCATATGCATCGCCTACATCCAGTTCTTCCTGATGCTCTTGTGTGAGCCTTTCCCGATCTCTTTTATACATGTGACACTTTGCCCATATGTACATTTATTTATTATATACATATATTCCTGGCTGGATTCCACATATGAGAGAGAACATATGGATTTTGTTTCTTTCTGAGATTGTATGACCTTAATATTACACATTCCACATCCTTCCATTTCTTGCTTATTTTGTGATTATATGTTTTCAGAGTTGAGTGATATTCTATTTTTATATATAGCAAATTTTTATGATCTATTCAGCTGTTGATGGACAACTAGGTTAATTCCCAACTTGTGCTATAGTGAAAAAAAGGAGCAATAAGCCTGGCAGTGCAAATATCTCTATAGTAGGGTATAGAATTCTCTGGTTATATGCCCAGGAGTAAAATAGCAGGGTTATATGGTGGTCTGTTTTTAATTTTTTGACAAATCTGCAAACTGACTTCTATAATAACTAGAGTTGTTATACCCCACCAACAGGGGGTAAGGTCCCTTTTTCTCCACATCCTTTCCCATATATGTTGACAGAGTTCTTAATGATAGTTATTCTGACTGAGGTGAAATTGTATATCAAAGTAGTTTTAATTTGCAGTTCCCTGGTGTCTTCAGATATCTAACCATTTTAAAAATAGTTATTGCCATTTTTTTTCTTTTTTTGGTAACTATCTGTTGTGTTTATTGCCCCCCCTCCTTTTTGATTGATGGTTTTACTTCCATGATATTTAATTTCTACAGTTCTTTGTAAATTCTGGACATTAGCTCCTTGTCTGACATGTAGTGGTAAAACTTCTCCCATCCTGTGGTCTGTTTGTTACAGTGATGGTTTCCTTTGTTGTACAGAAGTGCCTTCTTTTCATGTATTCTATTGATACTTGGTGCTGGCTCCTGTGCTATTGGCGTTTCATCAAGAAGTTCTTGTCCAACTGCCATGTCTTGAAGGATAGTCTCTGTTTTCTTCTAGAAATGTTAATGTTTTGTGTTTCACACCAAGGTCTTTGATCCATTTTGAATTCATGTTTGCACAAGGTGAAAGATAAGAGTCTACCTTTATTTTTCTGCAGCTACAAACACAGTTTCTCTAGTCCCATTTGTTGATTAGGCTATCTTTTTTTGCCAATGTATGTTTTTATCTTCTTTGTCAAAATTCAGTAGACAGTATCTTTGTAAGTTCATTTCTTGCTCCTCTATTTCATTCTATTCCACTGATCTGGCTGTTTTTATACCAGTACCAGCCTGTCTTATGACTTTGGCTCTAAAGTATAATTTTGTTTTCTTGAGTCAGTATGCATATTCTCTGTCTTTTGGGGTGGTCCAACACCTTTTAGATCTTCCTCTTCTCCCTTCTTCAGATTGTTTAAATAAAAGCTTCCAAGTTTCCTACTCTATCCCTTGATTTAAATTTAGAAACATGATGGTGGTTTTGCCAATCCTAGAATGTCCAGGGATGAGCATATGAGCTATGACCAAGCAATCAGAATCCTGGAGCCTTAAGACTTTTCTAGAGCAGCTACCTCTCAGGGAGCTAGGCTCAAACAATGTGAGAATAGAATTGACTGTGCCATACTTCCCCTAGTATGTGAACTGCACACAAAACACTGCTTATCATTATGAGAGTGTGCACCAGCCAGAGCTGGCAGCACAAGCATGAGCCAGGAGAACCTGGTGGCATCACCATGTGAGTCCCTTTTGCACAGGCATGCCTGCTTTCTGTTGATCACCATTACGTTGATGAACAGACTCCAGATTTTCTTAAGCTATTTTGAGTTGGGTTTCTATCACTTACAGCTAAAATTCTTGGTTAATACAGTTAGTTCAAGACTATTCCCATCTTCATAATTTTCTACACTTTTCTTGGTTCATAAATTATATATGTGTGCATGAACAGTATGTTAAAGTTTTAAAATTCATATGAAAAAATTACTAGACAACCAAACGAAGTCATTTAAGAAATTCAGGTTTTCTTAGCTAGAACTTCCAGGGTTTCTATTCCATCATGATAGTTGATTTAAAATTAAATAAAATTTATAAAAAAGCACAGAAACCTACCAGGAAGAAACATGATTTCAAAACTGTAATTAGCATTACTCTAACAGAACAGTAAAGCGAAGAGAAGAATACTCCAAAATAAAATTGTAATGGATAGTCCAGTTGGTTCCACATCTTGATTGAGTTGTAGAAGGCAATGGTGGCCAAATAATTTATGACTGGAATGTGGCTAATTGGTATAAGAAACTGAAGGAAAATAAAAATGAGCAAAAGACTACATATTTCATTTTTTGATGCCTGCATCTCAGTTTCCACTTGCAGGTTATCCAAAAAGATTAACATTTATCAAGCTCTTAAACTGATCCTAGACAATTTGAAGAGTGAGGTCCACTTTGGCTCTTACCTCCTCTGTGTTCCACAAGAAAGTAAATGGCACACATTGTTTACTACAGGAGAGTTTAAGTGAACTGTTGCAGAGTCAAGGTCAGCCACAAGAGATCATAAAATATTCTAGAACTAGTAAAGGGGTGGGAGGAGACCATTCCTGGAACTGAAGGCGCAGCAGAAAAAGATTACCAGAAAGTAGAAGTTGTAAGGAGGAGAGATGATATTTAGAGGTTAGGCACAGCCAACCAATGGCAACGCTACAGGAGAGAAGATGGTAAAACAAACAGCCCAATCCTTCTCTGTTTTATGATAAGTGCTACCAATTAACTAAAATCAGCCTAAAGTCCGAGAGCAGGAGCTCACTGATATAGTCTCTGCAGGGTGTAGAACACCATGGCAATAGATCCAAGTGAGGTAGGCAGTGAATTCATACCACCCCTCCTTCCTCTTCTTGATAAGGTAACATAAAAAACCCAGTAAGCAACCATAGGATCTTAGGTTGATATTAAATCAGCTACAGTCTCACCTGAACCTAGGACGTTTGCCATCATTTGTGTTAGTGTAAGTAACTACACAGCCTCTAGAATTCTTCTATAGCTAGTCACTGAGGTCAGACATCACCATGGCTTTCCTAAGCCACCCTCTCTGTGATTGTCTTACCTCTACCAATAGATGGGGTAGAAAAGAATTGTTGGTATACCTGGATGATTCCAAACTTTTATTCTCAGAATATTTGCATTTTTGACAGTCTTGTCATTATTGGTTGGTAGCAGGTTCTCATTAACCATGACTATTGGGTAAGGAAGTATTTAGAGTCATTCTGGAGAATCTTCTGCTTTTAAACAGTCTTCTGTCCTTTCATGCCCACCTTATTCTGTTATAAACACCCATTGTCCTGGCTAATTTTATGTCAACTTGACACAGGCTAGAGTCATCTGAGAGGAGGGAACTCCAATTGAGAAAATGACTCTGTAAGACTGGACTATAGCAAGAAAAATTTAATTAGTGATTGATGGAGGAGGGTGCAGGTCATTGTGGATGAGGCCATCATTGGGTTGGTGGTACTGAGTTCTGTAAGAAAGCAAGCTGAATAAATAAGTCAGTCACCAGGAGCAAGCTTGTAAGCAGCACCCCTCCATAGCTTCTGCATCAGTCCCGGCCTCCAGGTTCCTGCCCTGCTTGAGTTCCTATTCTGATTTTCTTTGAAAATGAACAGCTTATGAAAGTGAAAACCAAATAAACCCCTTCTGGCCTAACTTACTTTTGGTCATGGTGTTTTGTCACATCAGTAGGAATCCTAACTGGGATATCTAGTTTCCTACTGGTGGGATGGTGTATCACTCCAGTAAGGACCCTCTTCTTTGCTTACTAGTTTAACACCATAGCAATAAAAAATGGTCAGGGAGGAAACTTGCCTTTGAATTTATTAATACTATAAGTATGTTTGTGATAGACTCATTCTTTCTTTGAGCAAAAAGCTATATAAGCCCACCAAACCCAAGGACTGGGAAATAGGAAACAATTTTTTTCAAGTGATCTAGTAGGAGTGATAGGCAAAGACATCTTGACCCAATACTCCCTTTATTTTTTTTTTTAGGATTATATATATTTTACTAGTTATTTGTGGGTCTGTATATCTGTACTGGGATATATACACATGAGTATAATTCCCTATAGATACCAGAAAAAGGTGTAAAATTCAGAGCTAGAATTATTAGTGATTGTGAGTTGCTCACTGTGGGCACTGGGAACCAAACAAGTGTTCCTCACAAGAGCAGTTAAGTATTTTTAATGCAGCCCCTGCCTTCATTCTTGTGTCCTCTCCTCATAGGAAATGCTTTTCCACACTTCCATTCATTTGATAAGGGGTAATCTAGTTCTAAAGCTAACAATCCAACCTCAGACATTGCCTGATAGTGTGGAGTACATCTGAATTAGAAACAGAAGGTATTTCTCTGTCCTTTCAAGCCAGTTATTTGTAAATACTAGGGCAAGTGGTAATACCAGGGAATTTTATAACATTGGTCAGTTTCATGTTTCCTTTATGATAAAAGGTGTCTTCTAATACTGTGTTTAATACCAAGATGATTGATAAGACACTCAGACAGTTAAAAACTCATGACAATACTAGAAGTTTCATGGGTATGGAAAATATAAATAATACTTAGAATGTTTATTAGCCGTACCTTTCAGTGATAAAAGGGAAATAATTTTTAAAAAATCAATAGCAAGCTGCTTGTCCCTCTTCAATGAATAGAGTCTACCAGCATAGTGATGGCTTTTCCAAATAGGAGACTGAACACTTAGAAGTGGGTGTGGCCAAGCCTAAGTGAAGTCCAATGATTACACTGTCAAGATGACTTAGTTTTGGTTCTTCTTGCTATGATAAAATACCCTCCCAAAGGCAACTTAAGGGAGAATGAGTTTTTGTAGCTCAGAATTCCAATTAGCAGTTCATCACTGTGAGGGAGCCCAGTGGGAGGAACTTGTAGCAGTTCATTGCATTGTATTCACAGTCAAGAGTAGAGAGCAATGAATTAATGCATGTCTGCTAATGCTCAGGTAACTATTTTAACTCTTAAACAATTCAGAATCCCTTGCCTAGAGAATGGTTCCACTCATAGTGGATGGGTCACTCTACTTTGATTAGTGTAATTAAGATAATCTCCCATAAACATGCCCATAGGGCAGCCTAATCTAACCAAGTCCTTACTGAAACTCACCGTCCAGGTAATTCTGATTGTATGAAGTTGACAACAACACTATCACAATGTCCCATCTTATATTGTCAGAAGGCTCTGAACTGACACGTTGGTTATTCAAAAACAGTAGTGTGGCATGGCTTTTGTGATAAAAATTATGGAGAAGCTTGCCCATATAGACTTATAAAGAAACATTCTATGACTATTACCAGCGACTCTGCTAGGGTATGCTGTGGCATCTGCTATCTAATACAGTTGGTTTGTCTTACCAAGGCTAATTATACACTATGACTTATTTTTTTTAGACATTACATATAACCTCAAGGGCTGCAGATTGTCCAGATATTCTGTGACTTGTCAATAGATTTCTTTCTTTCTTTCTTTCTTTCTTTCTTTCTTTCTTTCTTTCTTTCTTTCTTTCTTTCTTTCTTTCTTTCTTTCTCCATTCATTCATTCATGTGTGTTTTGTGTTTGTGTGTGTGTTCTGTGTGTGTTGTGTGTGCTTTCATGCAGCCATGAAGTTTAGGGGAAGGGGTGCTAGTGCACATGTATGTCTATGCGCCTATATGGAGGCCAGAGGTTCAGTTGGGTGTCGTTCCTCAGATGCTGTCCATATATATACACTGTGTGTGTGTGTGTGTCTATATGTGTGTGTGAATATAGGAATGTACTTAACATGGTACAGCTGAAGAAGTCATAGGACAAGCTGTGGTGTCAGACCTCGCCTTGCTTCTTCTCTGAGACAGGGTCTCTGGTTCACTACAACATACACTCTGATACCCAGCCTAGAGCTTTGGGGGATTCTCTTATCTCTGCCTCCCATATCTGTGTAGGAGCACTGGAGTCACAGATGTGTGCTACCACATCCAGCTTTATGTAGGTTTGCAGCATTTATATTTACTTAGCTCCTCATGGTTGCATAGTAAATGATTTATTCCCCAGTTGTCTTTCCTATCTCTACTTTGTTTTTTGAAACACTGCTTCTCCCTGACCTGGAATTCAGCAAATAGGCTAAGCTGGCTGGTCAGCATATCATAGGAATCTGTCTGCATCTGCCCAGCATGTGGATTGTAAGTCCATCCCCATGCCTGGCTTTTTGTTTGGTTTGGTTTGGTTTGGTTGGTTTTTCAAGACAGGGTTTCTCTGTGTAGCCCTGGCTGTCCTGCAACTCACTCTGTAGACAGGCTGGCTTCCAACTCAGAAATCCGCCTGTCTTTGCCTCCCAAGTGCTGAGATTAAAGGCGTGCACCACCACTGCCCGGCTTCTGATGTTGCTTTTAAATGTGTGTTTCAGGATCAAACTCAAGTCAGGCTTGTACAGAAAGCTCTTTTACTGACTCAGCTACCTCCTCAGCTCTTGTATGTATGTATGTATGTATGTATGTATGTATGTATGTATGTATGTATATATGTATGTATGTATATATTATACCAAAACAAGCCCAACACATTTCTTTGGCATGTACCTAACTGTCTTGGTCCTACTCATCAGGATAGTGGAGCACTAAGATATGTCTTTGGAAATCAGGGATCAACTCCAAAGTGAAAAGGGAACAAGGAAAAGGAATCACCAGAAGGCAGGGTAGGATGTGTGTGTGCTCTCAGGGCTCAGAATAAGGATCTCAGAGCTCTGGTCCATGCTGGAAACCCAAGATGCCCCAACCTTTCTTTCCAGACAATAAAGATCAGAGAGTGGGAAGGTTTTACAATGAATATGGTAATTTTTCCCAGAATTGGTATTTTAGCTGGAAATATTTAATTGTGGTAATACATCTGTTGAACTTCAAATGAGGAAGATAATAGAGTGTAAAAGGTCGAGTTATTCATCATATACAATCTCTGTTCCCAAGATCACTGCTTACAGCAAAATGTGCTGGAAGACATTTCTGCACGTCTCCTATCTTAGAAGGTAAAACATAAATAATTTGCATTTTTGTTAAATGCATATTTCCTGGGAAGACATTATCATCTTTCCTTGAGTTATCTAAATTTGAGTGAATTACCATCATAAATTAGTAGAAAAATCATTTACCCAATTTTTTTTCTTATTAGTATTTTGCATTTAATAACACTTCCTTATCAGACAAGCTTGCTGCAGCTATTTGTTTTTAATTAACTATTTTAGCTAACCACATACTGGCATCTGATTACACACTTCATCTTTCTTTATTATTATGAATTGCATATTTCCCAAGGCAGCATCCTGTGGGGCCACTGCTCTGCCTCTGGTTAATGGACTGTGATCAGTGTTTGGTGCTTGTGGAATGGGAGTTGAGGAAGACACCTAAATGCTGGTAGTGAGTTGGCTGGCTTTGGTGCCCCAGGAGGAAAGGTTTTCAGATAAAGAAGTATGTTCTCCTGGGATGGGAGTGGCTACTTTTCTATTTCAGATCCCCTAAAGGGTAAGGGCTGGAAAGATTAAGTCATGAGTGAGTGTTGGCACCTTCTGGATATGTTATGTCTTCTGTGTAGCTGGCACTCCCGGGTCCATGCAAGGTTTGTTTACTTCAGACTCTGGTCCCTCTTGTCTCTTTCCTGGCTGTAAAGACAAGAGCAATAAATCTCCCTCTGACTCTATGGTACCTGCGAGTCAAAATTGAAATGCAGGCAGTGATGGCAGCTGGTGAACAAAGTCATTTTTGGAGAATAATCAGTAATAGTAAATCATGTCAGACAGCGTGTTTAAGTTATGACAAGCTCAGTAGTCCCCTTTTACGTCCTCCTCTTGTTTGTCCTGTCTTCTGATTCATGCCATCAACCTAATGCTTCTTTACAGAGCTTTTGAGTGCCCTTGGGAAACAGCTGTCTAACTGCCTGATGGCTCTCTCGGTTCAAGCCGCTGCTCCTAAAGTTGCAACTCACTCTGTGAGTCATAGATGGGAATGCAAAATTCCACCTTCAATAACCCACTTATTATATAGTTATACATTGAGTATTTGCTGCTTATTGTCAACATTTCAGTGAGCATGGCCACGATGAAGCGTTAGTGGGTATATGATATCAAAGATTTTCTTCCCCTTGACTCACAGTCTAGGTTTGTTGCATAACTGAGGTTCAGATCTGAGTGCCTAAGAGACCTGTGGATAGTAGTATGATCTAATTGAAAGGCTAGAAACAGACCTGACAAGCACCCAGCAAGATATGACTTGGATTCTTTGGAGCAGAATGTGATGGTGGGACAACCGATAAATGTTTTGTTGAGAATGTAACCTTCAAATTTGCTCTTGTTCTTCTAAATCACATGTAGAATATTGAAATACTCCTAGAAATTCTATGCTTTTCTGACTGCATTTCCAGCACCACTTGCCATAGAATCTGCAGCACTTGTGCCCTATCTGAATCTATTCCCAGCTTTAAGGCAAGAACCACATAACACATTATTGGGGATGCAGTGGGTGGTAAAACAACTGTTGAAATTATTTCTTTTCAGCTCTAATGCTGCTTGAATAAAAAACATGCTTCTGCTCATTCGTTTACTCAAATTACATTACCAGACACTGTCAGGGGAAAAGAGACATAGATAGATTGCAAGTGATCATTCCAAGTGACGATAGATCTGCCATCATTTCTAATAAAGTTATGGCAGATAGGTGGGGAATAGGTAGATAAATGGAGACTAGACAGATGATAGATAGATAGATAGATAGATAGATAGATAGATAGATAGATAGATAGATAGATGGATAGATGAGAAAGAAAGAAAACCATGCAGGTGATAATATGACAAGGGTGGTTATTGTCCTTTATAGAGTCAGGGTAGAGGACTTAGAGATGTGTTCTTAGCACTGGAAGGCAACATGAATGATTAATAAAAGATCTGGATTTAAGTTCAAACTCTGATTCTTCTACTAAGTAGACAGTTTTCCTGAGCACTCTGGATGTTACTTTCATAACTTTTGAAGGGGAAATAATATTGCTTACTTTACAATATCTTTCTGAGGAGAAATTAAAATAGTTATTCTCAAAATGTATTCTGGGGGACTCTGGGGGTTCCTGATTTTGTTAGATCAATGTTTATAAATTATCTATCCCCTTACTTTTATTCCCACACTGATATCAAGTTTATATGCCTTCTCCCTCTTCTTATGGGTGTACAGTGGAGTGTTCAGAAGGAGCGTGGCACTTCATCAGTGCGATCACAGGAGATCAAAGAATCCCAGTGTCTTCCATTAAGCAGGATATTAAGAGTAGTTGCAAGAGCCAAACAAAATCACAATTTCTTTAATATTTCTATTTTTTAAAATACATTCATTTTATTAAAAATATTTATTATAACATATAACTCATAACTTTACATTTTTATGTTGAGTTATTGTTATTATTTAACTAGTGAATAATAAATATCTTGAAATTCTAATCTTTAATTCCTCATGTATAAACAAGCTCACAAATTTTCCTCGTATACAAAAGCTCTTGGGTGTTCTCAAGAAAGAATGGGAAAAAGACAAAAAGCACAGTGTTGGAGAATAGCTAGGAGGAATGTGGTTGATATGCATACGCAGTGCTAATGTGAACTGTTAGTGCTAGATCTGCTGTCAGACCTAAAAGCTCAGTTGTCAGTGATGGGAACTCTGTTGATTTCTCGGGGAAGCCAGTGTGCCAAGGAAGGATTGACTGCCTATGCCCTGTTTGAGAAGGGATGATGTATTGTACATCTCTAGCATCCAGAGTTGGTGATAAGTTAACCTAGACACGAATTGTATTTACTGCATTGTATTTATCATGGGGAGCTCACAAATAGAGGTGTGATCAGTGCTGGGATTGAAGGAGTTTGAAGAAGCAAAACCATCACATAGAATAGGATTACAAAGGGTGGCACCAGCTGACAGATGATAAGAGGGAAGAGGACTTCACCAGTGGAGTCTTAGAAGGTCGTTATTGAAAGCACATGTGGTTATCCTTCAGCAGACCCCTTCTATTTTATGCCATGATTAAACAAGCAACTTATGAATACATTTTCTGCACAGCATTCTAGTAATCTTAAAATCTTAAGGGGTTGTTGTTTTTTGTTTTGGTCAAAGGTAAAAATAATGTCCTTATTTCCTTATCAAATCATGTTTGTCTATGCCAAGATAATTGCCAGGAACAATTTGGATAAATGTCTCTCCGTGTCTTTTTCTTTCTATTAAATGGAATAATATCAAAATCCATGGTCCTTATCAAATACCACTCGTCATTTTAAAGCTTTCATCTAGGCCACTCATAGCCTTCACAAAATTCCACAAAGCAAATGAACCATTTTTTTTTTTTCTTTTACTAACTGGATAGGGGAACCTGGGACCTAAAAATACTCGGTAGCTTGCCCAAGGTAATAGAGTTAGTGCGTCATATGCAGTGCTTTACTTGGATAAATAGAAAGCTGGGCAGACATACATTTAGGAAGATATATGGAGACACAGTTTATAGTGTTTTAACATAAGTAAATTATTTGTACATGTTGCTGCCTTACTTCTCAGTGGCCAATGGTTGCTCTCTTTACTTTATTTAACAGTGTTTCAATCTTTTTAACTAACTATGCCATCACTTAACTGTGATCACCCTGGGACTCCTCTGAAGCATGCATGACAATGTTTCAGTCTCTATGTCTACACCACGTGTTTTAGTTCACTCATATTGATAAACAAAACATCAGAACCTGTGTAGGTAGTGGACCATGTCAGGAAACTTGGTACAGCTGAATGGGTTTACAAACCCTGACACCTCATCTCTGAGGACAGTAGGAATTTTACCTACTCCTGACCAGACTCCTGACCTGGACCGTATGACTACAACTCCCCACATAAAGAATGTGACCGCTGGTCATGTAGCACAGAACCCAGAGTTCTCCATGATAATGAGGCATCTAGGTAGGCCCTGAGGGTCTAGCCAATGAGCTTCTCTTCCTAGACATTCCTTCCTGCAAAAGGTATTTAATCTCTGGTCCACAATGAGGAAGTTGTATACATCCATTTTCCACAATGAACAATGAATAAACAGTATGGACAAGCAAGAACTGCTCTAATCAAGAATATTCCTGAGGGAAGCCATCGCCCTACAGAGCTCCCACCTAAGTCTCCTGCAGAAGGCCCCTCCATGCTCCTGGACATTCATTCACCCCCTGGTCTACCCAAGCTAATAAATAGAAGAATTTTTTTCACATACTTAGTCCTGAAGCTAGGTAGTTCAAGAACATTGCAAACTTGATTTTTGGTGAAGGCCTAGTGTCTGGACACTAGATTAAAACCTCTTGCTGTGTTCTTTCACCAAGTAGAAGGGTGAAGCTAGCCCTCTGGTGTCTCCTTTAAGAGAGTAGTAATCCCAACCATGAGTCTTCCACCTCATCCTGTAATGAACTTGCAAGAAGCCCTCCTCCTAAACCCACCATCTTGGAAGTTATGATTTCAGCTTCAAAACTTAATGACATGATCATTCAAACTACATCAGCCTACATAATCCCTTTCAGGGCTCTTAATGACTTCTAGTCCTGGATCAACCCACAATTTAAGAAAAATAACCAATGCACCACAGTCTAATGTCAAGCACCCATCTCTCCTCACCACTCCTGTCATAGGCCTACCTGCAGGGAGAGCCTTACTTCTTTCCTAGGTGGGACATAAAGTAGGGATGTGGTGACAATAAGTTCAAAAGCAAATATGTCTTGACCTACAGGGAAGCAGTCTTTCTTGGAAGCCAGCAGAAGCTGGTGAAGCCTCCCACATAGTAGGTACCTATATACTGATCACTTAGGGGACATACATAGTTGTCCTATGTCTTCAGGATGTAGGTGAAAGGTAGCTGACTGTAGCTGAGACCATTTTGTGAAGCAGGGACCCTTGAAGACCTTCCATTGTGACAGTGTGAGAATTCCAGGGTCTTCGTGGACAGGAAAAGATCTGCTGGGAGAAACCAAAGAAGAACTCCTTTGCTTACTGGATATGAAAACACACTGCATGTGGTATGAGATTCCCAAACAAAAATTAGTTAACATACATAGAGTTCAGAACCCCTGGAGTTTCAGACAAAGTTAAAAAAAAAAAATTCCACATATGGGTTTCCATAAACCGGCCATGATCCTAGCAAAGATGAGTTTGCAGTAAACAATTATATACCATCAGAACAAAGAAATCACCATAAAGGGGGAATAAAAGGTTTGCATAGGAAACACAGAAGAGCAAACAAACAAACAGAAGCCAAAACCCACAGAGAATTCAAAATAATAGAACAATATGAGAGGATAAGATAAACTTTTCATAGCAACTATAAAATAAAAACTAAGATGCTCAAAGAAGAGGGAAAATAAACATAAAAGATTCATTTGATGTGCTTTTCTAAGTCATTCATGGAGTCTTTATGGATTTCATTCGTTACCCTACAATTTCTTTATGCAGATGGTAAAGGGATTTAGTTCTATTTTCCTGTTGCCTAAGTTGCTTTTGTGGTCAGTTCTTTTGTTCACTGTTTTTGAAATGCCAATATGATCATAATACATTCCTAAATAGCATATACACACACACACACACACACACACACACACACACACACACACACACACACACATACACACACACATATATATATATATATACACACACACACATATATATACATATACACATACACATATACATATATATGCATGCATGCATGCCAGTCTACTGCAAGATGCTCTCTGCTCCAAAATCTACTGTTGTACCAATGCACTATTTTAATTAATTGACTTTTTTAGCTTGTTTTGGTGTTAGGTAGTTTGAGTTAGCTGTTCTGGTTTTGTGATAAAAATACCTGACAAAGTCCCCTTGAAGAACAAGGGCTCTGTCCTGCTTTAAAGGTCCAAGAGACACAGTCCATTGGGGTGGGAAAGTAAGATACCAGGGTGTGAAGCACGGACACATTGTGCCTACAGTCAGTAAGTAGAAGGTGGTAGATGCGGTTACTCTGCTCCCGTTCTCCTTTCTAATCAGTATAGGATCCCAGCCAGTGAACTGGTACCACCCACATTTAAGGTGGGTCTTTCCATCTTATAACATAATCTAGAAATTCCATTGCAGACATGCTCAGGGATTCATTTACATGGTGATGCTAAATCTCATCAAGTTGACCATCAAGATTAACCATCCCAGTTAGGAAAATTATCTTTCATAATTTTTCATATTCTGCAGTTTTTAGAGGTTTAATTTTTTAATTTTTTACTTATGTGTATGTGTATCTCTATATATATCTCTGCATCAGCAGAGGTCAGAAGAGAGTGTCAAATCACCTGCACGTGAAGTTACAGGCAACTGTGAGCCTTCAGATATGAGTGCTGGGAACAGGACTTGGGTCCTCTAAAAGAGCAGCCAATGTTCTTAACCTCTGAGCCTCTCTCCCATTCCCATATTCCGTGTTTTTAAAAAGTTATATTCTACCTTTTAAATTCTAGGTCATGTGTTTAGTTTAACTGGGGTGTGTTAATTACTGAAATGTGAAGGAGAAAGGATTTCTTTTGGCTCATAGTTGTATTGGCTAGTTTTGTGTGTCAACTTGACACAAGTTGGAGTTATCACAGAGAAAGGAGCTTCAGTTGAGAAAATGCCTCCATGAGATCCAGCGGTAAGGCATTTTCTCAATTAGTGATCAAGGGGGGGGGGGGCCCTTGTGAGTGGTACCATCTGTGGGCTGGTAGTCTTGGGTTCTATAAGAAAGCAGGCTGAGCAAGCCAGGAGAAGCAAGCAAGCCAGTAAGCAGCATTCCTCCCTGGCCTCTGCATCAGCTCCTGCTTCCTGGCCTGCTTGAGTTCCAGTGCTGACTTCCTTTGGTGATGAACAGCAGCATGGAAGTGTAAGCCGAATAAACCCTTTCCTCCCCAACTTGCCTCTTGGTCATGATGTTTGTGCAGGAATAGAAACCCTGACTAAGACAATAGTTTAAGGTCTGTAATGTAGAAGGGTGTGGGGTGTGGCAGCAGGAACAGCACTCAGCTGTGACAGCAATAGGAGGCTGTTTGTTCACATTTCAGTAGACTGGGAAGCAGAGAGATGGAGGTGCTGGCAATCAGCTGGCCTTCTCCTGTTTTTCTCTTCAGCCCATGAAATAGTGACATCCATCATCAAGGAAGGCTTCCTCTTCAGTTAATTCTGTCTAGAAATACTTTCAAAGACATTTTCAAATGTATGCCTCATTAAAGCCCTAGGCAAATTTACTACACACCCTGTTCTCTCTTCTCTCTCTCTCTCTCTCTCTCTCTCTCTCTCTCTCTCTCTCTCTCTCTCTCTCTCTCTGTGTGTGTGTTCATATGTATATAAATAGAAGGACAGATGTGTCATTAGTCAAGTGCCACCCATCTGTTTTCAGACAGAGTTGCTCATTAGCCTAGAACTTGCTATGTAGGCTATTTTGGATGCCCAGAGAGCATCCACCTGTGTCTGTCTCTGTAGTACCAGGATCGCAAGTGACCACAGCCATGTCTGTTTTTTATACTGATCCTGGGAATAGAACTCAGGCCCTTGGGCTTGACAGGAAAGAAATTTACTGACTTAGCTATCCCCCTTGGCCTAGCATTTTTCTGATCCAAGTTAACAGCAAAGATTAACCACCACAAGGGTTACATTGCTACCAAGAGAGTAAAAATTAACTCTTGGGGTATGAAAACCTTGCATTTTATGTGCATGTATTAACAGATGTGCCTGCAGTATTAATGTTTTTAGGGGAACAGTCAGAGAAAGTATTACCTAGCTCCTGGGTATAATGATATTAATACTAATAATGATGAAGATGATGATTTATAAAAAGGGGTGGGAAGACATTTTTCTAGATGATCTGTGGAATTAGCTTGTCAATTCTTAATTCTTATTTTTTGCAAAAGAAGTCCCTGGATACCAGAGCCATGACGTGATTTGACCTAGGTTACAATGCAAATTCAGAGCGGATCCAGGTGGAACACCCACTCATGACTTTCAGTTCTAGCTTCTTTCCATTGTACTGCTGATTGTCATCCATGTTGGCCCCCTGGATATTAAATCCCTCCCAAGTCTTTGAGCAGGTTCTGCACATTGGACGACTCAGCACAGGCTGCCTGTCACCCTACGGAGTCGTGGAGAACCATTTCTGAATCTGTCTGCCCAAGGGCCTGGCTCTCCCTTCCCCAACAGCCTTTTCCTTTCCAGAGCCTGATTAGTTGACAGTGGTGTTAACTGAGGCCCGGTGGGTGAACACAGAGTGCTGAAGAACTGGACAGAGGGGAACAAAAGTCCTGTGGGATCTGTTGCTCAGAAAACGGGAGGAAAAGAAGAGAAAGGCAACAGGAGAGTAAGAGCATCACTGCTAAGGAAGGATGGGGTAAAATGTGGGGCACTGCTGAGGCAGAACTTAGTAACACAGCTCCTCTACACTTGTGTGCTGTGATGCTCAGCCTGACTGCCTACTTGGTTGTACTGCAATAATTCTAGGGTCTGCAAAGGTGTTTCCAGAGAGGATTAATTAAGTGAGGAAGAGCCATCACATAGGCTAAGGTCCTACATGGCAGGAAAAGGAGAAAGAGAAAGCCTGATCCTACAGTTTCTTCTCTTGCTATCCCTCTTTGTCCCTCTGTGTCTCTGTCTGTGTCTCTGTGTCTATGTATCTCTGTGGCTCTCTCTGTCTCTGTCTCTCTCTGTCTCTGTCGCTCCCTCCCTCCCTCCTCCCACCTCTTCCTGGTCACCATGTTATGAGCAGCTCTACTCTTTCATGCCCTAACCATCATAATAAATTATAGCCACTGAGACCATGAGCTAAAAACCATAAAGCTTTCCTCACTTCAGTGGCTTTGCTCGAGTTTTTGTCACAGTGACTGGAAAGTTAACGTGCACACAAATAAGACTCTTCAAGTGATACCTAAGCAATGTAAACCAAAGCTTCAGATTCTCATAGAAGCTGTGATTCTCCTTCCTGCCAGCTCACACCTCCTTAGAAGGTCTGCCGACTAACAGTGAGACAAGGCATATTACCAGCCCTTTGCACATTTACTTATTTTTAAATAAGATTGTATTTTTCCTTGTTTCTCGGATTGGCTTAAAATTCCTGAACTCCAATAATCTCCCCGTCTCAGCCTTCTGTGTGATGAGGAGCTCTGGCCAGGGCTGTTCTATCTATATCTAGATGTCTTTATACCTTCATCTAGACTTTCATTCCAACCAATTCTGCTGCTTCTGTTTCTTCAGCAAGGAGCAACAGTGAGGAAAGGAAGTTGAGACACTGCAAGTTTACTTTCCAGGTGGCATCTGTGAATCTCTCTGTGTTGTTAAATGTCCTTTGGCCTTTGTCATATCAGGCCCTAATGAATCCTTTTGGGATATCTTTAAAGTGTTCTGGAAAGCCACCCATGACCCTCGGAACTAAGATCCTCTCCCTTCCTCTCCCCTCCTCTCCCCTCCCCTCCCTTCCTCTCCTCTTCCTTCCCCTCCCCTCCTCTCCTCTTCCCTCCCCTCCCCTCCTCTCCTTTTTTCTTCTTTGCTCTCTCTACCATGCAAGATAGCCAGATAGAATCCATCTGATAATTTCACGGCCTGGTGTGCACTTCAGTGTAGTCTCTCATGGTATCAGAGCTGAGGGAAAGGTGGCCTATCACTTCTGAGGTCGGGTTATAAAACATCTTGCACCCTCTTTCTTATTCTCCCTCCCAATTTGCTCCAGGGGAAGCCAGCTGCTATATCATAAGCAACCCTACTAAGGGAGCAGATGGTCAGGGGCCGAAACTCTCTCGATGAGCCAATGAGTGAGCCTGGATCCAGACCCTACAGTTCTAACCATGCCTTCAGATGACTATAGTGCAACACACACGTCCAATGCAGCCTCCTAAGATTCTGAACCAGAATTATTCAGCCCTGAGCTGATCCCTGATTTCTGCCATTAAGAGTTGTATAAGATGGCAATTATTTGCTATTCCATGCTGCTAAATTTTAAGATAATTAGTCACTTGATAATAGACAACTAATACACTTCAAGTCTGGACCTAAGAACAAATGCCAGGGATTGCTTCATCCCTGAAATCCGACCTGTTAGGAATGGTTATCTCCGGAGAAGTCTAGCCAATCATTTTCCAGAAGTATCCACTTAATCCAAAGAAAACATCCACCCTTGGCCTGTTCCATTCAGAAGTACAGTGCATCTGATTGTGGCCTTCTCTCTTCCCCTTACCCCACAGAGGGACAATAGTATCCCAAGAATTTCTATGTGCCCCAGTTGGGAATAGGCTGTGTATTGGTTGCTGAAGCCACATAAACTCGGTAACTTAAAGCAAAGAAACACATCCTTAATTTGCTGGTGGTAGGTGGGATTTAGGTTCACCAGAGAATCGAGAGGCACTGTTTCCTCTTCTCTTAGACTTCCCGCGGATCTAGGCCTCCCATGCCTTATGACTGCAGTCTTTGCCTGTATTTTCACAGCCTTTTCCACATCTCTTCTACCATCTATTATAATGACACACTATTAGACTTAGTCCAACCTGGGTAACCTAGGATGTCATCATTAGATCCTGAATTATATAAACAAAGAGTCTTTTCTAAGTGAGACCACAGTCATGAGTTCTGGTAATTGGGACATGGACATATCTTTAGGGCGGTTTTATTTCAATGATAGTTCTTTTCTCTCAACAATAACCTAAGTGTCGAGGAAATAATATTCTGATCACTCTTATGTCCCTGCCCCTCCACCTCATCTAGCTTGAGGGGGCTAGCAACCCACTTTATAGCTTTTGACTTTCATTTTGTCTGGAGGTAGGTGTTGTGTCTAAGGATAAACCAATTATATCTTCTAAAATTTGCCTCTTGGTTATCTAGCATAGCTATTTATAGTCATCCCTTTCACTGTTATATTTG
Organism: Uromys caudimaculatus; assembly: GCA_028551405.1. Lineage (NCBI taxonomy): Eukaryota > Metazoa > Chordata > Mammalia > Rodentia > Muridae > Uromys > Uromys caudimaculatus. The sequence goes on along the minus strand of CM052709.1, from coordinate 68,321,412 downwards.
TCCTAAATTAGGGTTCCATGGGCTACCATAATTAAAGTTTGTACCAGCATTCAGCAAGGCTTACATCTCAGCATTCAGCATCCTTCTAGATTTTGAATCCTAGGGACTCAGACATCTATGAGATGACAAAATAAGTTTTATTTCACGTGCAGTTACAGTTGTTATTAATATTCAATTCCTTAAAGGTGAGTGCTTCAGAGTGCTGGAGTAATGTGAGCATGTAATGAGTATGTGTCATGAGGAAGAAGAAAGGGAGAAAAGGTGAGTGTTTCAGGCGCTGTCTCTTCAAAAAGCAAGGCTGGAAAGATCCAATCTGAAAATGCACCAGGAATCATGAGCAAGAACCATCACCCCAAAAGGCCTTTAGCATCTGGAGTTATAAAAAGAACATTTGGCAGTACCTAGCTTATGGAGAAAGAGCAGGGCATTTGCGGATATTAAGGTAGAGCCACTGATTACTAAACATTTTTCTAAGATTAATAATAGGTTCAGATCAGGCCTGGCAGTTGGTGGTGGGAACAATCTAACAGTCCAAGAGTGATGACCACTCAGCCAAAGCCACTAATCTGTGGAAACTTTATCATCATTGGATAGACTAGTCAACTCCACTCATGATATTTAAACCTCAGATTTCTAGGACCCAGTCTGAGTAGGTGTGAGGAAAATGGGCATGGTCCATAGTCTGGGGTCCTCATTTATATAATCTCAACACATTTGTTTGTATGGCATGCTTTAGCGTCAGCTCTATTCAAGTCACTGGAGATTTACCATCTCTTTAGGTCCCAATTTTTTCCTGAGTTTGATAAGTGTGCTGTCTCCATTCTTGGTGTTCTTATTTGGCGATGATAGGCACCTCTTTAACTGGCTAGTTACTACTACTCAGATTCTAGATACTATCAGATATGTTACCATGTCTAAAATTTCATCCAGATAACACCTCATGCCACTCTTCCAAGGCCTGATAGACACACGAGTTACAAATGTCCCAACTCTTTCTGCTGCTGTGCCCAGGGTGAATATAATTTTTTGAAGTTGTTTATTCTGCAAGAGTCAAGTTTGCTTAGAGTGACTTGCTTATGTGCCTTCACTTCTAGACCCCAGGTACTTTTCAAAGAGATAAAGGTGGAAATTTTACTTCCTTACCAGCATTTACCCTTAGAATCTAGTGAACAGGCAGGACTCGGTAAAACTTTCTTGAATAACTAGAACAGCCAATGGCGTTCATGATTTCTGAACCATGGCACCTCCATGGTAGCGATATGGTGGGAGATCTGAGGAAAGTAATACCCTAATATGGAGAAGAAGCACCTGGAGTTAGACTCCAACACTTCAGAAGTAGCTCTTCACTTTTCTCTTCTCTGAACATTAGTGTGGCATAATAACATAATGGGAAACATTGTATTTTATATAATACAGACAAATGTGCTTTGCATATCAAGCACACTATTAGTGCAGGGTTTCAGTTTATAAGAACGATATAAATAATGAACTGCATAGTAACTACTCTTTAATGTGGACAGTTGACTGTCTTTCAGTCATTGAAGGTCACTTTAATAATGCAACTTGGCAAAAATTGTTCAAATTGGATTCACTTTTAATTTGCATATATTATAATGAAGGGCAAGAGAATGTTCATTTTGCTTATAAGAATGGGAATACATACTTTGGAAGGCTAATAATTCAAAGAAAATCTAATAATTATTCTTTTTACAAAATCATTGAGCTATGTGGGGACTATTCATTTATCATTTATCTTGTGTATTTCTAGCTAGAATAAAATTGAGGGGCAATAAATCCAGGGCTTAGAAAACAAATAAATCTTTGCATTCTAATTTGGGTTTTACCTTTTTTTTTCTGCTATGCCCTGACTTGAACAAGTATATAGGGCATTCTGAACATTAGCTTTCTCACTAACAAAAAAGGGACAGTATACTCTTGTCATGTTTTAGTTTTTCAGAGGAAATTAGTAATTATACAACACCAAAAATATATCACTATAGCATAGGCATAGTAACTTCTTTTTCCTAAGTAAATGATGACCTTGTAACTTCTGAAATTCATATTATGAAGTTCAATTATTTTCAAAATAATCATGGCTCCATGATTGAAATTTATCTAAGTCCCCACATTTATACACATTTCTCACATTTATATTAGCACGCTGCTCACCTGCTATTTGCTGGGTTTTGTTCTTGAATGGAGCAGGATGGAGCCAGGTAAGGCTGGATGGAATGCCCATCGTAACTGGAGGGACAGGTCACAAATGATTGACTGATCCATATGTTTAAAAGTGTTATGGAGAGAAGAAGGTGGGGTAAAAGAAATGTGTTAGATCAGTCTTGACTAGAGGGTAGCTGTAGAAGAGTACCGAGACGCATCATTGAAGTGGAATTATGGGCGAGAATGGTCCACACAAGGACCTTGGAAGAGCACTGGACAGAGGCAGTCAGACAGCTACAACTCTTTATTGGATACTCACATAGGCAGCCTTGGCTAGGTAGATATGGAGGAACTGTGGGAAGGGAAGACTAGAGTCTGAGTTTCTGATCACAATCATAGCTAACTGAAGGGTTCTGACTGGGGGATGGCTGGAGATCAAGTGAGTTTCTAAAATAAAGGCTATTGGAAATTTTTCCATTTGTTTCAGAAATAAATAATTTGAATAGTTGTCTTCTCTGTTATTCAGTAACATCAAACTTCTAGAATAGTACTTACAAACTAATTTATCTTCAAAACACATTCCAATGTTCTCATTATATTCCCCCCTAAAAAAAATCCCATCTCCCAAAGGTCTCTCTACATTGTGGGGGAAAAAAACAGTTGTATTTGTTAGAATGTGCTTTATAGTCTCAAAATGCTGGGTTAAAGGGTTTCTTTAAATGAGCTGCCATGAGTTAGACTGTCTGAATACTGGAGATTACTCCATAATTTGTTTTCTGCCAAAGAGCTAATGCATTCAGCACATTGTATTTATTAAAGCTTCTAGACTTCTACCCTTTGCTCTCTAATTAGGCTTTCCTTGTTACTGTGTAGAGCAGGAAATATGACTGTTGAATTCCCTCAACCTAATGAGTCCTAGCCAGGAGCTGAATTAGAAGGGAAAGCCTCTGACTTCTGTTCAGTGGTGTTCAACCAGAGCATTCAATCTTGAGGCTGGGAATCCTGAAAGAGAGGCTTATGTCAGAATGGGCCTGGCTACCTTGGCTGTGTGACTCCTACCCACTAAATTCTTAGCTATTTGTCATGATAACAGAAGAACGACTCAACATGAACATCAAAGGACTCAAGACATTGTTTGGGGGCAAGGGAGATGGCTCAAAGGTAGTAAAGTCTACAAACATGAGTCGTGCATAGCAATATATTTACTCATTTGAATGGAGTTAAAAAACAGACACTATTGCAATATACTATCTTCAAACATAGCTACTTCTCATGGAGAATTCAGTATCATGCAGGATAAAGGTACCTCATCCAAGAAAATTTAGTGACAAGCCCAGAAGGAAGCCATTATCAAACAGTTTCACCTGTACCAACATCCACGTCATTGATCCCAAGAGTAGCAAAGCATAAAGCCTCACAGAGTAGTTTGTGTTGGCATCTTTTTCTTTTTTCCTATGGTGTATGAGATTATGCCCATCTCTTTGCATTATGCAGAGTGTTTGACCATTTATATGTTGTAAGACGGAGCACTTTCAGTAATAAACCTGTCACTTACTGAGGCAGTGATGGAGTTGATATAATGCAGGCAAGCTATAGGAATTCCACTTGAGGAATGCATATTTTGGGTCTGCCCCAACATCAGTTCCGGTAAGAGGAGTGGGACTTTTCATTTCAACCCCTGGTCCTTTATCAGATACTAAACACCAACCACTTGGCTTTATTGTTGGTATTGTTGGTTTTGTTTTTTTCTAGACAGGATTTCACTGTGTAGCTCTGGCTGCCCTGAAATTTGTTCTGTTCACCAGGCTGGCCCTGAACACACAGAGATCCACCTGCCTTTGCCTCCCGAGTGCTGAGATTAAAGGTGTGTGCCACTACCACCCATTTTTGCTTTTCAATTCGAATATGCGTCTTTAGTCAATCTCTCAGAATCTTTCCACCTTGGCCCCTGTTATCCAGCTTTAAGTCTTCTGTACAGATCGTTATTCTCAGTTTAGGGCTTCTCGCTTTAGCCTCAACCGTTGGGCCTACTGTTTAGAGATGTTTGTGCTCAAGCTGTAATCCCTGCTAGAACCCGAATATGTCTCACCATTTCTGGAAGATCCATGCTAAAATGATTGCCACTGAAGTTCATTTCCATGAAGAATTTATCCAGAGGGTGTGAGTGTAAGAAATCGATAAATCAGCATTTGGTCACCTCAGACATTAGAGGGGAAGAAAAATCATTAGATCAACAAAAACACATTGTTATTCAGCTTTATCCATCCCTCTACCCATTTATCCATTCACCTACCCTCCTCTTCATTCATGAAAACAAGCAGTAATGACCTGGATCATTCATGAAAACAAGCACAAATGACCTTAGGCCCTATAACAACAACCCTGAGCATCCCAACATGTGATATGAGTCACCATCAAATTTCAGCTTAAAAGCATGCACATTGTCAAGTAATTAAGAAATAAAAGCTGATGGTTCATTTTTAAAATAAAAGTATCTTGCGTCAACCTAGGTCCAGCTATGGACTGTTGGCAACTTGTCAAGTTAGCTACCTTTATCCAAACTCTGCTAGTCTAGCTACCTCCCTTCTCAGACTAGAAGTTGGTAATTTACTAGACTAGAGTGGTAAATTACTAACAGTCAAACTTGCCTAATGACCACCAGGTATAATAAGGCAACATACCTGATAAGCTTTCAAATAGAGGGGGTATAAAACATAGAAATGAACCTCTGCGTGGTCTCTGTGGAGAAACAGACAAGTATTAAGTGACAGAGGGAAAGGTATAAGACCGCCCCTCCTAATTACTCAGCCAATGAGGAAAGAGAAGAAGGCAGCCATCCTGATTACTCAGCCAATGAGTAAGAAGAGAAGGCAACCATGTTTAGGGTGATAAAAATCATTCTCTGTATTCAATCAGCAACCTGACTGTCTTAGTCAGGATTTCTATTCCTGCACAAACATCTTGACCAAGATGCAAGTTGGGGAGGAAAGCGTTTATTGAGCTTACTCTTCCATGTTGCTGGTCACCACTAAAGGAAGTCAGGACTGGAACTCAAGCAGGTCAGGAAGCAGGAGCTGATGCAGAGGCCATGGAGGGATGTTACTTCCTGGCTTGCTTACTTGCGTCTCCTGGCTTGCTCAGCTGGCTTTCTTACAGAACCCAAGACTACCAGCCCACAGATGGTACCACTCACAAGGGGCCCTCCCCCCTTGATCACTAATTGAGAAAATGCCTTACCGCTGGATCTCATGGAAGCATTTTCTCAACTGAAGCTCCTTTCTCTGTGATAACTCCAGCTTGTGTCAAGTTGACACAAAACCAGCCAGTACACTGACATTCTAGGTAGACTCCTAGCCTTGTGAAGCTGTAAAATAAAACTGCCTCACTTTCTTACTACGGAGAGGAGCAGCTTCATTCCTCACAATTAATTACCTAATAATCAGTCTGTTTGCCCACATTTCACTCATTTCAAATGAAGAAAATGTGTGAAGGAAAGAGATGTGGACATAGTGGCTGGCCATCTGCTGGGAGGTGGGATTTCTGAAATAGATTCCTGTATTGGCTAGTTTTGTGTGTCAACTTGACACAAGCTGGAGTTATTACAAAGAAAGGAGCCACCTTTTAGGAAATGCCTCCATGAGCTCCAACTGTAAGGCATTTTCTCAATTAGTGATCAAGGGTGGGAGGACCCATTGTGGATGATGCCATCCCTGGGCTGGTTGTCTTAGGTTCTATAAGAGAGCAAGCTGAGAAAGCCAGTAAGTAACATCCCTCTATCGCCTCTGCATCAGCTCCTACTTCCTGACCTGCGTGAGTTCCACTCCTGACTTCCTTTGGTAATGAACAGCAATGTGGAAGTGTAAGCTGAATAAACCCTTTCCTCCCCAACTTGCCTCTTGGTCATGATGTTTGTGCAGGAATAGAACCCCTGACTAAGACAGTTCCTATTGCCCAAGGTCTAACGTCCTACCTAGAAAGCTATTTAACTGTTAGAACATCCAGAGGTATCTAGTGAATACGAAATCCAAAAACACCAACAGAAGCTTCCCTCAAGCTTCTGAATTTCAGGGAGTAACCAGAATGACAAGCTAGAAAAAGGTACAGGAAATGAGATGTTTGCCTCAGGCCTTCTCTTTCTTGTCATTTTTTTTGCAAAGTCATACCATAACCAGAAGTCTCCTTATTGATTAGCCACAAAAAACCATCATTAGAAATCCTAAGCAGCTCCATTTCCTGTGATCACTGTATGTGAAAACCTCTGTGCAAAACCAAACAGAATCAGAAATTGATGTGGATTTAGAACAGAGAATGGCAAGCAAATGTCTAATGGCTGAAACTATGAAGTCAGGGTACCTTGTGACAGGCAGAAATTTACATTCACATTCACGCAAGAAATGATGACACCCAAAATCTGGGGGACTGGCTGCCTATATCTGAGGGATTTTGTGAGTTGCTTTACACGGGCTAATCCCTGAAAGCAAGATCTATCTCATTGTCCTTATAACTCCCCCATATATAGTGTAATGTCTTGCAAATAAAGATTCAACTATGTATTTTTCAAATAAAGGAACCATGTTCAAATTCAAATTAGACAACCATGCCCTTTATGTATCAAAAGTTCATTTCATTAATGTCAATGTTATCTATTGTTGAATGGATAAAAATAAACCCAATAAGGAATATTCAAATCAAAATGTGAAAAACTGAAAGGTTGTTTCCCTTAAGAAGTAATAGTTGATGGATAGATAGCCTTCCAAGTTGATAATGTTTTCTGTGCTATCTTTTTTTCACAGTTACACGCAGTAGAGAGAACATAAGCAAAGTCTTCAAGCATACAAAGAGGAGATTCTCTTTCATTTCCCACACCCTTGCTGAATTCTTTCACTCACAGGAGCTCATTGAACCCTTGGAAACACCTTGTGAGTATGATCTCTGTTTTCTCAATGCTGTGGGGAAGAGTCTGTTGGCTCCCTGAGCTTTGTGATCCAAGAAGTCTGCACAAACAGCAGACGAGCCGGACTGTTATATAGCTCCACTCACTTGGTTGGCCTCTTGTCATGGGAAAAGTCCTTTTGTCACAGTTCTCAATGCCTCACGAGTTCAAAAGAGAGACTCTGATAGACTTTGAAGATAGGGGTGTCCATCATTTGTGTGTCTGAGAAGCAGACATTATGGGAGGTGCTGGGCCTGGACTGATGAACCAAGAATGGATTCAGCTTTGCCCTATTGTGTGCTGGGAGAAGGTTGTAAATTGAGGCCACTTAAATGGTACCAAGAAGAGACTGTCATTAGAGCTTGTTACTATAAGGGCTAAATCAATCGGAATAGATTTTGGCAAAGACATACTGTTGGACATTGGAATGGGAAGGGCTTTGAGAGAAAAAGAGAAGTGCTCAAATGTGTACTCATTTAGGCCATTGAGCTGCGTTCACAGTTCATGCTAAGGAGATGTAGGCTATCTCACATGATCCACGAAGGCTGTGTATTTGGCTTTCCTAATTGTTCCTAAGTTAGAAGCTTCTGAATATTGAGAAGGTTGTTAGTTATTAATCAAATCAGGCTTTTGAGGCAACTGGGACTTCCTGGAATGTTTAAGGCACAATAGTTCGTCTCTTTCCACTGGTTACTTTTGGGTTCCTTGGCTCATGGAAGGTTGTAGGCCAGAGTTCTTTATTTATAGGTAATCTGGCCTCTGTTTCTTTGGTTGTTGGTCTCTTGAATGTTGATAGATTTCTTAAAAGCAAGATATCTACTCTGGGTTCATTTTAAAGATAAGTACCTATCTCAAAGTATCAATGAAGGATAACAGCTTTTTAATAACCCGTCACTATAGTTTGGGCTAAGCCTGTTAGGCACACTTCTTCAGATGGGAGTCTCAATGATCCTGTGAAGCAAATGCTGTTCGTACTCAATTCTATAGGTAGGAACAGGAGTATTGGGCCCCAGAGAGATCAAGCAATTTGCCTATTGTCCCTAAGACTGAAAGTAGAGAGAACTTTTCACCATATTAGTGACTTTGGGCTTTTTACTATTGTCTCCAAGTTTCTGGTGTCCCTGGGTAGACTCAGTAAATAACAGCCCCTTTCTTATAAAGTTAGACTGTGGTGAGAGCCACCCACACTGTTGCAGAAGTGCAGGATAAGGTCAGAATCATTGAGCATCTTGAGGACAAAATAAAAGTATGATTTCCTCAGAAAGATAGACAAGAACAGACAAAAGGGGCTTTCAATGAGGGTAGACCTAACTAGAAAAAGGGATTTTGCTTAGGGTAAGCTGCTCATCTCTAGTGATAGCTTATCTTTCTTTTATCCTTGGCATTTCTGTGGTTCAGAGTCAAGTAGGTGGAGCAGCAAAGTACCATGTAGATGTGGGAAGGGAAGTTTCTAGAAATAAGCTGCAACTACAAAGGCTGATTGACTCGTTAGAACCTCAACGAGGTAGAGAAGTTGGAATGGTATAGGCCCAGAGCCAGGGCATCTAGAGTCAAGTTTAGGCCACTTTGTTGCCCAACCCTGAATGTGACCCAGCATCCTTGTGCCTATCAGGTAGATCCTTTTGGAGTGTGTGAGCCTACCCTAGTTCCCACCATCTGAAAGGCTGAGAGTGCCATCAGACAGCATCTGAGACCTATAGCAAACCTTCCCTGCTCTACTGTCACCTATGCCTCTGATGTTTCCCTCAATGTATTTGAAAAGTGCATTGATTTATGATTTTTTTGTTCCATAAGTGTAAAAACATCACAAAACTGCAACTATGTTACAATATGGAGTAACATAAATCTGTATTCCCTGGCCATGGTCACTTATATTTGTCTAGAATAAACTATCATTCCTGTTGAGAGAAGAGCTGTGTTTCTTATGCTCACAATGACAGTAGTATGTTGAAGACATTCCATCAGTCTTGTCATGCCCCTGTCCCCTAAACTAACAATGACTTGAGCATTATGTAGGTTTGCCCATTACTACAAATTCTATGCACTTGTTCGATATGGTTGTGTCTTTGCTTTCAGACTAGAAAAAGGAACTTCTGAGCACAAGCCTTTGCATATAGTGTGTCCAGTACGTTTGACTAATGAACCAAGAGAGGAAAAGAAAATCATTGTTCCTTTCTGTCTGCAAGACAATTCCTTGGAGTTCTAGGAAACAAAAATGTAACTTAAAGCACTATTTTGCCCTTAATGGATAATTTCCATGTATTCATAGCATGTGACTTTAAATGATTCAAAAAATTTCTGTAACATATATAAAATGTTTCCAAATAATTTGGGATTTTTTAAATTAAAATTCCAATATTGTTTAATAGATAGAAATTTCTTGACTGCTTTAATCTTTAAAATACCCTATGGTGTTTATCTAGAATTCTATCCTCTTCCATTTAAAATGGTAATAGTAATGTAGCATAAGTATTATCAGGACAACATTCAGAGAAATTTTAGATCTTGTCTGAGCATAGCACCTATAAGAAAGGATAGGCACTCTTACTACTCCCGTGGGATGGGGAAAGGCACTTGAGAAGCTTCATTAACTCCTATGAGGCACTGATGTCCTATTTGGTAAATAGCTGCTCAGTGTTCTAGTAGTGTAGTGCCTTTGGAACCAAAGTCTTGGCTGAGGTCTAGAAATGCCAGTAACCTGGTATGTTCTCTGAATGAGATGAGCCCACACTCATGGAAGCAAAACCACTCCATGGTGAGTTATGTATAAAGAGTGCTTTTTTCAATTCATAATTAGTTATTATGCCTTATCCTTAATAACCAGTGGAGTCTCATTCAATCTCTCTGTTTCCATCTCTCTCTCTGTCTCTCTCTCTCTGTCTCTCTCTCTCTCTGTCTCTGTCTCTCTCTCTCCCTCTCCCTCTCTCTATTTCCTCCTTTCTTCCTCTCATCTCCACTGACCAAGAATCAGTTTTTTAAATGACAATTCTCCAAAGATTGTCCTATTGAGAAGTGCTCTTTTGGAATTGAAGGCATGACCTTTGAACCTCACTAAGACCACCACTAATGTAAGTGCCTAAGCAAATGGTGGAATGTGGTGAAATATGCTTCAAGGTTCCACGTACCTCGTCTCTGCCCCTCTCTATACAGGTCTATGTTTCTGGTTTCCTATCCTATCTGCTCCTGCGTTCCTGGCTCTGCATTTGTACTCCCCTATGTAGACTTGCATCTCTTTTTTGCTTCTGTTATACTAGAAAATGGATGGCAAACTCTACTTTCACTCTGCAACCATAGAAACCAGTCCTAATGCTAGCCATCTAATAGCTGTGTCAACAAGCTCAGTTCCAGAAATGTAGAAGGGGAGAGTACACATAGCCAATGAGTCAGTAAAGGTCAAAAATAAAATGCCATGACTGGTCAGTGGGAATTTAAAATATAATAATGAAGAATTGTACTTATTTTCTTTAGTATTACTGTAGCTATGAGACTGAAAACCTGTGCCTAGCACTTTAGGCACTGTAAAAAACAACAACAACAACAACAAAAAAAAATGGGTTATAACCATTACCAGATGAATCTAAACTTCCTCTAGTTTTAGAAAGGATACTTAACTTTTGTAATAATCTTTTTGAAGTCTTTTTCAAATACCCAAGTCATGAATTGACCCATGACACCTGACCTTTCCTGACATTTCTATCCAGTAGCGATATGCTTTGAATATTCACTGTTTCCTCCATAAGTTCAGAAGATGAATGTTTGGTCTTCTCCAGGTAGGAAAACTCTCTTTTGGAAGGCTCTTGAAACTTTAGGCAATGGGTCCTAGCTGGAGGAAGAAAATCAAAGAGGACATGTCTTTGAAGGTTATATCTGCCAATCCCCATACCCCGTATGCTCTCTCTGATTCCTTGGCATGAGTTCAAGTCCCTCCTTTGTCTCATATCCCCAGTGCTATGATGTTCTGTAGGGTATTTTGTCCTAGCTATGGTAAAGTACGAGAGAAGTCCATGATGCAGGGGCCTTTTCTGCATGCCAATTCAATACTTTGTGATCTGACACCAGTTTAATACACAATTAGCACACTTGAATTCAGTTACATTCCTTAGAGCTGGTATCTGTAGGAGATGGCTGCCTCAGAGTGACAGAATACAGACAAGGGACTCTGAATGACATTATTCAGTGCTATCCCCACCCCCTGCTCATCTATGCCCTACTTTTGGAGAATTTAATTTTCAGCCTAATAGAAGGAGTTTATATTCCAAATAATTTTCTCTAGAATGGGTAATACTCACTGAGAGGTTATACGGGCTCTCTCAACCCCAGGAGGACTGTCCATTTAAAGGTTGGGGATCTCAAAAGGATTAAATGGAAAAGTGAATATTAAAGTGTTTTATAAAGTGTAAATTATACAGGAAAAGAAAAGGACGGGTGCACCTGTGTGACTTGGACCTCATTGTTATGTAAATCCTGCCTGAGCCCTCAGGTCCTGCTCAAATCTCCTGCAAATCCCAGCTCTCATCTCTCTCTTCTCCTCCCCTAAGAACCAGGAACTGGCATGTGATGTGATTTCACATTTTATGTACAGAAACTGTCATATGGCCCGGTTGTTTTCTCTTCAGCCTTTATGGGCAAAGGCCATGTAGTCCCAGGAAGTAGGTACCTGATGTCTTTATTGATCTATCATGAAGAGATAAAGTTGTCAGACAGGAAATGCTTACCCAGCAACCTTGTGTGCACCTGTGTTCTCCTGTCCATCTCACTTCTGATTTTCCGTTTGCCAACACTGGCATCCCAAGGCAGTTGTGAGCATCGTCCCATTGGATAATGTATGTGAAAAACCATCACAAGCTGTAAACATCATGCTGACTACAAGTGATTAATGCTGCAGAGTTAGAGTCAAAAATCCCAGCCAGAATATCAAATGAGTCAATCTCCGATGCACCATCAATCAACTGGAGGTGTTTTTTTTTTTTTTTCTTCTCCAGATTAAATTCAGTAAGGTAGATTATGGTAGAACCTGGGAGTTAGAAAATCTTCATCGCAAATTCTAGATTTCCCATTGGCTTCTATGTAGTCTGAGCTTCACTTTGACAGTCTGTAAAACTGAAAAGTTATATAGGACCATTTCAAAGTTCTTTTCTGTGTCGGCAAGTAAACTTACCTCTTAGTATTATTTATTTGCATAAAATATGAAGCACAACAAAAAAGAATATGCTATGAAAAATAGGCTAAATTAATTTTTCTCGAACAACATATGATCTTTGACCTCCAAATTCTCCTTATCCTGGATTCTATCTATAAATATGAATAACTCTAAAATCATTCTTATGTGAATGTTAACGTGTGCAGGTATATGTGTAGGTTTATATGTAAATATATGCATGTGTGTATGGAGATCAGAGGTTAACTTCAGCTGTTGCTCTTTAGGTGTTTTCCCCTCCCCTGTTTGTGACAGAGTCTCTCACTGGCCTAGAACTCCACAAAAAGACTTAAGAATATAGACAAGGTTGTGATCATAAGCATGCTTCTTATATGGGTTATGGAGAATCTAACTCAGGTCCCCTTGTAAACCCTTCACTAACTGAGCTATCACCCAAATCCCCCAAGTTATTTTCAGTGGAGGGAGCCCTAAGTGAACCCACACAACCAAAGAAGATGGCAATAGAGAGATCTTGAAAGGATTTTGCCAGGAATTCCAGAGGAAGGCACAAAGAGATTTCACGAGGAAAATCAGATAAACACCTGGCATCGAAGCTTGGCAGAATGATGACAGACTTGGTGCTCAAAGAAGGCTTTGCAGAAAGGTTTGATGTGAGTTGGACTGCAGAAAGGGGTGTGGCAGAGATGTTCAGCAAAGGATGCTAAGAGCTACATTGCAGAACAGGAACAGACAAAAGATGTCTGGCCAGGAGTAAAGGGACAGAGTGAAGGTTGGAAGTGGGGGAAACATGGCTTAAAAACAGGTTAGCCCTAACTGACCATGGCAGTGAACAAACTTGAAAGGACTTCCTTTTTATAATGCAAGAGAATGCAAATTCAAACTTTTTTTTTTTTTTGGATTGTTAACCTGAGTGGATTTATCTTTTCTTTTTCCAGCATAATATTTTTATTGATCATTTTTGAATTTCACCTCATGGACCATGATTGCACCCACTTTCCAGGCCTCTCAAGTTGCCTCTGCCCTTATGACCTCCACCCTCCCCCAAAAAGAAGAAAAAGAAAGTCCAATTTGTGTTGTCCACATACTCACGGGAACACGGTCAAACTCCCAGTGGCCAGCCCCTTAAAGAAAACTGGGTCCTTCAAAACTTTTAAACAAGAAAATAAATTATTTTATTAAGCATCAATTTCCAAGATTTCTCAGACTTGGTAGGAGAGGACACAGGATCAACAAACAAATAGAAAAATCAACATAATAATCCTACAGTCTACTTTTTCATAAATCAAACCCTGGACCAGGTCTGTAGCAATAGGAATTTAAAGAAAAGGGGGGAAAGGCAGACTGCTGAGGAGGGGGAGTTCCTGGGTGGGACTATAGAGCGAGAAGAACAAGAGAGAAGGTCTTCTTGGGCTTCCATTCTGGAAAATGAAGGGAACTACCAGTGCTCAGAGGAAGGCTGGAAAGCAAGCATGCTGGAGGAGCATGACAAGGTCTTCAGCTTTTTAGATAATGAATGAGGAGAGTGGACGCAGATTTCAGAAGAGAGGGAAGTATTGCTAGTAGTACTAGGAGACAGTGGTATTGCATGGGGAATAGATGTTCTCATCGTGTCATTATCTAGGGTTGAGACCCTTGTACTGAAGTCAGATCCTGACTGTATCCCTCTCTGCATTCAAAAAACTTGGGGACCTACCCAGAAGCAGGAGAGTGGAGATTCTAGAACTAGCTCTTTGTTTTCCAGCCCCTCTACTTCCTGGCTATATGACCTTAGACAAATAACTAATTGGACCTCACTTTCCAATCCTGTAAAATGTTCAAAAATATTGTCCACATCCTAGAAACAAGTAAACAAGTCTAAAGCATTTAGAACATATTATGACATTTTCATGAATATTTCTAAGTCTTGTTTTTCTCATGTGTACAATTGAGATAATAGGATTTATTTATAAATAGATTATAACAGTTAAATGCAAATAAGTTATGCAAAGCTCTTAGTGAAGTAACTAGGATATATCAAAAGCTAGTTGGAATAGATAACTCCATATGTATTAATATGTGTCTATTCAGTAGTGTACCCTTTCCTCATATTTGAAAGTATTAGTGAAGGAAACAGACAAGACTCTTGGGTCGGTCTCACGGCTGTATAATAGTGATGTGGAAGCTGGAGAGATAGCCCAGCAGTTAAGAATGTACTCTATCCTTGCAGGGGACCCAAGTTAGGGCCCAGTATCCACACTGGTTGGCTCACAATCTCCTGTAACTTCAGTCCTAGAGGATCTGATTCTTCTGACCTCTGCAGACACCTAAACTCATGTGTATACATACACACACACACATACACACACACACACACACACACACACACACACACACACACAATTTAAAATAATACAAATAAATCTTAAAGATATTTAGTTTAAATAAAGCAGATGAAATGGAGGATGGGGGCTCAGAGAGGAAGAGAGAAACTGCCTCCTCAAAGTGAATCTTGAATGAAGTAAGGAAGAGATCACACAGTGATCTCTGGGTAGAACCTTCCAGTCACCACGTTAATCCCATGGGTGTAAACTTTGTTGCATGGAAGACCCCCTGCTCTGACACTGACACTGAGAGAAAGAAGGAAGAGGAGAGAGATGAGGTCCAGTAACTAAAGTGCCTGGGGAATGGAGTGATCCACTGGAAGTTACATGTAAACTGTAAATGTCATAGTCAACATCCTTAGTCATCAGGGAAATGCAAATCAAAACCACCCTGAGATTCCACCTCACACCAGTCAGAATGGCTAAGATCAAAACTTCAGGTGACAATAGTTGCTATCGAGGATGTGGAGAAAGAAGAACACTCCTCTATTGCTGGTGGGATGGCAAGCTGGTACAACCACTCTGGAAATCAGTCTGACAGTTCCTCAGAAAATTGGACATAGCGCTACCTGAGGACCTAGCTATCCCACTACTGGGCATATACCCAGAAGATGCTCCAACATGTATGTAATAAGGACACATGTTCCACTATGTTCATAGCAGCCATATTTATAATAGCCAGAAGCTGGAAACAACCCAGATGTCCCTCAACAGAGGAATGGATACAGAAAATGTGGTACATTTACACAATAGAATACTACTCAGCTATTAAAAACAATGACTTCATGAAATTCACAGGCAAATGGATGGAACTTGAAAATATCATCCTGAGTGAGGTAACCCAGTCAAAAGAATACACATGGTATGCATTCACTGATAAGTGGATGTTAGCCCAAAGGCTTGGAATACAATTCACAGACCACATGAAGCTCAAGAAGAAGGAAGACCAAAGTGTGGATGCTTCAGTCCTTCTTAGAAGGAGGAACAAAATACTCATGGGAGAAAATACGGAGACAAAGTGTGGAGCAGAGACTGAAGGAAAGGCCATCCAGAGACTGCCCCGCCTGGGGATTCATCCCATATACAGACACCAAACCCGACACTATTGCAGATGTCATGAAGTGCTTGCTGATAGGAGCCTGATAAAGCTGTCTCATGAGAGGCTCTGCCAGAGCCTGAAAAATAAAGAGGCAGATGCTCACAGCCAACCATTGGACTGAGCATGGGGTCCCCAATGGAGGAGTTAAAGAAAGGACTGAAGGAGCTGAAGGGATTTGCAACCCCATAGGAAGAACAACAATGTCAACCAACCAGATACCCCAGAGCTCCTGGGGACTAAACCACCAACCAAAGAGTACACATGGAGGGACCCATGGCTCAAGCCGAATACAAAGCAGAGGATGGCCTTGTTGGGCATCAGTGGGAGGAGAGACCCTTGGTCCTGTAATGGCTCGATGCCCCAGTGTAGGAGAATGCCAGGGCGGGGAGGTGGGAGTGTGTGAGTGAGTGGGGGAGCACCCTCATAGAAGCAGGTGGAGGGACCGTGGGGTAAAGGGGTTTCCAGAGGGGGAAATTGGGAAAGGGGATAACATTTAAAATGTAAATAAATAAAATACCCAGTAAAAAAAATTCTAATAGCTACATTTTTGAAAATCTGAGACTGGGTGAAATTAGTTTAATGCAGTATAGCTCAAACATCTTCCTATACATAATTATTATACAACATATCACCCACGTGTTTATATTCATTGTCTTAGCTCCTTCTGTAGTTTTCTCCTTCTTCCTTCATATTTGTAATCTGGACTCTACTATACCTTCCCCTCCCCTCCAAGGCATCTCAATTTAGACGAGCCACATTCAAGTGTGCCCTGACACACAACACAGATGGCTGTAGTCCTTGAAAATGCATTCTGTGTGGAAATGGAAGCCACTAGCACTCTTGGGACCAGCAAATGACATGGGGGGGGCTATAGGGTGAGGAGTAATGGTTGCCTGTTTGATTTTATCTTTAACTCATCTCTCAGAATTCTCATCAAGTATGAATCTTGCCTCACACACTTAGCTAGACAGTAAGCATCTCATTTGAACTAAATCCGGTGTCCAGACTCACCTGCCAGCTGGACGTTCTCTTAGGCACGGCTGTTTTTTCTCCTCTCTTTTAATCTTCTTTTGGATCCTTGGCTAATGATTGGATTGGTTGTCTAACTTCAGTAGGTAACTGTGAGTATTAAAGCAATGGAATACCTTCTAAGGAGCAATCGACCCTGGGTACCGCGGTCCTCAGAACCCTAGAAACGTGGTCCTCCCATGCCCACATCACACACAGCACAGTCTAATTTACTTTTGCTCTCAATTCTAAGGATACACACCTCTCTCTCTCCCTCCTTCTCTCTCTCTCTCTCTCTCTCTCTCTCTCTCTCTCTCTTCCTCCCTCCCTCCCTCTCTCTTTCCTTTCTCTTTCACTCTGCCTTGATTCCTTCTTTCCTTCCTTTTTTCTTCCTTCTTTCTTTCCCCAACCCTCAAAAAATACCTAATGTGATCTTTTCAATCACTCAGCCTTCTGAGGAGATGGAAGGTTGGTTGCCTTCCAATAGCTTTTCCTCCCCACCCCTACCTCTTGAAATCTGAGATACACAGAGTTTGAATGGGCTTGACTCTGCTCCAACAAGTGAATGAGAAATAAGGAAGGACTCATGCAAATTAACACCTCAGTGAGTTACTCTGAGGTGCACCGTATTATTATTGTATAGTAGGCATTTAATTGGCTATTGAATATTTCTCAAAGTCTCTAAAATATTGAAATTTGAATCAGCCAGAATTGTAATCTAGGTGTGACTCTGTAAAAGAACAAAAAGCAAAGATCTATTCATGTGTTTTCTTTCTGTCTAAGGTTTTTGTTGCCTTGAGCCAGCGGCATTGGGATCACCTAGGAGGGAGAAATGCAGAACCCTAGGCACTGCCCCAGGCCTAGGACTTAGGACAAGCAGGGCACACATTCTTGTGTGAGAAGCATGCAGTGGTCTAATATGGAGCTTAGATGTGTTGTCAGCCAGTGAATCCTGCTAATGAATTTGTTCATTGAAGGACTGTTTTGGATGCCTGTTACGAGCAAAGCACTGAGACTGTGAACTAAAAGATTTCATAACTGAATAAGATAGTGGTTTTCCATCAAGGAGCTGATGATTTAGGAAGAAAGATAAACTACACTCCTGAGTAAGGGGTTCACAGAGCACATAATAAACTGGTCAATGAGTATCTCCCTTATGAAAGGGAGATACTTGATACTTAGAGAATAGAGACTTGGGGTTTCAGCTGAATCAGATAACTGGGAAGGAAGTGTCATTCCCAATTACAAAACCTTATTCTCTTTGAATCTAAGGTCACAGGAGGAATCAGAGGGAAGAAAGTGCCCGCTGGTGAAGGACAAGCCAAAGGCAGATGGGGCTCCTGAGGAATGCAGGAAAGTGCCTGGCTTTCTGCTCAAATCTAGACACCAGTTTACTGCCAGATTTCACATTTCCTTGAGGCATGCTTTGGTGGCAGACTGCTGCAAAGAGATAGCCAGTCACACATTCTTCCAGGCAGCAGCTGTGTCTCCTTGCAAATGGGAGACACTTCGCAAACTCCAGGCGAGCATCCGGTGTTTGCAGCCAATGTGGGCAGGTTGCAGAGGTGTGAAGCAAAGAGGCCATGAATATACATATCATAACTTTCTTATGATCACAACATCTTACTTTTACAGGAAAATTCCCAAAGGGAGCAATGATCCCCATCTTCACTGAGGTTATTCAGCTGAACAAAAGACTGCAGGTGTGGTCACGGTAAGGAACCTGGGGCTGGAGTCATATTGTCAGTAGAAGATGTCGTAGCTTGTCTTCATAGGCATGCTTCATCCTCTTCAATATTAATATAACTTTTTTAGAGCCCCACCTTTCACTGAACTCATAATCTTATTTTAATGGTTGTTTTTCAGGATTATTAAGAGTTTCAGTGTCCATAAAGCACAATTAGAGGTATAAGACATTCCTTCCAGGGTTAAACTCTCTATATTTTTTGTAAATACAACTGATAAATTATACTTTTATTGTCTAATTAGCTTTAGCAATCAGGAGCTTGAGACATAATTGAATTAGACCAAGTGCATTAACAGTGCACACAAACCCAGCAAAGGCCTGTGATGACTACAATATAGGTTTACTTCAGTATCATCTAATTGTTTCATTATAAAATAAAACCCCTTTCATCTTGAGAGAGCCTGTAAACTAAGTAGGGATTTCTGGTTGCCAGCATTCATCTGTGTGCTTAGATTTTCACTTGAAAACTCCCGAAGGAGACCAGCCATCCTGTGGACAGCAGAGTACGCCTCAGTTCTGCAAGTCAGAACGGTAATCTATGCAAATAACTCTCTAACACATCTTGGTGAATGCAAAAATCAAACTACTAGGATTAGGGCAATCCAGGGAACTGTTGCACTGGTATGGGTTCTGGAGTGTAATTACCACATTAAAGGAGACGTTGTTGGGTTAGAGGGCCCTAGTAGAGGTGAACACTAAAGGCAGGGCATTCATACCTGTATATAAAAACAAAAAAATCTTCCAAGATTGAGCTTTAAAAAAAAATGTCTGTTCAGGGTACCATGAGTATCCAATGAGCAGCCCACACAATGCTGTTAACATCCTTGGTTATGTAACCTTTACCTGGACAGAATGGCACACTGAAATCTGTAGAAGTTAGTCTAGTGAAATGAGACAAGCCACTGTCTAGACAGGCTCTTTGAATCAGGCTCCCTAGGCTTGATTCTTGAATTTTTTTTTTTTCTGTTTTTTCCTACTACTCAAAGGAAAAATAGGCTGTCAGTTTCACTGGGAAGCAATACATGTGCGTTCTCAAAACCCATCTGACAGGTCAGTCTCTCTCTCTCCAACATATATGGCAATTGTAAGAACATTCAGAGAGGTCCTAGAGGAGAAAAAAAAATGGCAAGGTTGACATCTCAAGGGTGAGGAGGCAGTCATTGAAAGACAAAGTGAGAGGATGTGTGCCCTTTCAGAGAACGCAAACAGTTCAACTTTGTTAGGATTCTCAGGGAGGAGGATAACGGGCCTGAAAAGAGAGATAAGCAAAGCAAACACCTGAGAGATGATTATGAAGGCCTCTATATCCCGCTGAAGACTTTGGGCTGTCAGCAGACTGGTGAATGAGATAGAGGATGTTGGTATCGGCATGCAATAGTCTGTTTAGAGGACCTTTATTGTAATTTAGACAAGAGTGTAGACCTAATGATCCACACAGTGAGTCTTTAGCCCATGTTTACTTATCTTTAGCTGTGTGCTCAGGTAACAAAGCAAATCAGAGAACTTGGAGGGGGCATAGCGGGCCAGCAATTCCAGTTTATCATTGGGTGGAGTAGAAGCTCCAGAGAAATTGCAAAACAGAGACAGGGCACTCTAAGTCCTTCTGATTCTACTCTGTGCTTCTCATGATATAGATACCTCGCTATGCTCTATGCTTTGTCAGGCTAGGGTTGAAATGTGCACATATTTCATCCATCACAGTCCTGAAGTACATAGCAACCTCTTGCCTAGTGCTCAATTGAAAAAATAGCAGGTTTTCCTAATACTATAGAGAATACTGCCTGTGATGGAGTTATGAGCATCAAGTCAGTATCCACCAGACCCCTTCTTATCATATTCCTAGGGGTGATAAAAAACACTGTCCCCATGCAGCTACAATGTAATACCACAAATGAGGTATCTGATGATTGGTCCTGTTGGTCAACTTGAATGGTTTGAAATCACCATGGAATTGCATCTTTGGGTGTGTCTGTGAGGACATTTGCAGACTGAAGTCACAGAATCTATCCTGACTGTGCATGGTGTGGTTCAGTAGTCTGAGATCTCATATTATAGAGAGAGAAAAAGTAAGTTTCTCTCTCAGTTTTCTGAATGCAGATGCAGTGTGACCAGCTGCCCCATCATTCTGCAGCTGTGACATTTTAATTAGCATTTATTCATAATATAATCGCATCCTTTCCCTCCATTCTCTTTTCTTCCTCTAAATCATCCCATACCATCATCCTCATCCCCTCCCTATCTCCTGGCCTCCTCCTCCCTAATTGTTCTTAGTTCACATACACATATGCATAAATATATACATACAACTTGTGAGTCCATTCAGTGTTACATACACATGATTTCAGGATTGACAAGTTGGTACTGGATAGACATTTAGGGTCTCTGACTTAGGAGAAGATTCCTCGTGTCTTCAATGTCTCTCCGTTGCCTGTAGTGCTTCGGCTAGGGATGGAGTCTGGTGATTTTTCTTCCTTACACATTAGCATGTCCAGTAGCATGTGTTCTTGACTTCTGGACCATCTCTCCAACACAGTCTCTTTTCTTTGAACAACCCACTGAGTCCAACTAGTGTTGACCACATGCACATGTGGAACCCATAAGTTGTCCACTGAGACATAGGGAACGGTTGCCATCACACAACCCCCTCCAAAAGTGAGTGACTACCCCTCCTCCAGTAGCTACCAACTATAAATCTCTCTACAGCTGTGGTGGGGGCCTTGGGAGCCCAACCCCATTCCATGCTGAAATTTTTAACTGGCTTGATCCTGTGACAGTAACCACAGCTGTTATGGGTTCATGTGTACAACAGCCATATTATGTCCAGAGGAGAGCATTTCATAGTCTTCTTTCCCACCCTCTTGCTCTTATATTCTTTCTGTCCTCTCTTACTTGATATTCCTTAAGTGTTGGGTGAGAATTGATATAAATTTCCCATCTATGGCTGAGCACTCACTGATGCTTAATCTCAGTACTTTGAACAGCTACGAGTCTCAGCATTAAACTCTATCCACTGCAATGAGAAACTTTTCTGACCAAGGTAGAAAGCATCACAAATCTGTGGATATAAACAAAAATATTTAGAGGGCAATTTCACAACATGACCAATTAGCAAAGTAACATCACAGCAATAAGTTCCCTTCTTAGGCCTATGTCTTTCTTAGCCTTGGGTTTTGAACATGTATATTACACAAGGCATGGATTGTCTCCTTTGGGGCAGGACTCAAATCCAATCAAGAGAGTAGTTGGTTACCCCCATAAATAGTATCGCCACTATTATAGCAGTGGGTACATCTTGCCTAATAGGGCAATATTAAGCTACAATTTGCCCAAACGTGGAAAAGAGATAAAACAACAAAATTAAGTGTTCTACATCTTTAGTCAGCAAAATACAGATCAAACCTACACAGAGATGCCATCTCATCCTAGTCAGAATGTCTGTAATTAATTAAAAGAAAAAAAATACTTGAGAAAAGAAAGCCTTGTAAGTTGAGAGGAATACAAGTTAGTCCAACCACCATGGAAATCAGTCAGGAGGACCCTCACAAAACTAAAAATAGACCTACCATTTAATCCAGATATACTAATCCTGAATAGTCAAAGAAACCTAGGTTTTCACACTCAGGAGATACCTGTACATCCATTTACTACAGTTTATTCATCACAGCAAGTTATGGCCATAGCATGGTAAGTCCACCTTGGTGCCCCTCAAAAGACAATTCACTAAAAGAGAAACCTTGTGTATATTTGAAATAGGGTTCACTGAGCCATAAAAGAAAATAGAATTGTGTCACTTTCGGGAAAATGGATAGAACTGGAGTTCATCATGTTAAGCAAAATAAGCCAGACTTACAAATGCAATATTTGTACATTTTTTTCTTTTGTAAAGAATCTAGATTTTAAAAAGACAATGACAACATAAAAATAGAAAAGAGACTGTTTGGGTAGAAAATCAGGAGAAACAGTGAGAGGTGGAAAAGAGAAACTAAGGGATGATAAACTTAAATGTGCTTAAAATATGCTGCATGCATTCATGAAAAAGTTACAATGCAGCCAACTACTTTGTACAAATATCATGCATTAATGGAAAGAAGGGGGGGAGTAACATTCCTGTTCCTACCATGGTTGCAGGAATCTGCGGAATTCTCCAAGTTAAAGTACTCAGGCCATATAATCTACCTGATGGGTTCAACGCAAATAGACCTCTCAGAGCTAAAAGAAATACAGTTGCCATCTGACAGGTGAATGAGCAGTGTGGCAATGAGAGGAAGAAAACCAGGGATTAGTTTAAACTCTGGGGAGGTAAATAATTTCCAGGGTTGACAGGCAGTCAAAGGCAATCCAGGGAGATAGATGAGCTGAATTCTGTAAATTGCACTGTAATCCTCATGCCGGAGGCCGCTCTGACATAGAAGGACTGGTGGATATTCTTTGGAAAATATCACATTTCTCTGGTTAAAGCCTTCACTTCAAAATATGCCTAAATACACCCATACTAGCCCAGCCCCATCGAGGCCATGTCAGGCAGGGAGTAGACAGGAGTTAAAGGAGCCTCAGGCTGCCACCTTCTCAACTCAAATAAAGAAACTCTTCTTGACTCTTCTTCTGGGATTTGGCTTGAAGAGAGGCCTCTGGTTATAATGAAAAGGATAATGAAATCAGGACACTTGAAAGGCTCAACTCACTGCTGCAGAGCTTACATTATTAGCTGAGACAGGTCTACCAGCCAGGCTTATTTTGACAATTCCCTGGTGTCCTACTTTGCACCTCTGTTGCTGTGATAAAACACCAACTAAAAGCAACTCAGAGAAGAAAACATTCATTTAGTGTACAGGTTACAGTCCACCACTGAGGGAAGTCACAGCAGGAACCTAGCAGCAGGAACTGAGGAAGAGAGCACAGAGGAATAATGCTTATTGGCTCCCTTGGGTTTGCTTTCTTATGCAACCGAGGAGATACCACTGCCTAGGGATAGCACCACCCATGATGGGCTGAACCCTCCTATATCAATCAGCAATATTTTTTTAAAAAAAACTGCCCCAGAGATATGTCCACAGGCCAACGTGATAGAGGTAATAACTCAATTGAAGTTTCCTCTTCCTAAGTGTGTCAAGCTGGCAACCAGGATTAGCCATTACACCTGGATATCCTGGTGTTGTTTTAGTCTTACAGAATATCCACTTCGCTTAGCCAGTTTGGTGGAACATCTTACAGTGGGTTTTGTGGGCCTTCAAGACATTATTTTTATCCAACTTGAGGCTTAAGACATTTACTTTCTCACCCACAGACATCAGCTCACCTGTTAAAGCAATTTTCCGCCACAGAGTTCACCTGATTTTCATCATGTTGATATCATCGATTGCATTACCCACCTGGTCATGAAGATGGCTGGCGTAACAAAAATCTTTAGAAGCTCAGTTGTGAAGGGCTCAGAGGGCTGCACTACAGTTCTCTCTGGTGCTTCCTCAAGCCTCCCCATCCCCAAGCTATTAAAGGAAAGAGAATAGTGTGTGAAGTCAGAAGACATACAAGGTCAACCTGAACATACTCTGCAATTTCTACCACTTTGATTCACATTTTTGCACTGGGGAGACTTCTTTAAAACACCATCATAGAAATTGGGTAGGGGGCAGGTGCTTGCCCCTCCACCAAGGCAGTGTTTCAGTTTCCGGTGGCATAACCTCCCGAAGGAATGCTCTCTTTGAAGATCACCAAAAGCTAATTAAGATTCTATTACCAATAACTGTAAGTGTACTGAGTCAGGTATCCCTGTAGGCTGGGTTCTATCAGAAGCTAGTGAAGCACTGGACATCAGCCATTTACAGCAAAGTCATGGCAGAAATGCTTAAAATGGAAAAGATGATATCTATGAAATTAATTTCCCTGGGATGTGGGAAATGACTGCCATTGATCAACTTTGATGGTAGATTTCAGTGTCCCCCTTGAATTAGGTTATCAAGACTTGCCAGGATGTGGGAGGAAATTAGGGAAAATAAGAGAACTTTTTAATCTCAGAAAGGGAGGTGATCCTCTTTTATAAACACTAATATTGCCACTAGCCTTTATGAAAAGGCTTACCTAGACAGAATATACAGCACAAAGACAAGCTTTATCCGTGTCCTTTATGGGACTTCCTTTTATTAAAGTCATATCTTAAACCAGAGAATCTCAAATGAGGATGGAAGTCACATGTGTGTAGCCTTTCTCCCCCTGTTGGTTTGTATAGGAATGAGCCATGGGCATAGGTCTCTTCCTTACAGAGAAACAACGAACCCATTTAGCCTGTGCGGGGGTATTTTTGTTTGGGAATAGTAACCTGTTCTAGACTTAACATGTAATTCATTGCTCTGTTTAAGTATATTTGTCTTATGAGTCCTGGCCAATTGCACTGTGAGATCTATTTCCAGTGGGGATGAGCTGAGGCAGGGCTGAATGCAAACTATTATTTCTGCAGAGCAAGGCATCCTGGCAGCCAGGAGTGGGGGTTGGGGGGACTTCAGTACATTCTGGCTCTTCTCTATGTGAGTAAAGCATTATTCCATATTATTCCATCTAGGCCTGTAAAAGTTGGACCTTTCCTGGTAGGTAACCTTTATGTCTGAGAAATATGTAATGCACTGACATCTTTGGGATTGCTGCTCTTGGTAGTAGGTGATGCTAAGTAACATCTTGGCTCTCCATGCACTGGAACTCCCCCAAGGGAGACATTGCAGATACCATTTTCTCAATGATATCCTCTCCATTTCTAGTATTGTTGCAGACCTGTTTCCTGAAAGATCTGAGGACCACTGTGAAAGTGATTAAGGTTAACACAGTGTACAATATTGAGTTTGCCTAAAGGGCAGCAAAAAAGTCTCTTGTGATTTCTGATGCAAAGAGGGCCTACTTCGGAGCTAAAATATGATGTAGCCATTCCTACTCATGTGCTTTAGAGCTGTGAGCCTCTGTGTGTTGTATGCATTGATAAAACTGTGATGACATTAGCATATTCATGGATCAGCTCAGGTGCTCCCCAAAGCAAAGCCTAAGCTAAGGGCTATTTGCATAGAGATGGTCACTGGAATAAGAAAAGGACCGCTGTAAAAGTCCATTATGGCCTTGGTGTTGCAGATGTGACAATGTTGTGCCCAGCACTGGGGACAAACAGAGTCAGTTGCTGGGATCTATGGAGTAGTTCTAGCAAAAATGTCTGCCTATTGGAGGGGAAGGAGGCACTGTAGAACTTATAGACCTAATTCCATTGGTTTCAAGTGGGCTTATCAGAGAAGTGCACGGACACTGTGAGGCAGAGGGAGTATAAGGTCAGGTTCTATCTATGCAAAGAGGGTTACGGGAGCAGGAGACTTGAAGAAACCAGAAGAAAGCCAGCACAAGAAGGCACCAGCATCAGTGATAAATGGAGAAAATTAGGAACACAAAGACAAAGCTCTTGCTTTTGTTGCTATGTGGGGTGTGTGTTGAGGTTTAGTCTTGCTGTGTGTATTGTAATGCTAAGTATGGGCCCCAAGACCTGGAGTTTGCACATAGACAAAAGTGAGGCTATGTGGCCTTGCCCCCAAGTTATTTCTGATTGGTAAATAAAGATGCCAACAGCCAATAGTTGGGGAGAAGAGACATAGGTGGGGTTTAACTTTCCCAGGCTTGGGGTCAGAGGAGAACCACAATGAGGAGAAGGTGAATGGAGGAGAAGCCACCATGGGTTAGGTAAGTCATGAAAACATGGCCATGAGGGTTGGCCAATTGGAGCTAAGAGCAGCCTAGATGAAGCAAAGTAAGCAATAACTCAGGGTTATCGATAGGAAAGAAGATTGTAATAACATAGAGGATAGATATCTGCCCAGTTCTTGTGATGTTTAAGGCTTATTGTAAAAAGCAGTTGTGTGTCTTTTATCTGGGAACTGAATGGTCAAAGGTGGGGTAGAAACCCCAGATTAGGATTAACAATTTCTATTACAACAGGTAGGGGTGTGTGTGTGTATATGTGTGTGTGTGTGTGTGTGTATGTGTGTGTGTGTGTGTGTGTGTGTGTATGTGTGTGTTGTTGTTGTTGTTGTTGTTTGGGGTATGTGTGTATCTCTCTGTGTATTAGGCTATAAAATTCTTTTTTAAATTTAAAATATAATTGCATCTTTCCCCTTTTTCTTCTCCCATATCCTGCCTTAACCCCCAAAATTCTGTGACCTCCTCTTTTTTAACCATTGTTGCTCCATATATATGAACAAGTAAGTAGATAACAACAACTTGCTGACCTTGATTAGTGTTGCTGACATTTCTCTTCCCAGGGCTATCTACTTGGTATTGGGGAATTACTCAGGGCCCTGTTTGGAGAAGACTGATTCTCCTTCTCTCGGCAGTTTGTAATTGCTGGTACCTCTTCACCTAGAGTTGGAGCCCAGGGGATTTTCGCCATCTATGTAAGCATATCAGCTGCTGTTGGAATCCTGTGGGTCTTGTTCAGCCAGCCATGTTGTTCAGATTTCATGGGGATAGCTTTTCTATCTCAGCCAGAAGGCACACTCTCATAGCAGACTTCCTGGTCCTGTGACTCTTAAAATCTTTCTGCCCCATCCCATCTTCCCCAATAGCCCCTGAGCCTCAGATGCTGGAGTTGTGTTGTAGACATAATAGTTGGGGCTAGGCAACTCAAGGTCAGTTCTTCTCTGCATTTTGACTAGCTATGGCTTTCTTTCCTGGTCTCTTTTTGCTTCAAAAAGAAGCTTTTTTGATGAGGGGTGAAAGCTACATTTATCTTTCAGTGTAAATTACCCATTATCTCACCACACAAAGATGCATTGGACAGCATCCTAAGATCACTCTGTCTAAGAATTTTTATTTTTTTACACCACCTTTGACAGCTTCTTTTTTTAAACTAAATACATTTTGTATCTTTGGTATATTTTCGTGTTGATAAATCTTCCGTGAAACTTTTTTGAAAAAGGTAAAACAGCATTCCATTATACAAATGAACTAAATAATATCTCTAATCACTTACGGCTGATCACTTAGACTGTTCCTACCTCTCTAGCATTTTTTAAAAAGCTATTGAATTGTTGTGCGGCTGTTCAATTATTCTTGTGTCATTAACTCAGAGAAGTGAAATTCCCAGGTCAGAAGTCTATACATTTTTAAGGCTTTTAGTGCCTGATTAAGCCCTAGAGAAGGTGTAACTATCCTCCATCAGTGTGAGAGGTTCCTGTACTTTCCCCCATTTAATGGTATCCTTTGGCATGACTTCTGGTAATCCAGTACGTAATCATCGTTTATAATTAACTATTGTAAAATGTTTGGTATTTTCTTATTTTTGTTTCATTAATCTATTTCTGGGAAAGGAAAAATTTTTTGAAAGTTTTCTTAGTACCTGTATACCTTTGTGAATTATTTGTTCATATTCTCTGACCACTTTCCCTCTTCTTGATAATAGATTATAATTAGTCTTCTATTATCAAAAAAAAAATTTTTCAAAAGAAAACATAAAGTTGGGTGGGTAAGGGGTGCAGATACCCTGAGAGTTGATGATGGGGCAAAATATGATCAAAATATATATGAAATAAAATTTGTATATAAAAATTAAGAATAGACATATTACATAATTGCAGTTAAAGATAAAGCATACAATATATCTTAGATATGCAATTAAAAATAAACCACTCTGTCATTTGCCAATGCCACAGTTTAGCTTGTGTCCCAAGGGAATGATGTCAGTGTTCCAAATGCACCTGCATTCCTGTGTTCAGTGTAGCACCACTCACAAAATAGAAGCAGTCTAAATATCAGCTGAAAAATGGAGATAGTCGAACTATTCTCCATATGCACAATAAGATATCTATTTAGTCATAATGCGATCCTATCACCTTCAATAGTACGTATGTACCAGAACCCATTATGTTATAAGAAATAAGCTAAGCACAGCTCTTGGGACCCTCTTCCTTCTTCTGAGTTACCTTACCTGTTTAATATGTTAGATGGAGAGTCCCTCATCCACTCTGCCCCAGGGCTAGGGCCCCTCGGGGAGGCAGTTTTGACTGTGCTTACCCCATGCTGGTGCTGGGTGGGTGCTGGGCTATGAGAAGCCACTGGGCATTGCATAGGGGTGGGGGAGCATGGCCTGTGGTCCAGGGGACAGCCAGAGCCAGCTGGGGGTCCCCAGGGCCTGCAACAAGGCCAGGACCATCTGGTTCTCAGATTACCCAGGTGCCTGCCGTTGGATGCTGCGGAAGAGCTGAGAACAGAGTGGGGGCCTGTGAGCTGGATCTAACCTGGGGCCAAGGAGGAAAGGCAGGGAGGAGCCCGGCTAGGTCCTGCCAGGGACCGAGTCCTTGGCTTGATGGCGGGTGGCATGGCTTGGTGGAGGCCGTGGCTGGGAGTGCTGAGAGGCCTTCTGTGGGAGATGAAGGCCTGTTCCATTGCTCTCTACAGTGGATCCTGATGAAAAGAGGCAGTCCATGGTTTTAAGGTGTTTATTGTCATGGCGGAGAGTGGCAATGAGTAAAACCATGCCTCACTTCTCAGGGGCGGGCCTGAGGTTAAATACCTTTTGCAGGGAGGAGTATCTGGGAAAGGAAGTTTAATTGACTAAGGCTCCAGACCTTTAGGTTTCTCGTTAAAATAGGATCTGTCTTGAGGTTACATGACCACAGGTCACATCCTCTACCTGTGGAGGGGCTTGGGGTTTTACCCTTATGTGACTGATAGCCACAGACCTATGAAGAGCTGCGGCCTCATGTCAGGAGCCTGGGGCCCAGGAGCATCGCAAAATATCTACTGCCTCTTGCAGGGTTATCCCCTGCTGGATTATCCCTGCTGGGTCATGGGAGTTCCAAACCTTAGCTCAACCAGAAACCAGGCTGCCTTTCACAGTCCTATATTTGCCCAGCCTTGATGTAAGGGTTTGTGCCTAGTTTTATCGTATCTTGTTATGCCATGTTTGATTGATATCCCTGGGAGGCCTGCTTATTTCTGAAGTGAAACAGAGGAGTGTATATGGGGAAGAGTGGTTTGGGGGTGCAATCAAGCTGTATTGTATGAGAGAAGAATAAATAAAAAATAGTAAAAGGATAAAACTAGAAGGGAGAGGGGAAGGAAGAGAAGGAGGAGAAAGAGAAGAAGAGGAGGAGGAGGAAGAAGAAGAGGGAGAGGAGGAGGAGAAGCCAGGCACAGAAGTAACATGTGATCTCAATCCTAAATGGAGTCTGAAAGATTTCATTTCAGAAAAAGTGACAGCAGCAGGATGGTCATTAGCAGAGGCTGTGGGGTTGGAATACAGGGGAGAGTGGGATAGGAAGAGGGTGACCAACGGATACCAAGTTGTAGTTCACGTTAAATAAGACACCATGGCAAATTACTGAGCTGCAAGGTTACAGGAGGTAGCAGTTATTTGCTGGGTATTTCAGAAAACTGGAAGAAAGGACCTTCCCCCAAAATAAATGGAGAGTGTTTGAGGAGAGAGAAATATCTAATCCAATTTAAACATGGCAGAATGTACATGTCTGCTAAAACATCACATACTACTCAATGACTATGTTTTATGTATCAGTTAAAAATCATTTTGGAGATGGCTCAGCAGGTCCAAGCACTTGCCACACAAGCTTGATGACTGCGCTCAACTTGAGTTCATCTATGAGAAGGAGGAAGGAGTTGACTCCACAAAATTATTCTCTGAACTCCACACAGGTGGCCAAACATACACATATCTATACTCATATACATGCATCACACATACACACTATAATAAAATACATAAATTTAATTGAAAATGAATAAAATGTATCTAGATATACATAAAATTTTAATTTTCACTGACTTAGTGGGCCCCTTGATATTCAAATTTACCCTGTTTAAAAATAAAGTAACAACTGACATTGAGCCAGGACAAGGAACTAGGCTTCAGGCAGGAATTTGACATTGGCCATGACAAGGAAGTAAGTTCAGGAAGGAATCTAATTTTAGGCTAGAACAAAGAAGTAAGCTTCGGGCAGGAATGTGACTTTGGGCTAGGACAGGGAAGTAGGCTCAGATATCTTGATCATCCTGATAAGCTCTTAGAAACAGTTAGCAAGGTAGTGATCATGGGAGTAATCACAGGACTTTGTTTAGTGCCTTGCTTGTTCCTTGACTATTTGTGTTTATTGTCTTGCTTGTTCCTCAACCTAGAACTGACCTTATTACTTGCATGTAATTAAACTGGTATAAAAACAGATTGGGGAAAAAAATATAAACCCACCTCAGCCTCAGAACTGGCTGGGGTCATGCCACAAAAATAAATAAATAAATAAACAAAATTAGCTTATTAAATAAGAAGTTTTTCTTTTCATAGAGAAGTAGCCCACCTCAAACACTGAATCTTTTAAATCTAATACAATATTTTTATTTATTCCTTGAGAATTTCACACAGTGTGCTTTGATGATATTCACCTCCAACTCTTCTCGGATCCATTCCCTTCTCCCTACTCCCCATACCTTTGCACCCTCTTGTTTTTAAAAATAAGCATAGAATCCAATTTGTGATAGACATACACACGTGAGTATGAAGGCATCCGCTGGAACACACGCAACCTGCCAGAGGCCACACCTTCAAGAAGGAGTCAACTGTTTGTAAGTGGTCAGTTAGGGTTAGGGGTTTACAATTCCCCTTCCTTCTCCTTCCATGTTGGAATGTTGACTGGTTTGACCTTGTGCTGGTGCTGTGCTGACAACCACAGTTGCTATGAGTTCATGAGTGTGGCAGGCCTGTCCTGTCCAAAAGATACTGTTTTGTTCCCACCCTCACTGACCTCTGGGCCTTACAGTATTTCCTCCCCATCTTCATCAATTGTCTTGGGGAAAGGATGTGAGCTAGATGTCCTATTTGTGACTGATCACTCCATAGTAACTCATTCTCTGCACTTTGACTAGTTGTGAGTGCCCACATTAAACCACCACAGACAACACAAAGAAACTTCTCAGATGAAGTCTGAGAGCTTCGCTAATCTACAGGGAGAAAAATATGGATTTAGACAGCAATCTGATACTCGTCCAGACTAACAGTATTAGGTTCTCTGAAGCCTTTGAGCTCCTTATGCTTTTATGTAATTTAATCTACCACAGTTTCTCTTAGTTGTTTTCATCTCTATGCTGAGGAAGAATTTTCTCTAGTCGAAAGTATATACATATTCACTCATTACATAGTTTGAGGGCTGGGGCTTTTTTTTTCTCATTGAAACATTCTTTTTTATTAATAAATTATTTATTTACTTTATATCCCCGATTACAGCCTCCCATCCCTCCTCTCCTCCCAGTACTTTCATTTCCCCTCTACCCCCCCCCCCCCAATCTACTCCTCTTCCCCTTCTCCTCAGAAAAGGGCAGACCTCCCATGGATATCAACCTTTCTTGGCATACAAGTTACAGTAAGACGAGATGCATCTTCTTCTTTTGAGGCTAAACAAGGCAGTCCAATTAGGGAAAAGGGATCCAACGGTAAGCAATGTAGTCAGAGATAGCCCCCGTCCCAGCTTTAGGAGTCCCATACAAAGACCCTACATGACTGTTAGATATGTGCAGAGAGCCTGGGTCTGCCCCATGAATGCTCTTTGGCTGGCAGTTCAGTCTCTATGAGCCCTTATGGGTCCAGGTTAGTTGATTCTGTAGATTTTTTTTTGTAGTGTCCTTATTCCTTCTAGCTCCTTCAATTCTTCCTCACCCTTTTCCACAAGATTTCCCAAGCTCTACTTAATGTTTGACTGTGGGTCTTTGCATCTGTGTCCTTCAGGTGCTAGGTAAAACACCTCTGATGACAGTTATGCTAGGCTCCTGTCTGCAAGCATTTCAGAATATGATTAATACTGTCAGGCGTGGGCTCCATCTCATGGCATGGGTCTCAAACTGGGACAGTCATTGGTTGGCCCTTTCCTCAAAATCTGCTCCATTATTATCCCTGCACATCTTGTAGGCAGGACAAATTGTAGGTCTCATGTTTTGTGGCTGGATTGATAACCCAATCTCTCCATGGGAAGTCTTGCCTGGTTGCAGATGACTGGTTCAGGCTCCATATCCCCCACTGATAGGAATCTTAGCTTGGGTCACTCTCTGTAGAGGAATTTTAATCCAGGAACATGGCTGCTCTGATCATGCAGACACACCCTTAGTACATACCTTTATTTCCTCTGGCTGAAATCCTTTAGTACATACCTTTAATCCCAAACAATGACATCTAATTGAGGGGCAGACAAAGTGATGAATCAGAGAAAGATTTAACAGAATGAATCAGAAATAAGATACATCCAACTCTCAGGAGAGAAGCTATTCAAGAGCCATGCAGGGAAAGTGAAGGCAGTTCAGTCAGTTCAGTCAATTGAGAGTCAATGCAGAAAGTGCAGTGTGGTTAAGTTAAGGTTTTTTGGGAGTTCATGAAATTCAGTGCAGGTCAGCAGAGGCAGTTAAAACCAGAGAATAAAAGGGTGCCAGAAGATTAGGACAAATTACCAGAGAAAGACTGAGGCCAAGCAAAGTAATTCTGTGAGAAGCTAAAAGAAGCCAGAATGAATCAGTGAGATTAGAAAAAAATTTGAGCCAGAACATGAGTTGAACCAGCCAGCCAGAGTTCAAAAAGAACTAGAAAGAGTGAGCTTATTCAGCAGTAACATCTGAGATGACAAATTGTATCTGACGAATAAAAGATACTTTTACAACCCTCATGGATTATTGGGAATTTCCATTATCCTCAGTTTCTAGATTATCCCAGAGATGCACTCTCACCAATCCAGTTGCCTTTCCCAGTACAGTTCCCTCTCTCTACCCATCCCACCCCCATGTCTCATATATTTCCCTTTCTCATGGGATTCAAGCATCCATTGGGGACTTTTTAGCATTTCATGTTTTTTTACATTTAGAAGTTATGTTATAACAACTCCTGGATAAAGTTCTTTCTTCAATTAATCGATGACTTACTTTAATAATGATACTTTATCACCTAAAAATTAGAACGCTCACCACTTACTGGAAATGCTGATATTAGATGTCTATAATGAATACTTTTTATGCCTGATCTCTTGGAGTTGGAATCTGTTTTAATAGCCTCAAAGCAATCACCTATTCCCTGTGGGAGCAAGAAAGGAGAAACAGCCTGAGCTGGTCTTGAGGCATAAAAGGGAGAGGTTTACTTTCATGTTGTGTTGGGATGCACTATGACTCAACTGACATAGACGAAGCCTTCTATGAGAGCTATTTGGCCATGTAACAGATTGAGGCTGATGTTGACCTTTTGTGCAGATGCCACCTGGGCCATTTTATAATGCCTTTCCTCAGGAGCAAGTTTATTTATGAACCCTTACTATATAGGCATGTAGTTAGTAAATGAAGTAACTGAGATTTGAACTCAGTTCCTGCAACTGCATGTCCTTCACTTCCCAAATCCCAACCAATCTTTCTGAATTATGTTTTTGTTGCTTTGACTTAGAGTTTATGGTTAAACTTCAATGAGATTTTATCACAATGAGATTATTATAGCTATGCTGATTGTAGATTGCTATATTACAGTAAGATACACATACCATGCTGATCCATCCTCTGCACTCAACCCTATACTCACTTTTAGTTGCATGAAATATCAAGTAAGAAAGAGTAGAACTTCTAACAAATTTCAATCATATCTTGATTTGTGGTGTATTTATCCTGAAATAATATAAACCCCAAGATCGTTCATATCTTTAAAAGAAACAAAATACCTTGATTAGCAGAAATAAAAGTTCTAATGATTTTAATAAAGTAAGACACAGGGAGGAAATCACAATATTTAGATAAAATGTAACTTTAGTAAATGGAGCATTTGGCTCTGAGAGGAAATAGTCTCATCATAATGAAAACGTGGCCATAAGAGGAGAAAAGTGATGACAAATCAGAAAATAGGTCATTAATTCAATGATGCAAACATTGACAGTTATAAGAAATGGTATCACAAGAAGGACATTCATCTTGTAGCTGTAGTAAAACACCAAGGATAAATGCCTTTGCAGAAACGCCCTTTTTAATATGTCTACTCAGTTAAATCATTCATGCCCCAAACCCTCAGAAAGTTCAACTAAGAACTGTGCCAGAGGCCTTAAGACACACGGTATGAGTGATGAATGGGACATGGGCCTTCCTCCAGTGAAATAAAGTCTACTGAGACAGATAATAAAACAACTATTGCCCAACACAGAGATGCATGGTAAAACAGACAACACATTTTGGATAGTCCATGTTCTGTGTGGTTGGATGGATGAGCCAAGGATGTTTAGTGGCAGCCATTGGGTCTGAGTCTTGAGAAGTAAAAAGATTTTGTGAGGAACAAGAGAATTCCACACTGAAATGGCAACTTAGAAAAAAGACAAGGGCATGTGAAAATGTATGACTGCTTTTTTAGGGCGTGTTGAGTGGTTTAGACTAAGCAGGACAGAAGGTGCATAGAGGCATATGGTGAGAAATGGAGCCAAATAGATAAAGTTTAGTTATAACTCTTTTCAGTGCATGTGATAAAAGTCCAAATTAAGCTAGCAGAAGCAAAGAGACATCCATGGAAGGACACAAGATTATTCTGGTCATGGACTGCCCAAATGTCAGAGAGTTAGTTTGTAGAGACAGCCCAGCCGCAGAATTAATGAGAAGTAATTCTTTGAACTTCTTGGATGCTTCATTCTCTTGTCTGTAGGATTCGAATGGTATATATATTTCTTCAGTCTGGGAATGTGTGATCCACATCATTTGATGGTATTATATGTTTCAGGGTTTACACTCTCTGACCCAGTTTGGGAAAGTACTCACTTCAACCCAATCATCTTGGTGAGAGGCAGAGAACGATATTTTCCTACAAGAAGAAAGAGAGAGGGGCTGCAGTGATGGCTTTGCAGTTAAGAGTGCTGGCTGTTATTCCAGAGGACCTGGGTTCAATTCCCAGCACCCATATGGCAGCTTCCAATTGTCTGCAACACAGTTCCAGAGGATCACACAGACATATATACAGGCAAAACACCAATGCACATGAAACAAAAATAAATAAAAATGTTAAAAAAGAAGAAAAAGAGGTATCATATAATTTCATAGATTTTTACTATAAACAGGAAATACCTTCATGTAATGAACAAGTTATGAGAGCTTAATTTGACTCCTAATTATGTTCCCTTTTACACCTAACCTTCCAGGAGTCTCCAAGCAGTAGCACGTCCCCTGGAGCATCTTTCCCCTTCTCAAGTCCTTCCCCTGCCCAGTGGATGATCCTCTCGGAGGTGCTCTTTTCAGGTACTTAAAATTAAAAATCAGCCAGGTCTTGGAATAGTGCTCAGTCAGGAAAGTGTTCACCTAGCACGCATGATGCCCTGGTTTCAATCCCCAACACCACATGAAACCAGTAACAGTGGTACACGTCTGTGATTCTAGCAATTGGGATATAGAAGCAGGAGGACCAGGAAAATTCCAGAGTATTCTTGACTATATAACAAACTCAAAGCCAACTTGTAATGCATGGGATGCATCTCAAAAAGGAAAAAAGAAAGAAAGAAAGAAAGAAAGAAAGAAAGAAAGAAAGAAAGAAAGAAAGAAAGAAAGAAAGAAAGAAAGATAGAAAGAAAGAAAGAAAGAAAGAAAGAAAGAAAGAAAGAAAGAAAGAAAGAAAGAAAGAAAGAAAGAAAGAAGCAAGGAAAGAATGGATGAAAGAAAGAAAGAACAAGAGAAAGAAAGAAAGAAGAGCCAAAAATGTCTAGGTCCAAATCAATAACCTTAAATTTGGAGGTTGCTATTTCTTTCATTAAAGTTTCATTCATCATATGGAGCACTTATCAAACACTAACTACCTTCTTAATGAGCGGAGATTCAAGCACAATGGAAATCATAAGAGCCTCAATTGGTTATGTGATCACCGTATACTACCTGCTACGCCTGACACCTAAGTTCTCTCATCAAATCACATATAGGGACTCAGCAAAGTATCATTATGAAGTAACAAATGACTGAGAAAAAAACCTAAGCTTTTCGACTCTGTAATCCTTGTGTGTAGTCACTAGACTGTTAGAAATAAAATTCATTTTCTCTGTCCCTCTTTCACCAGAGAAGGGGGTGGTCATTAACTGTAGACAGGCTCAGTACAGAATGATACACATAATGAGATAGGTAAGCACTAATGAGAATTCCTAGGATAAGCACAGCCCTGTCTAGAAGGGAGGAAGTCTTCCTGAAGCCCATCAAAGAGCTGAGTCCTGGGATTGAATTGCAGTTGCTAGGCAAATAAGGACTACAGAAGCCTTGGGTGGAGGAAGCCAGCAGTACAAACACAGTGTATGCAAAGGTGGTGGTGGTGTGCATGCATCTAGTCAGATGGAGAAGAGAAGCAAGAGATACAATTGGAAAAGCAAGTCAGGGCCCTGAGAGAAGAGTGACACAGCATCCCAAGAAGGTCGGGCATCCACAGAGGCAATGCCTAACCTCTAAAGTATTTTAAACAGTATCAAAGTCATGATTCAGAACCATCATTAGTAAGGTTGCAGCATCAAGGCCAGAGGCCAGGAGGGCACTCACAAAGACATATCTAGACTCTACATGAGGCAATCCAAAGACAGGCATAAGACTTTCGCTTCTATGTCTCCAAGTTTTAACCAATATCATTGGATACATGAGTGAAAAAATTATTGAGACAGAAATCTAGGCAAATATTAGGAAAATTTGGCTCAAGGATGCTACAGTGAAGGCAGAGACTATAGGATACTACCCAAAAAGTAGCACTTTGTTAGATAGCATCTCCCTTACTTTCATTAGCCTTATCTTCACTGTTTATAATTCAGATCATTGTGAAATACTTATAACAATATAGGGAGCAATAGAATGCTTATCAGCTGGGAGGAGCACATGCTAATAATGTCTCCTCATATCTACATTATATCTTAAAGTCTATTCAGATTACTGCTATAATTTGTAACCATTGCTTGTAATAGCTTGACAGCATAAAAGATGGTCAACACAAGGGACCATAGTTTACTTAAGCATTTATTTTATAGTCTATTTTCCATTGTTGACAGATCTCATTCCTAGGGAAAAATACTGTCATAAACAGTTTCAAGCTCAGGGCATCCTTGAGAAAGATTACTCATCTTCTTTTATTAGCTTTTGTGCTTGGTGTTCGAAGTAACTGGGGTCTGAAGAATGACTGTGCACGTATACTTAATGTGGATCAGTGGTTCTCAACAATCCTAATGCTGCAACCCTTTAACACAGTTCTTCATGGTGTGGTGATGTCCAACCACACAATTCTTCACTGCTACTTCATAATTGTAATTGTACTACTGCTGTGAGTTATAACATAAATATAAAAATATGCAGGATATCTGACCTATAACCCCACAAAAGCATCATGACCCATAGGTTGAGAACCACTGGTATAGATAAATATGCTATTTCTTTGTTTAACTCCTGTAGTGTCTAAATGACTACAGAATCTCCCCAAACAGTGGCAATGTTCTCAACATGCTTTATTTTATCCTTCTGAATTCAAAACTGTTAGGAACTGGGCTGATGCTTAATGGTGTAGCATTTACCTAGAATGTGCAAAGCCCTGGGTTTGATTTCCAGCACTGTGAAAACAAACAACAAATATTTTCAGTCTGTTTCCAAGCTGTCTGTGTCTAGGATTATATTGACAACGAAGAATGTTTGGTGTGTGTTTGTTTAACGAATGGACAAGCTGATGAGCAAGCAAACAAAGGGGAACAATTGCAGTCAAATCAAGCAGGAAACACAATGCATTCATGTGCATTCGTCAGAGAAATCACTGTGCTGTCAAGATCACAAGCATGATGGGAAGGCTTCGAAAGAAGTCAAGGTGTATTTAAAAAACAACAGAATACCCAGTTTGGAAAATAGATGCTTTATTTCAAAGAGAATAAAAATCCCCTACAGTCCTACTGTGTGAAACTTGGAGAGGAAAGTAGGAAAAGAAAAGAGAGAGGATGTCTTTACATATACTTTATTACACAGAGGGCCATGGAGGTGGGTTTGAGATTGACAATGTAGAACATGTAGCTCCAAACCTACTATGCTACTGTGACTCTCGTGTGTGTGTGTGTGTGTGTGTGTGTGTGTGTGTGTGTGTGTGTGTGTGTGTGTGTGTTTTGCAGGGCTTCAGATAGAACCCAGAACCTTGCTCATGCCAGGTAAGTCCGCTGCTACTAAGGGATGATTTCCACATCCCTGCCTCTAATGTAAAGTTTCAAGGCAATTTTTTCATCTATATCACAAGAGCATTCAGCAATATCCTAGTGTTTTAGAGATTGGGGTCTGGAGGTCAACAGAGTTGGTGTTGAGACTGCTGGAAAAAAATTATAGACATGGGGCTATTTATTTAAAATTTTCTGATCTTTGTTTCCAAATAAATGGGTGAAAAAAATATATAGAAGAAACCACTGTCTTCTTCATAAAACTGTCAGGAAAGCTAAATGAAGGGATGACATGTCCTTGCATACATAATTTCTCAATGAATTCCATCTATCAAAGTTATTAGTATTATTGGATGCAAAATCCTATCATGTATAATTGTTTTTTTTTTTTTTTTTTTTTTTTTTTGTG
>CM052709.1:68250379-68281888 GCA_028551405.1 Uromys caudimaculatus | reverse complement strand
AAATAAATAAATAAATAAATAAATAAATAAATAAATAAATATTTTGGTGTCCAGATCCCTTCACATTCTTTTTTTAAAAGTTAATTCATGTTTTAATAACTAAAACTTTTTACAACGAACTTGCAGATAACAAATACTATGTCTCAAGATTAGCCAGACGCAAAGTCTATATGTCTCAATGAACTTCTATAGTTAGAAGGGCCATTCTGAAGCTCTGGAGCATTACACTGGAGTTTATACTTCCACCATAAATTATGCTTTTGAGTACTTATCTAACACAAAACTCAAAACAAAAGATCCATGATACAGTTAAAACAAGAGAAAGAGCTGGCTTTATGTCCTCTTTTATGACCACACTCTTAAAAATTAGTGATTTCAAGAAGTGCTCATGTAGATCACATTCACTGGTATTTACAAGTGTGAGAATTAAATTTAATTTTTAAAAATTATACATTAAGTCACTTGAAAAATAACAGTAATAAATGCATTCTATATTAGCATATTTATACTTATAACCATATTGACAGAAAAATTTCAATTCTACTCTCCCCATAAAGCCTTTAAAAAACAGTGTTTTATAATTTTTAAAAACTTTGAATGGTTTCTGGCTCAATAGGAGATAGCTGGAATCTTATATCTACTGCTCTTGAACATAATAACATCTCATTTGGGGTTATAGTACATAACTAAGAAGAAAATTCAACATCAGTGTCTTAGTCAGGGTTTCTATTCCTGCACAAAACTTCTTGACCAAGAAGTAAGTTGGGGAGGAAAGGGTTTATTCAGCTTACACTTCCACAATGCTATTCATCACCAAAGCAAGTCAGGACAGGAACTCACCAGGGCAGGAACTTGGAAGCAGAAGCTGATACAGAGGCCATGGAGAGATGTTACTTACTGACTTGCTTTCCCTGGCTTGCTCAGCCTGCTTTCTTATAGAACACAGGACCATCATCCTAGGGATGGCCCCACCCACAATGGGCTGGGCCTACTCCCTTTGATCACTAACTGAGAAAATGCCTTACAACTGGATCTCATGATGGCATTTCCTCAAAGGTGGCTCCTTTCTTTGTGATAACTCCAGCTTGTGTCAAGTTGACACACAAAACTAGCCAGTACAATCAACTTCTTGGTTTAAAAAATATTTTAATCTCTTCAAATGGTTTTGGATTTCTTTTTTATTTATTTACTTGATTTCAATATAAATATTAATGTAAATGTAGCCTTGTATTTGGGATGTTACATAAGGACATTTTCATTGAAAATGCCTTTATTACAGAATTCATTATATAGTCATAGTTAGACTTAACAAGCTGAAGTAAGAAACTTTCTATAATTAATTATTTTAAAAAACTTCTTGTCTATGTAACACTTTCCATGGACCTTTTACACACCATATAGCAATTGTTTGGAAAACTTTAGTTTTCTGTGTTACACAGATTCCCCTTCTTGATATGGTTCCTCATGGAATATTTCAAATATGATGATTTTAATGAGAAATGTCCTCCATAGGCTCAGGCACTTGAAC
Organism: Uromys caudimaculatus; assembly: GCA_028551405.1. Classification (NCBI taxonomy): domain Eukaryota; kingdom Metazoa; phylum Chordata; class Mammalia; order Rodentia; family Muridae; genus Uromys; species Uromys caudimaculatus. The sequence continues at coordinate 68,280,360 of CM052709.1, read as the reverse complement.
ACTTGGTCCCTGGTTAGTGGCATTGCCTGATGAGGTAATACAGCTTTTCGGTAGGACTTGGATCACTGGATATGGGCTTTGAGAGTTTATCACCTCACCTCACTTCCAGTTTACTCTCTCTGAACTCTGGTTCATGCTCTGAGATATCATCAGCTAGCTTCCTGCTCCAACCTGCCCCTTCCTGCCATGCTTTCCTACCATGATGGGTCCTCGCCCTTCTGAAACCATGAGCCAAAATAAATTCTTTCTTCTACATATTTTCCCTGCTCATAGTGTTTTATTGTTGTTGTTGGTGGTGGTGGTGGTGTTGGCGTTGGTGTTGTTGTTGGTGGTGGTGGTGGTGGTGGTGGTCGTTTTTGTTTGATTGGCTTTAAAAAAAAAAAAAAAGGCAATGGTAAAGTTAGAAACACATCCTGTGTCTTAACTTTAACACTGTTCTCAACAAGAAGTTCTTGGAGTCTGAAGAATCTCTGACGCTCAAGGCAGTCATACAGTACTTTCCAATATTCTTAAATTTTGTCACTAAGGTCAAATATTACCAGTGGTCTTTCTTAGAATGGTAGGCTCATTTCACATAAAAGTTATAAAATAACCAATCTTGTCTGTTAAAATAGTGTTCTGTGAAAAATATGGCTAGTTAAACTTGGAGCACTCCATGGTTGCTTTTCCTTGAGGAACTTGTGATGATTTTCTACTCAGAAGTGCTTGACTTTATTATAAAAATATTAAATGGCTGGGGGTTAAATTGTATAGGATATGATGCTTACCTAACACACACACACACATACACACAATATACATATATTTATGTGTATCTATGTGGTTGAGGGTTGAGATTTATCAAAATTTCTAAATTTTATTGCTTCACTAAATTTCACTAAAAGTTTGTGACATGGAAGAACTCAGCATTCAGTGCTGCTCCCTTCCCAATACTGAGCTGTCAACTGCTTGACCCACCCTTTGCTTTTATAAAATCATCGCAAAGACTACACATAACAGAAAAAAAATATATTGTTATAAAATAACTCTGACCTTGATGATCTCCTATGTCATATCAGTGGCATAAGTGATGGGTTCTAAGGGATTTTTGGTGATGTCACCAGATTTTCAACAACAGACAGGACTCACCATCACATGTATGTCCCCATGCTGAGTGACAAGCTCTGACGAGACTTCTCAGATCCCTCCTTCACACAGCCCAACTCCAAGGTCCTTCTGCTCCAGTTCATGTGTCTGATACATATTCTACACTGGCAGAATTCAGATAGTGTTGGCTCTGCATGTCACCTCCAGTCTTAGTCATTAACTTCTTCATCCTTGCCTTCTTGGATTTGTAAAAGACTAGCGCTTGGTTGGTTATTGAAAATATAGAATTCAATAATATCAAGGGCTTTAAACTCTCTTGGATGCTTAAAACCTCCCTGTGGTGGCTGCTATTGATATTATTTAATAATTTTCTTCTTATAGAGAAGCTTGAATATTGCCTAGGAAAATCTTGTATGGTAGAATTAAATGAGCCAGGATGGACTCTTAATCAGTGGACATCTTGTTTTAAAGTTTTAAGGTCTTGTTTGGGGGTGAGATAGAGACTTCAAAGTTCCCAATATCCTTTATGTAGCCTTGATTATTAAATGGCTGTGGTAAGAGATTCACTCTTAATGGTGTCAATACTCTAATTCCAGCTAACTCACAAGGAGAAAGCTATGTTCTCCTTTGGTCTTATGTGCTTACCATATATGTCCATATACATCAATCTGTGATTGAAGTATAAATGCAGCTAAGTATGGTGTGTGTGTGTGTGTGTGTGTGTGTGTGTGCGTGTGTGTGTGTGTGAATCAACTTCTTGGGAAATGGAAGTCTTAATAGCAATAGTTTCATAAATGTCATTGACTAAACCAAAGTCTCTCCGCAAGAAAAAAAAAAATGACAATGTGTGTCTCCTGGCTCTAGTTCCCCAGAAGCCCCAAGTGCAAGGGATGCTTATCACTCCTGGACCCCTTAGGAGACTGAGAAGGCATCTCTTCATTGCACAATAAACAAAAAGTCTTAAAAAATGATTTTCCACAAAATGTAGTGCAGGTTACAGCATGTATCCTATTGGTTTCTGTTCCAGCTTGTATAATTGTATTTGGGGAACTCTTGTTGCGAGAGATTTATCTGTTTTTTGCTTATCAAAATCTATTTCTATTTTAAAATATAGACTCTCAGCAAGTGTCACCCTGAAGAATTGGGTCTACTTGACTATTCCGTTACATTTCAGAGGATAAAAGAGCACGCAGCAGTTACACTATTAAGTCTCAGTGATGGAACCGCCATTCTAAGCCACATTACTCAAGTCTCTCTTTAGCTCAATTATACACCTCTGCTGTGAAGGAAGACAGATGGGGGTCATTTGGGAGCTGTAAACTATGATGCCTCAAATGCAGAACTATGCTCTTAAACTGATTTACACCTTGTTCTCTAGTGCTCTACAGCAGGGCCTCAAACCAAAATGCATAGGGCCATGATTGAAAAGGCCCTCACTTGGTTTTAGCATCGTGGTCTATGCCACTTGGTAATTATTACCTCCATTAAATGACAAAGAACAATAAGCATGACCTTCAGTACCTTCATCATAGAAACAAAATCCAACCAAGCCACATGAGGAAATAGAGGTTCATGGTCAGCAAATCCCTGCGGGAAAAGGACTGACAGTTAAGTCTCCGATAAGCTATAACTGCTTGTGGGCATTGCTCCCACAGGAAAGGTTCCAGTCGTCTGAAGTAGCAAGCTTCTTTTCTAAAAATTGACAAAAGCACTACTGCAGTGTCCTGATGTAACTCACATTGATCTCCTACTGAGGGACATAGAAAAGACACTGAAAGAAGTTAACTCTCCAGGCTGATGTCCCTTGCCTTCAGTTCCAGCACTCAGGAGGCAGAGGCTATCAGATCTTATGAGTTCAAGTCCAGCCTTGTCTACATAACAAGTTCCAGGCCAGCTAGGGCTACATCATAAAACCCTGTCTCAAAAAAGAAAAAACAACAGTTAACTAAATATGGCAAATCTGTATGCAGTGTCTCACAGAGCAAGGAACGATTGTATATTTAAGTAGGCATGGTTTTCTGCTCTTTAGCTGCTGTGCTCTGTTAATGTCCTGGCTTTGACTTCTATAATTCCTGCCTTAGCTGTTTCTCTAGTGTCATTGCAGAAGACTGACAGCAATGGAAATCCAAAACTCACTGAAAAGTAATTTTGGAAGGCCTAGGGAGATAGCTTAGTCACCAAAGTGCTTACATCGCAAGCACAGGGACCCAAGTTCAGTTCATAAAATCACATTTAAAAAAAGGCATGGGGCTGGTGATGACTGAACAGTTAAGAACACAGGTTGCTCTTCTAGAAGATCTTCTAATGGATCACATGATAGCTAACAACCATCTGTAACTGCAGTCCCAAGGAATCTGATGTCCTCTTCTAGCCTCTTTGGGCACTGTACACACATGGTATACAGACATATATGCAAACAAAGCATCATGAACATCAATATCTATATAGATATTATTAAATATATTTATCTGGATAGATACATAGATAGAGATAGATAGGTAGGTAGATAGATAGATAGATAGATTTAAAACCAAATGTGATTGTATATACTTATTATCTCAATTCTGGAGGCGGAGTCATGTGATCCCTTGCTGCTCACTGGCCAGCCAATCTTGCCCATGTCGGAAGCTCCAGACTAATAAGAGGCCCTATCATAATAACAATATTGATATTAATATTAATAATACTCGTAGTAGATGTAATAATAATAACAATAATAATAATTTTTTAAACTGGATGGTACCTGAGAAACAAAATCCAACTTTGTCCTCTGGCTTCCACATGCACCTGCAAACACATACACACACACACACACACACACACACACACACAAACACACATACAAAATGAAAACAAAAATAATTAACAGAACATACATGTGATTTTCTTCCATCTGTCTCAAGTTGAAGAAACAGAGAGTGTTAAGAAATACAATTGGAACAGGTCACCAGGCGCTAACCAACCCAAATCTCCTGTTCCAGGTTCTTCAGTTACACACATAGCCACGCTGCCAAGTGTTTCATAAAAGTTCACTTCTGAATTACAGGCTTTAAAGCATTTTATTTCCACAGATATATTTTCTTTTGGAAAGAGAGGTATTTCAAGAAACTACTCGAGTACAGAATCAATCCCACTTCCTCCTCAGAAGAAAATAATGATTGAATTTAACTCAAATACCAGGTGTTCTGTGACATATTTTTCTCTGTGTAAGTTAATCTGAAAGTTAAGTTTTTTCGCTTTTTTTTTTTTAATGAGATGGTATTCAAGAAGTTCCTTGAACTCTAAACAGCCTTCAAAACAGTGGACGTCTGAAACATTTCATTAACATTTAAAGTCATGTCAGGCAGACTGCCGAGCTATAGAAAGTCATTTTTAAGAGCTAAACGTTTTATAGCCATCTATCGGTGCCTAATAAAAGAACTTACATGTTCTGGGGGTTCAGCCTCAGATTCAGTACATCGCGTGGAATGCTGTATTTCAGTAGAAACTGAAATAGGGGAAACTGCCTTGATAGGGGCTTTGCTTTCGAAACTGTGCTTACTGAATAACAGAATTAGCCTCTTGCAATCTTTTAACTTCTATCCTGTGTCTCCGCTTCTTTATCACACTCCTCTTCAATAGCCATAGTTCAGCTATGCCAGTCATACGGCAAGCTAGGGGCAAGCTGTGAGCGCCATTGGCACAGAATTCTCTCTGCAATGTATAGCCTCTTCCTGTTTGTCTTCGGATCAATCTCAAAAGCCTGAAGGAAAAGACAGCTGGGGCCCTCCACCCACCTCACTTCTGTTGCATGACTACACTTGTTTGTTTTGTTTGGTTGTTTTTATTTGTTTGTTTTTTGCTGTGCCATCTAAGATATTTTTGTTTATTCATATTTATTATCTCGCTTTCAGAATTAATCTAATTTTGAGACAGGATCTCCTTGTGTTTTCTGAGATTCCTAGAATGCATGACCTCCTGCCTTCCCATCCTGAGTGTTAGAACACTATGCTCAGCTTGTCTCCATGAATTTCTTTATTTTCTCTTAATGAAAAATCTCTTAATGGAAAATCCCTAGACCACTGCATGGTAGGCATGCAACAAAGATTGATAGAAATGAATAAATAACAGGTTTCAACCTTGAAGAATTCATGATAATTAAAGGTAAATACTACTTAGAGGTCAAACGGTATGAGTAGTCTTTAAATGCTAGGATTAAACTATCAATGGGAAGGTACTGCTGGTTTTGTGTCAACTTGACACAAGCTAGAGTCATCAGAGAAGAAGGAGCATCAGTTGAGGAAATGCCTCTCATGAGATCCAGCTGTAAGCCACCTTCTCAATTAGTGATCATGGGGGAGGGCTCAGCCCATGGTGGGTGGGGCCATCTCTGGGCTGGTGGTCCTGTGTTCTATAAGAAAGCAGGCTGAGCAAGCCATGGGAAGCAAGCTAGTAAGCAGCATCCCTCCATGGCCTCTGCATCAATTCCTGCCTCCAGGTTCCAGCCCTGTTAGTGTTTCTGTCCTGACTTTCCCCAATAATGAACCAAGATCAGGAAGTGAAAGCCAAATAAACCCTTTCCTCCTCAACTTTCTTTTCGGTCATGGTGTTTCTTTACAACAATAGAAAACCTAAGACAGGGAAAAAAATATAAATAATTTATTTGAAATGGATGTCTATTTTATTTTAAGTGACATTTTTACATACAAGTTAATATATGGATATAATATAATTTAGAAAATATGGAAGCAATAATTACTGCAAGAAGCAATGGAAACTGGCTTTTTAAATCATGCTTATTTATCCTGTTTGAATTTACTGTGATAAATATTTACTTACTCAACTAATAGGTGCCGTCTATCCAGTCTGTTCCAGACACTCATCTTGATATTAGGTAATATGTTAGTGAACAAATCAAAGTTCCTTACTTCACAGGTTTCCATTCTAAGTAAGGAAAGTAAATCAAGTACAAAAAATTAAGCCAAAATGAGCACAGAATTATAGGGAGAGGGCTGTCATTTCAAATAAGACAGTCAGGAAAGAAAGACACCTTTGACAAGATAAAATTTGAGCAGGTATCTAAATGGGATACATCCTTTGGGAGATTCTTGGCTATGCTGGGACCACTAAGAACCACAAATCCTCTGTCTTAAAACAACAAAGAATAGGTTTCAGCCTCAGCACTGGCTGGCGTCATGTTATAATGTTGTCTAATTGTCTTTGTTTTCAATCCTAGCTCCCTCACTTGAGACCTGGTTGACTGACTGAGCTGGCTTAGCCAGATAGCTCCTCAACCTTGGAGCTCAAGTAGGGGGGATACAGTGAAGGACACAGCAGGAAAAGGAGCATGTGCAAAGGAACATTTGGGCCAACGGTGAATAAACCTTGTAAAAAGGGACAGGATACTGATAATTCTCAAATTTCGAAATTATTTATGCAAATACAATTCAATTTAAGAAAACATACTGTCTTCCAGTCTCCATCTGCCCCCCTCACCCCGGCTAAGGCTGTCCCACAGCCCTCCATACCCAAATCCCACACAGAGAGAGCTGGTCTCCCAAGAGTGCTCTCACTCCTAAACCCACAGATGAGACCACCACTTTTGCTCCAAAAACTGTCCAAAGCAGGACCCACCAGGAGTGCACAGAACACAGGAACTGCAGAGCAGCTGGGGACAGGATCCTTCCAGTCTCCATCTACTCACCAGAACTAAGGCTGTCCCACAGCCCTCCATACCCAAATCCCACCCAGAGAGAGCTAGTCTCCCTAGGAGTGCTAACAGACTTAAGATCACAGGCTCACAATCCCACAGAAGGGACAAGCTCCAGTCAGAGACAGCAAGACCAACTAACACCAGAGATAACCAGATGGCAAGAGGCAAGGACAAGAACCTAAGCAACAGAAACCAAGACTATTTGACATCATCAGAACCCAGTTCTCTCAATGCAAGGGCGCCTACATTCATAAAAGAAACTTAACTAAAGCTCAAAGTACACATTGAACCTCACACAATAATAGTGGGAGACTTCAACACCCCACTCTCAGCAATGGACAGATCATAAAAACAGAAACTAAACAGAGATACAGTGAAACTAACAGAAGTTATGGACCAAATGGATTTAACAGATATCTATTGAGCATTTCATTCTAAAACAAAAGAATATACTTTCTTCTCAGCACCTCATGATACTTTCTCCAAACCAGGCTCAACAGATACAAGAAGTAAATACATGAAATAATCTCATGCATCCTATCAGATCACCATGGACTAAGGCTGGTCTTCAATAACAACAAAAACAACAGAGAGCCCACATACACATGGAACCTGAACAACGCCCTACTTAATGATACCTTGGTCAAGAAAGAAATAAAGAAAGAAATTAAAGACTTTTTTACAATTTAATGAAAATGAAGGCACAACATACTCAAACTTATGGGATATAATGAAAGCAGTGCTAAGAGGAAAACTCATAGCTCTGGGTGCCTCCAAAAAGAAACTGGAGAAAGCGTACACTAGCAGCTTAACTGCAGATCTGAAAGCTCTAGAACAAAAAGAAGCAAATACACCCAAGATGAATAGATGGCAGGAAATAATCAAACTCAGGGCTGAAAACAACCAGGTAGAAAAAAAAAAACTGTACAAAGAATCAACAAAACCAGGAACTGGTTCTTTGAGAAACTCAACAAGACAGATAAACTCTTAGCCAGACTAACCAGAGGGCACAAAGACAGTATCCAAATTAACAAAATCAGAAATTAAAAGGGATATATAATTACAGAAACTGAGGAAACTCAAAAAAATCATCAGATCCTACCACAAAAGCCTACACTCAACAAAACTGGAAAATATGGATGAAACAGACAATTTTCTAGACAGATACCAGGTACCAAAGTTAAATCAGGATCAGATAAACCATCTAAACAGTCCCATGACCCCTAAATAAATAGAAGCAGGCATTAAAAGTCTTCCAACCAAAGAAAGCCCAGGACCAGATGGGTTTAGTGAAGAATTCTATTAGCCCTTAAAAGAAGACCTAATACCAATACTCTTCAAACTATTCCATAAAATAGAAGCAGAAGGAACGCTATGCAATCCGTTCTATGAAGCCAAGATTATATTCATACCTAAACTACACAAAGACCCAACAAAGACAGAGAACTTCAGACCAATTTCCCTTATGAATATCGATGCAAAAAATACTCAATAAAATTCCCAAAAACCAAATGCAAGAATGCATCAAAACGATCATCCATCATGATCAAGTAAGTAGGCTTCATCCCAGGGATGCTGGAATGGTTCAATATATGGAAATTCATCAACATAAACCACTATATAAACAAACTCAAAGAAAAACAACACTTGATCATTTTACTAGATGCTGAGAAAGCATTTGACAAAATTCATCACCTCTTCATCATAAAAGTTTTGGAAAGATCAAGAATTCAAGGCCCATATCTAAACATAGTAAAAGCAATATACAGCAAACCAGTAGCCAACATCAAGCTAAATGGAGAGAAACTTGAAGCAATCCCATTAAAATCAGGGACAATACAAGGCTGCCCATTCTCTCCCTACCCATTCAATATAGTACTCAAAGACCTAGCCAGAGCAATTGGACAACAAAAGGAGGTCAAAGGGATACAAATTGGAAAAGAAAACGTCAAAATATCACTCTTTGCAGATGATACGATAGTATACCTAAGTGACCCCAGAAATTCCACCAGAGATCTCCTAAGCTTGATAAACAACTTCAGCAAAGTGGCTGAATATAAAATTAACTCAAACAAATCAGTAGCCTTCCTGTACTCTAAGGGTAAATAGGCTGAGAAAGAAATTAAGGAAATGACACCCTTCACAATAGTCACAAATAATATAAAATACCTTGGTGTGATACTAACCAAGCAAGTAAAAGATCTGTATGACAAGAACTTGAAGTCCCTGAAGAAAGAAATCGAAGATGATCTCAGAAGATGGAAAAAATCTCCCATGCTCATGGATTGACAGGATTAATATAGTAAAAATGGCCACCTTGCCTAAAGCAATCTACAGATTCAATGCAATCCCCATCAAAATTCCCACTCAATTCTTCATAGAGCTACAAAGAGCAATTCTCAAATTCATTTGGAATAACCAAAAACCCAGGAGATCAAAACTATTCTCAACAAGAAAAGAACTTCTGGGGGAATCATTATTCCTGACCTCAAGCTGTACTACAGAGCAATAGTGATAAAAACTGCATGGTATTGGTAGAGTGACAGGCAGGTAGATCAATGGAATAGAATTGAAGACCCGGAAATGAACCCACACACCTATGGTCACTTGATCTTTGACAAAGGACCTAAAACCATCCAGTGGAAAAGACAGCATTTTCAGCAAATGGTGCTGGCTCAAGGGGCAATCAGCATGTAGGGGAATGCAAATCAATCCATTCTTATCTCCTTGTACAAAGCTCAAGTCCAAGTGAGTCAAGGACCTCCACTTAAAACCAGATACACTGAAACTAATAGAAGAGAAAGTGGGGAAGAGCCTTGAACACATGGGCACAGGGGAAAATTCCTGAACAGAACTCCAATGGCTTATGCTCTAAGATCAAAAATAGACAAATGGGACCTCATAAAATTGCAAAGCTTCTGTAAGGCAAAGGACACTGTCAATAGGACAAAACGGCAGCCAACAGATTAGGAAAAGATTTTTACCAATCCTACATCCAATAGAGGGCTAATATCCAATATATACAAAGTACTCAAGAAGTTAGACTCCAGAGAACCAAATAACCCTATTAAAAAATGGAGTACAGAGCTAAACAAAGAGTTCTCAACTGAGGAATATCGAATGACTGATAATCACCTAAAGAAATGTTTAACATCCTTAGTCATCAGGGAAACGCAAATCAAAACAACTCTTAGAATCCACCTCACATCAGTCAGAAGGGCTAAAACCCAAAACTCAGGTGACAGCAGATGCTGATGAGGAGGTGGAGAAAGAGGAACACTCCTCCATTTTTGTTGGGACTGCAAGCTGATAACAACCCCTCTGGAAATTAGTCTGGTGGTTCCTCAGAAAACTGAACATAGTATGTCTCAGCTATACCACTACTAGGCATATACCGAAAAGATGCTCCAACATATAACAAGGACACATGCCCCACTATATTCATAGCAGCCTTATTTATGATAGCCAAAAGCTGGAAAGAACCCAGATGTCCTTCAACAGAGGAATGGATACAGAAAATGTGGTACATTTACACAATGGAGTACTACTCAGCTATTAAAAACAATGACTTCACGAAATTCGCAGGCAAATGGATGGAACTAGAAAATATCATCCTGAGTGAGGTAACCCAGTCACAAAAGAACACACATAGTATACACTCACTGATAAGTAGATATTACAAAAGCTCCGAATACCCAAGATACAATTCATAGACCATATGAAGGTCAAGAAGAAGGAAGACCAAAATGTGGATGCTTTCTTCGGTCCTTCTTAGAAAATGGAACAAGCTGGGCAGTGGTGGCCCATGCCTTTAATCCCAGCACTCGGGAGGCAGAGGCAGGAGGATCTCTGAGTTCGAGACCAGCCTGGTCTACAGAGTGAGTTCCAGGACAGCCAGGGCTACACAGAGAAACCCTGTCTCGAAAAAAAGAAAAAAGAAAATGGAACAAAATACTCTCGTAGGGCTCCTGTCTAGCGGAAATATGGGGACAAAGTGTGGGGCAGAGACTGAAGGAAAGGCCATCCAGAGACTTCCCCACCTGGGAATCCATCTCATACACAGACACCAAATCCAGACACTATTGCAGATGCCTAGAAGTGCTTGCTGACAGGAACCTGTTATAGCTGTCTCCCGAGAGGTTCTGCCAGAGCCTGACAAATACAGAGGCAGATGCTTGTAGCCAACCACTGGATTGAGCACTGGGTCCCCAATGGAGGAGTTAGAGAAAGGAAAGAAGGAGCTGAAGGGGTTTTCAACTCCATAGGAAGAACAACAATATCAACCAACCAGACACCCCAGAGCTCCCAGAGACTAAACCACCAACCATGGCTCCAGCTGCATATGTAGCAGAGGATGGCATTGTCTGGCATCAACAGGAGAAGCCCTTGGTCCTATGAAGGCTCAATTCCCCCAGTGTAGGGGAATGCCGTGGTGGTGAGGTGGGAGTGGGTGGGTGGGAGGGGAGCATCCTCATAGAAGCAGGGGAGGAGGGATGGGAGAGGGGGGTTCTGGAGGGGAAACCGGGAAAGGGGATAACATTTGAACTGTAAATACATAAAATATCCAATAAAAAGTAATAATTCTCACCTATTTGTCGTCCATGATGGTGTGCAGCATACGGTGGTGACCGTGCAGTAGCTATCTGGCAATAATGCCTGCCTATGGTGGTAGTTCCATCGTCCTGTAGCAGGTGGCCTCCTGACCATCGTTATAAGACAGCAGAGGTCTGGAGAGTCACAAAGCAACTCTGGTGTGCTCCTCCTGTTCACTGAGAAGGCAGTAAGGAGATCTCTGTTGAGCATAAAATGGAACCAGGTATTAGCGAATGCTTGGGATGTTTAGCATAAACAGCATCAGTAGAAGAAAAGTAAAGGAGACAGAACTATGGAAACCTTGAGCTATGAGTAAGCATCTTGTACCTCCCAGAGGGACACAAGGTGGCAGGATTGCTGTAGACCAAGAAGAGAAGGGAAGATGGACTAGAAGTGATACCCAAGTGTCTGATGAACTGGAGTATTGTAGCCCACCACTCCCACCTTAAAGGGTGATGGTCTTGTGGACTGAATGCGAAGTGTCCCCCAATAAGCTCTTGCATCTGAACACTTCTTCCCCGCTGGTGGCTCTATTTGGGGAGTTTATCAAACTTTTAGGAGGTGAAGCCTTGATAGAGGAAGCCCATCACTGGGATGGGCTTTGAAAGTTTATAGCCTCGCCCTACTTGCAGTTGGTACCCTGCTTCCTGTGTGAGGATGAGATGAGATCTCACTGCTTCTTGCTTCCATCACCTGCTGCCATGCCGTGCCCTTGTAGATGCTCCTTCTAGAAGCTTCAGCCAAAATTAAACCCTTTGTAAATTGCTTTTGATCATGTTGGGGTTTTTTTGTTGTTGTCTTGTTTTGTTTTATCCTTGTAACAGAAAAGTACCTAATCCAGATGCCAAACCACTGGGAGAGATTTGAGCTAGAGGCGATATCTCTATTTATAAGTAAAAAAATTATCACCAAAGATGGTGTATCTATTACTTTGCTTTGATAAAACACCATGACAAAAGCATCATGTAGAAGAAAGAATTTATTTGGAATTACAGTTCCAGAGGGTCATAGGCCATGATGATGGAGCAGAGGGAGCAGACATGGCTGATGAAGCAGAAACTAAGGGCTCACAGCTTGAACCACAATCACTAAGCAGAGGGAGCACCCTGGGAACGGCACAAGGCTTTAAAACCTCACAACTCCCCCCCTCTCCAAGTAACAGACTTCTTCCAGCAAGGCCACACCTCCTAAACCAACCCAAACAAAGCCACCAGCTGGGGACCAAATACTCAAACATCTGAGAGCCTATGGAGGACTTTTTCTTTCAAACCACCACAGACTGAAGCATAGAAACACTTACATAAACCAGTGACAGATTATTAAAGTGAATAGATTATAAGGGTGATAAAGGTCACTGATCCATTGATAAATAGAAAATTACCCAAATGCTTTTATGATGCAGGCAGTTTCCAGGTTTTGATTGCACATGAACAAATCCTTCAGGGGTATTTTTCTTCTTCTTTAAAACATGGGATGAACCCCTAAAATGTCAAAAGGCACACCAAGGAGATGAGTTATTTTGCTACGTGTAAAGAAATTAATTGAATAAGCACAGCTGGCTGCCACGTGGAGCAGAAGGCCAGGCAGCTTCCGATTGAAGGACTCCAGAAGCTGTTGTCTTTGCCACTAGGGAAAGGAACTCGGAGGTCCTTTGAGAAGCTGTTTGCCATTTTAAAAGAATTTTGACAACACTAGGAAGCACTCTGATATGTTTGCTGTATTCTTATGTGTCTAAGGGAATCAGAACTCAATTTCCCAAGGTCACATTGCTGGATAGTCTGCTTCACCAGTGACCCTTCAGGCTTGCATAGGTCTAGTCTTGAAATAATTAAGAGAAATTGTAAAGGGCAGATTTTGTTGCAGGAATATAAATTATCCTAAAGGGAAGAAATTCAGGCATTCTTTGGATCTGACAGGATGCGTATGGTACACTTAAAATAAAAGCAAAAATTTCAGTATTTTAAGCAAATTTAAGAATTTAACCTATATGTGTATAAAATATGATGCCGGGTCCTTTTGTTGGTTCTGGCATCTTTTCATCTGCACACGTTTGGCACTTCTTACATGCCCCCAAAGCCAAGTCCTTACTGAATACTGAAAATATTACCTTCTAAACGGTGGTCATGGTAGCTGGCTCTTTTTAATCTTTACTCTCCCTCCTGCTCCTAAACCCTCTCCTCCGTTCCCAGATCTTCAAGAGACCCTACACCAAAACAAGGTGGAAGATGAGAACCAACTCCAGAAAATTGTCCTGTGGCTTCTACATAGGCTCCATGGCATGTGTGCTCCTATACAAGCACAGACATACATGCACGTATGCATACATGTACACACACACCCACACACATCTATACACACACATACATATGCAGAAACACCATGTGAAGCTACCAAATTCGCCTTCAGTACTGTTTTCATTTTTATGACTTTGAGCCTGTGTTGTCAGTATGAATGGTGATTTTTTTTTAACATGATAGGTTAATTGTCTCTGTCTTTAGTAGTGCTTCCTAAAATAGTGAGGTCTTTTTAAGGTGCTTGTTGTCTAGTTGTAGATACCTGAAGGAAGCAGCTTTCTGGTCTGTTGCTTCATGAAGGACGCAGTTACTTTGAGGACTTAGCTTCATGCGATTGTTTGCATTTCAAACTGCTACTCAACTTTTGTTTTTGCAAATAATTAAGAGCAAAACCAAGAGCAACATCCATATTCCTAGAGCACAGATCCTGTGGCTCCTGCCAGAACTCACATTCCAGAGGCAGCTGCAATGGATTTGCACTTGCTAATAGTTCTAGAACTTAATTTTCTCTTCCATGTGAGCACTTAAACATTTCTCTTTCCTCATTGTAAACTCATCTATATAGATAAACATATACTCATATTCCATGCTTCCATATGGTACTTGGACTGTTAAAAAGAAAAGAGAGGAAAATCGCTATTAACTAATATAAAAGAACTTTCTAAAATATATTAAATAAAATAATAAAGGACAAAAACAAACACATATTGCAGTATACTTTATGTAAAAAAAAAAGAAAAGAAATTAAAAATATAGAAAATGTGTGTGTGTGTGTGTGTGTGTGTGTGTGTGTGTGTGTGTGTGTATCCTGGCAACTAAACATGCAAGAAGAAACACAGAGACATTAATTCAGATTTTAATTGAAAATGGTTTAAATTAAGAGGATGGATAGTTACAAGAAAAAAGGGCACAGGGATTGGCGTGAGATATCTCAGTATATATTTTTATGGTTTTGGCCTTTGAAATATGCAAATGTTTTACATGTTCAAAAATCATAGTAAATAGGAAAAGATAAAAGGAGCCAATTCATTTGTGATGAGCTAAACAGATCCTTGGAGCTAAATCTACAGCATGAGTGATTTAGCCACAGTATTCAGTCCCCTCGAGGAAGTACTAATAAAGTAAAGGGGAAGCCAACTTGAAAATTTCAAACATACATAAACAAATGAGTCTAACTGCATGTTAAATAATGAAAAAAATCCACAGATAGAATGATGGATTCGAATGAATTTTGCATGCAATATTATGCAATTATATATACCCTTGGCTAAAAAAGCATTGCAAAACCTGTCTCAGAGCTTGAAACAGAAGGCAGCAGGCCTGTGGCTGATAGTATATGATATCTTATCATTGTTGTAATGTGAGGGTGTGATAAATTGGAAAAAGTTGAGGGTACTACAGAACAACAACAACAAAAAACCCATATATTTTCTTTGGTGACAATCATTACTCTGCCAGTGGCAAGAGATGGTATTTGGAATGAGAAAATGAAAAAAAACCCTCCCCCCATGATATTGGTCTGAATCCCAGAATGGGTTTGCCATTTACGACTGAGTATTTTGACTCTGTCTAAGGTACCAACAAGTTAATGATGTAATAATGAGGAGCACCCAGCGTATCAGGATCTTCCTAAGAGCTTTCCTACCACTGCTTCCTGTGCTTGTATATATAGAGAGAAAGCCAGAAATACACACGCCAAAGAATTTGCAATAATGGTGCACTAGAGAAGGTGGGCAGGCGGTATAGTAGCGAAAAGGAAGAGTCAGCGCTACTGGGATTCATCGACCCAACCATTGGAATGCCCGCACTCGGCTTTTGCAATTAAAAGGAAAAATTCAAATAAAGGTAAGTAAACACTCTTCACACAAAATGAGAATACAAATGTACATGATTTTTTTTTTACCAGTAACATGTATAAGTAGGAAGTAAAATAAGCCTTGTTCTAATCTTGTTTTAAATTTTTATTAACTCTATTGAACTCATAACTTGGAAAAATATTCCTGCCATTCATGTGTGGCATGTATTTTCCCCACCTCCCAAATTTATTCTTGCCTCTTCAAATTGTTTGGTCCTATCAGCATGGCATGTACCCCATATGTCCTTTCCCGTGCCAACATGTAGCCTCTGTGGGTTTGCAGTGTTTGCCTGGAGGCACATTTTCATTCTCTTCTTTAGGAATACTAAAGGAATACCATGCTAACATCATTGATTCTAATAAACGTCTTTCCCCCAAACATTTTTATGTGTGCTTGTGGTGCTGGACACTAAAACACGAGGCTTCATGAATGCACTCTACCACCAAGCTGGAGACCCAGCTTTCTACTGACATTTTAAATAACTTAAGTCTCAGACCCTCTTTTCCCAGTGATCAGTCCTGCCCACTGAGGGGACAACCCTCAATAACTCTCTTTGTAAGAATGGATGGTTCTTACTGATGGCTAAGACTCATATACTGTGATGTGTGTATCAATTTTGGTCAGTAGAACATACAGGCTGTCCCACTGTCTGAGAAACTCCAGCGTGACCATCCCAAAGTAGCTGTTAGTCCATCTTTTATCTGCAGAAGTAGTAGAAGACTATATATTCCTTTGACCTAGAGATTTAGTGATTTTATAAGACTCTACCTAGGGAAGTGTTTTAGGATCCTGTGTGACAGTCTCTTTAAAACTATAAATCCAGGGATCAAGTGAATTTTCTTCTGTGACAGCTCTACAATGGCTCCATCCCCCAATCAGTTTCATGTTTCTGTTTTGTAATGATAGGTTTTATATACAGCTGAAGTTCTGTCTGACCACCACCAGATTTGTCTTAGCCTTCAGAATTCTAATAACTTTGTCTGCTGGGTTTAAGATCTGAGAGATTTCACCCACTTGATATTTCAGGTAAGTTATAATCATCCTCTTTGACTACTTACTTATGTGTTTTTAGTTAAAAACAAACAAACAAACAAACAAACAAACAAACAAACAAACAGTACTTTCAACTTCCCCCACCAAAAGTTCTGTATGTATGTTGATTGAAAATCTGCTCAAGTGCTCAATTGTCCAAGCTTTCACCTGTCTCCTTAAACAGCTAACTTCTTTGGGAAACTAATCTGCTTATCTACAGACACGCACACCCTCATACCACCGTTGCTCTGATTTTTAACCATTTTTAATATACATAGCAATCTTCCTGTCTCTAATATGTCAGTACTCCAGCATTGTGGGGACTTGAGGAAGCAATTCCTGCAGGCAGATGTGGCAACATCATCCAGAAAGAAGACAGATTCTGAGAATTGAATGGGATCTTTTTACCTTCTGGTTTCTTAAACCCTTGTTCTCCAACCTTGGTGATGGAGATAACGCTACTAACTGCATCTGCCTTTGTGGACGCCACAGCTATGCATATTCCTCCATCTAAGGTAGCCTTCACTGAGAGGTTTCTTGTGGTCTCTCCTTGGCCACCTGGTCCTCAAGACCAAAGCAGATGTCCAATCTGACTCTTAACTAATGTTTCCCAAAATTCCTGGGCTGTTGCCTTCAGTGGCTGGCTGAGGGGAAACAGACAAGAAAGAAGGCAGCTAAAGGGAAACTGAAGTCCCAGAAACTTCAGTTCTGGGACTCCTCCCTCCTCTTAATGGTGTGCTGATATGACACAGGTTAGAGTCGTTGGGGAAATGGGAACCTTAACTAGGAGAAGACTCCGATCAGATTGCCCTATTGGCAAGCCTATGGGGTATTTTCTTGTTTAATAATTGATGTGAATGGACCCATATCACAGGAGGCAGTACCACCCCTGGGTGTCTGGTATTGAATGGTCTAAGAAGACAGACTGAGAAAATCATGAGGAGCAAGCCAGGAAGCATCACTTCTCTGTCGCCATTACATCAGTTTGTGCTCCCAGGTCCCTGCTTTGAGATCTTATCCTAACTTCCCCGGATGATAGACTACAAGCTGTAAACGGAAATAACCCCCCAAGTTCCTTTGATTATGGTACTTATCACAGTACAGAAACCCTCAGTGGTAAAATTTACTACACTTAGTAGATCAAAACTCTCTCTCTCTCTCTCTCTCTCTCTCCCTCTCTCTCTCTCCCCAAATGTGTGTGTTCATGTGTCTGTGTATCTGTGTCTGTGTGTCTGTCAGTGTGACTGTGTGTCTGTCTGTATGTGTCTGTGTGTATTTGATAGGTTGGAGAAAGAAACTTATTACAGTATATTTTTTAGGGGCTCACTTGTTTAGGTTAAAAAATGAGCAGCTACTTCCTGTAGTAGTTTTCTATGTGTATAACAAGTTCTCATACTGAAATGGCTCAAAGCAATGTGTCTTTATCATTTCACAGTTTTGAGGGGTCAGAACACTGGTACAGTATAGCTGGGTCCTATGAACAGTAGCAGTTAAGGGAGTGGCTAGAGATGGGGCCCTCTTAGAGTCTGGCTGGGGAAGAATTGACTTCCTTCATTCACTGTAATGCTAAGACCATATGGTTCATTGCCTTTATAGGAATGGATGTCAGTGTTTTGTTGAATGTTGAATGAGAGGTACCGTGGTTCCTACAGGCTGCTCGCAGTTCCCTACCCCATGACTTTCTGCATGGCCAGTTCATAACACAGCAGTCTACTTCTTCCAAGTCACCAAAGAAAGAGTCTGCTAGAGCAAATCTGTTAGCACATGTCACCTCTGGGTGTCTTGTTTCATCGCCTTCACCATGGTTGTCCATTAAAGGCAAATCACAGGTCCTGCCCTTATTCAAAGGGAACGGCTCATATAAAACTATGAAAACCATGAGTCAAGGAAGGGCAAGCAAGGCGGTCACCTTCAAATATGTCGGCCATTCTTCCTCTATTACGATCATTTATGACCCTGATGTTTATTTTCTTACATTAATATTACCCAAACAGTAGATAAGAGGTTGACCTTGGCAGATCTCATGCTTATTCAACTCTCTGCTTAAACACTCCTAACTTTGCATAACCTTAGGCAACATCCATAATTTCTGTGTCATATCAGTAATGTGCATCTGGAAAGGTACTTCACAGTTACTGTAGCCTTCTTATTAATAACTTTAAAGTCCTTAAGAATAGTATCTAGTATTTGTGAAGTCCTCCTAAGTCTTAGTAGATATAAAACATAAATATATAATAGAGTCATTAAACTTATTTTAAAATGAGAACAAAGTTCTAGTAGGTTCATTCCCCACCACGGAAAAAATAGTTATCTACACTTCTTGTAACTTACAGACTGCACTTTGAAGACTCCTGTACAAAGCACCATGTTTGTTGCAGAATCTTAACGAAAGTCCTATTCCTGCAGTAAAACTGACATTCATCCACATGAAACCACAGTTCTAAAGCCAGAAGACCATCTGGGTTGAGCAAGATCCCAGACCTCCCTTATTTAACTCAGAAGGAATCAGAAATCTAGAGTCAGTTAAACGCTATGCCACAGGTTAGGGGGCTCCAATGTACAAAAGTGAGTGGGAATTAGAGCTCCAATAAAACGAATAATGAGACAAAAGGCAGTCCTACTTTACCAAGCCTGCAATAAAGCAATCTATATCCAAGCCACCACCATTATTATGTATCAAGGTGTTCCTGACAATATTTGACCAGTGTTAATGATTGTCATTTTAGACATGCTGTTTCTTTCCTGTTGGATACAGAAATTCTTTCTAGAAAACCTAGAAAAATGACTGTGCTGAGCTGGTAGGTAGAAGACACATTTATTGGGGATAATCCCCCAGAAAGGGAATAATTAAATACTCCTTAATCATAGTGAGATGGTGGATAATGCACTAACACTACGCAAGTCCCGACGGGTATTGTCGAATGATTGGAGTCCCCATTTAGGGTCCTACATAATTACCCTTCTTATCCAGGCTGAGGCTCTGGTGCCTTTTGTTAATCAGTATCTCTCTAAACCACTGGGGGACAGTCAGCCAATCAGACTGCTCAATTACTGTGGTTGAATGGTCTTGACCTCATGAATATGAATAGAGGGTGTGCACAATAGAACGGCACTTTTAATAACAATGGAACTGCCATAAGGGATGAAAGAAAAGTGTGGTTTAAAAAAAATAATTAAAATTGAAATGAGAAAAATCATAATTAGCTGTGAGGATTACATATCTTTGTTAAAATGTTTCTCACTTGCCTTTTGGACAAAAGATGAAAGCGAATCCTTTTCTATATCCTTTCTTTCAGATAGGGATGTTACAGTCATTGACAGCTGGACTTTGCTTGCATTTCAATAATGTAAAGGCCCCTGTAAATATTTGGGAAACAGAAGCAGGAGGATGAGAGTTCAGACACACTCTTATACCGAGTGTGATGAGGCTCAATTGGAGACCGAAAATGGGAAAGGTGATGAATCGGTGTGCATGGTTCAAAGGCAGTGCAAAGTGAAGTCTGTCAGTCAGGGCCTTCCTACCCAGCGCTGAGCAGGAGGCTGGAGGAGGAGAGCAGGAGGATGAAGGAGGAGGATGGGGAACGCGGACTACTGACTTAGCATTTTCATTTCGTGAAAAAAAAAAAAAGTGCTATGCTTTTGTTGTACAAAAATGAAATAAAGGCAAAGCTGTCATAAAATAGAACCCATAAGAAATGTATGTGAGGGATAGAATAAGGGTCATTGGTGAAGACATGAATAATGCCATTTCCCCAATATGCATACCATGGAATTATGCACGATCATTATCAACTGAATTTCTTAGTGGAATCCTAGAACTTGCAAGGGCTGTAAGAGAAATCATGGTCTGCAGGAAACGGTGTCACTAACCAGTGTCAATTTGCCCAAGCCCAGCACCTCCCCTCAAGAGTTAAGTCACCTGCCAGTCTCTCCCCTACTGTCATAGCTGCACCATACAAATGGGGCATCTCAGGGTGATATCATGAACCCTGGAGAAGGCACGGGTTTCCCGGAGTAAGTACATGAAAGTCACATTAACTAACTGAGTCACACACCAGTGGTACACGAGGATCGGGCTGAGGGGGGTGGCTAACAATAAATAAAGGAGAATGGGTGAGGAAGGCCCACGCTGGAGCGTGCTTCAAAAGCCTAGAATTTGAATATCAAAGGAGAAAGAAGAGCCCTTGGGAAAATCAGCAGGCTCCCTGACTATTTCTACAAAAATATCCTTCTCTACTTTACTGGAGAATCAAATGTGAAAGATGTCTTACTAAGCTGTCTTGTAATTTTCCCCGAAAACCTAAATAAGAAACATGATTTGGTCTTTATTTGACAACTTAATGTACGCTTTCTCGGTATGCTAAGAGAAAGTGCTCACGCTTTGTAATTTTATTTTGCTTTTTGAGATAAATTTTATACAACTCTTTGGAGCCCTACTTCCACCCCCTCTCCAGCCACCAGGATTGTTCATTAGAAATGTATGGTCTCGGATTTAGACTTTTAAAAAGTACTAATTAATGCTAATAATAGCAGGCTTGTGAGAATGGAGAAATAAAGCACGATACATCATGTGACTTGTAGTGTCCGTGGGGCACAAGCAAGTGACTCATCAGCACTGGTCACACAGTCACGACATGGGTTCTAATTTTTTTTAAAAATTATTTTACTTGCATGTATGTGCACATGTCGATGTGACTATACATCACGTATGTGTGGGTCTGCACAGAGGCTCTCAGAGAGAATCAGACCCTTTGGAGCTAGGGTTACAAACAGTTGTGAGCTGCCTGATGTGGGGGTTGGGGAACAGCACTCAGGTCCTTCAGAAGAGCAGCAAGTGCTCATAACTGTTGAGTCTTCTTGATCCCAAAATGCATGTCGCCACAAGAGACGTGGCTGTGCTCTTTCTCCATGAGGCTGTGTTTTCTGTGCTCCTGGGTTAACCTCTGCTCACTAGAGCCCAACAACAAGGTACACATATTTTCTACAAAACTGTTATATGTCTGCTTAAATGCCTAAAGAAGGATCCTCAGACTATCCAGCTGAATCCAAGAATAGCCTTTTTTAAAAAGTTACTATGGCATTTTTTCTCTGGTTGTCTTCCAGTATGCTAGTTCTTAAAAGCCTCAGAAACGAATCAAGGATTTGGGGAAGTACTCCATAGTTATACCAGTTTGGTAAAGGATGCATTTCTGTCTCAGAGGCAGATACGCAAAGGTTATTTTGTTCCTAAAAGCCCGGGTAGATCAGTACAATACAATGACCAAGAGCTCAGATTCTGAAGCTCAAGGGCCTAGGCTTTTATCCTTGATTTTCTTTTGTGAGCTGTATGACCTAGGATGTGTTTTTAAGCTCTCAGTAGCTGTTTCTTCATCTACAAAATGTGATCAATAACAAGACTATCTTCTTCCCAGTCCAACATATGTAATATCTGACACTCTCAACTGCTGGATAGTATCAGCTACAGCTAGGTCTCACTTAGATGTCTGCTTCCAAATGAGTGCCTCTGAAATTCTTACCATATGTGTTGACAAAAATCCCACATTGTTTTCCTGATAACATCTGTTAATATACTAGAGATTAACTACATGAAAAACATAAAACCATAGATTTTAAGTGGACAAGACTCTCACAGACACCTATAAAACCTTCCAAAAATAAAGTACATATTATAATAGTTAATGCTCATTGTCAGCTTGATCAGAGACACGGCTCTTGATGTATCCATGGAGGTGTTTCCAAATAGAATTAAATGAGGCAAAAAGAGCCTTGGCTGTGGGTGATGGAATCCTATGAACTAAGGTCTTGGACTAAATAAGAAAGGAATTAGAGTAGGGTACCTGCCTTCATCTCTTTGCTTCTTGACTGCAGATGCCATGTGACCAGCTGCCTCCTGCTCCTCAAATTGTAAGGCAAAGTAAACCTTTCTTTCCTTATGTTGCTATTGTCAGATATTTTCGTCAGGGCATTGAGTAAATAGCTAATTCAGAAATTTGATACTGAGAAACAGGACTATTGTTGTGAAAATCCTCACCAAGGGGTTCTTGAGCCTTTGGAACCAGTTTGGGAGAAGAATATAACAGAATCTGGAACGTCAGGCTAGAGAAGCTCTAGACTGCTATCAGCAGAGCCTCGGGAGCCATTCTGGTAGAGGACAAAAATGCTTAAAAAATAATACAAACAGTGTGCTTCAGAGGATGCTATTGAAAACTGGGCTGGAAGGCATTCCTATTATATATTAGTAGACTCTGTTACTAAATGACTAGTGCATTCTGCCTGTGTCCTGTGAATCTGAGTGAGCATGAATATAAAAAAATGCATTAAATTTTTTAGCAGAGCAAATATCCAGACAGGGTAGCACTCAGGCTGCGGTGCATGGCTACTGCTCACTGTTCTTAATCAGATCGATAATGAGCAAGCAGAAAGGTATGAAAAATGTAAGCTTTGGTAAAGAAAGGGATGTGAGCATATTTAAGGATGAGGACAAGATTGGTATGTGTGGAAAGCTGATATAATTGTTGAAGAGTGATGCCACTTAAAGAAACACATACTGTTTTCACTAGGACAATAGGAAAAATACTCTATTGCCAAGATTCGCATATTGAAGGCTTCAACTTATGAAATGCTAATTCATTTTAAAGTGAAGGGCCTGAATGGAGAGCGACCCTGAAAAGGTTCCCTTTGTAAAAAAATTAATAAAATAATAATAATAGTAATAATAATAATAATAATAATAATAATAATATGCCCAGGAAACTGTTTCCCTGAGAGTCAACACACAAAGGTCACTGTAGTCCAAGGAACCATGCTATATCTGGAGCTGCAGTAGAACTAAGCAGTTATTCAGATAATACTGATTTTTCAGATATGAGTAAAGTTAAGAGTTTAGGTCTTAGCAAGAGTAAAGATATCACAGATGGTTTGTGTTCAGTTCCCAGTGAGCCACTGAGACCAAGCAATGTGTGGCAGTCAGGATCCCTCCAAAGAGACCTTGAGAGACTATTGTGTTAAGCTGTGAAAGTGAAAACCAACTTGTAATGGAGATTCCAGGATGTTGGGAGAGGCCGGGACAAGAAGCATTGCTAACAAAAGCTGCAAGATATGGAGGTGGCCTAAAAGAGAGGCTATATGTGCCGAAGATGGCAAGACTGGATGGGAGGAGCTACCAAATGAAATCCAGATGATTCCACCATGAATCTTAGATGTTAGGCATGGACTGTAGAGTTTAATATGTTTGTCCTGCTAGGTTTGGGTCTTGCTTTGGTCTGGTCTGTCTTTGTAGTGACCACTTCCTTCCTTTAGGGGTAGAGATATTTGTTTGGTACCCTAGCTTATTTGGAGAGTGGTGTTTTCTTACAAGTGCCTACAGTTAAGAGATTGCCTTGAGTTTCAGAAGAGATTTTGGATTTTGGGGTTTTTCAACAATGTTAGAACTGTTAATGTTTTCACTTACTCTTCCAGATGAGCTGAATGTATTTTCCATTGTGAGATTCTATGAGTTGCTTGAGGACAAAGGGATTTCATGATTTAAAGATTAATGTTTGGGGATCAGGCTGACAAGCAATGGTCTTAAACGTCTTGATTGTCAATTTTATGGGATGTAGAATCACCAGAGAAACATACCTCTGGCTGTGTCTGTGAAGGTATACTCAGAACAGTTAGAGTGGGGTGGGAAGCCTCACACTGAAGGTGAGGGGCACAACTCATGGTGGGCAGGAGTACTGAACTGACTCAACAGGAAAAGGCAACTGTGAGCCAACATTCATCTCTCTCTGCTTCTGACTACAGTTACGATGTAACCAGCATCATCCTGCATCCTACACCGCCTCCAAGAAGCTGCGTGAACCTGTCCTGGACACTGAATGAGCACATCCAGCTGTGTGCTCAGCCACTGACCTCTGTTAGTGTGTCAGTCAGCTTTCCACTACTGTGTCAAAATACCTGAAGAAAATCAATTTAATGGAGGAAAGATTTATTTTGGCTCAAGATTTCTAAAATTGCCATCTGTCGTCAGTCGGCCCCATTGTTTCTGCCCACAGTGAGCTACTTGCTCTAACTATGTCTCACCTCCTAAAATTCCCAACACCTTCAAATACCCCATTAAATTATGAACTCTTCTGTGAATGTAAAAGCCCCCATGCTCCAATCCTTCAAAGGCAGAGGCTTTGAACACAGCTACACTGGGGATAAGGTTCGTAGCACATGAGCTCTGGAAATACATTTAGGAATTGGAAGCAGCCAGCCATATCAGTCAACAGATCAGCCTCGCATGCAAGGTATTCAATGGCACTACACCTGCATTGAATTCAGACCATCAGTGGCTGTTTTGTTTCAATTTTGTATGCTCCTTTTCCAATCATATATACTTTTCTTTTCCTCCAATAACCCAGAACCAGAGGAGGGAGCTCTGGGCTACACGATGTCAGTTTAGCTAAACTGACATCCACAGAGCCATGGCAAGGAGCCTGCTTAGGTTCAGGTGCTTAGATCCACAATGCAAATTTTAATCCAAGTTCAACGGATGCCTGACATCTTTGGTTCTGAGTTAAAGTAGCATGATATAAAAGCTACTTTTCTTCTTTCCAGGAGACTCATATCATTCATTGAACTCCACCAGCTCTCTGTCTCAGCAGAAAAGCTAAGCGCATGGAGAACTTCATGAAGGGCACGTCCACCTGCTCCTTATAGCTGTGCTTCTCAAGCAAAACCATTTGGAGATGATTAATGGCCCTACTACAGAGTTATGACCTATAAGTCTAGGTCTAGACCAAGGAGTGGCAATTTACATTCATAAAAAGACTCAAGCAATACAGATACTGATGCAAGAGCCAGATCTTAAGAACCACTGGTCCTTAAAAGAAGAACTGTACCAGACAGGCTTACCTATGGAACCTTCTGAAATTCAGGCAATTAGGCCCACCCCAATCTCTGAATCAGTATCTTCACTTAGGATGAAGGATATGTATACTACTTTCTGTTTCGACTATCCTCACTCATCCATTTCACATATGCTTTATTCTTCTGTCTCTTTGACCTGCAGGGACCACACAGGTCCCCAGCTGAGCACAGAGTCAACTTCCTAGCCATTCGTACCTCCACGGTGGTTGGTGATTGACTATCTGTTTTGGTGCCTCTCAGATCTTACAGATGTTTATACTACCACCTCAAAAACCATTGAATCCCCTAAAGAAACTTTCTAGTTCACTAGGGGAAAGGATAATGGCACTCCATGCATGTTCCCCTGGAGAAGCAGTTTTAGGAAAGAGGAGGAGGAGGAGGAAAAAGAGGAAGAAGAAGAGGAGCTTTCTAAGAGAGCTGCATAAGTAAATACATACATTGGCCTCACTGTGGAATTATCATTAGTACATGAGCTATAGTAAATATTTGCTATCTTTCAGGATTTTGGATAAATATTTTTAAAAGTTTACTTTATTGTGGGGTGTGTGTGTGTGTGTGTGTGTGTGTGTGTGTGTGTGTGTGTGTGTGTGTCTGTGCGTATGTCTGTGTATAATGAAAGATGAATAATGCACCAGCTAAAGTTTATGTGTGGAGGTCAGAGAATGAATTTGCCAAGTTAGTTCTCTCCTTCCACCCTCTCATGCGTGTTGGGGATCAACCTAGGATTGTCAGGTTTGCATGGCAAGTACTTTACTGGCTGAGCCAACTCAATGGCTCTTTTTTTTATTTTTAATTTCTTTTTTTGTTTGTTTGTTTGGGGTTTTTTGTTTGTTTCTTTGTTTGTTTTGTGTGTGTAGTTTTGTTGTTGTTTTGTTTTGAGACAAAAATCTTGCTATATAGCCCAGGCTATCCTTGAACTCATGCTGTAGCCCAGGTTGCCTTGAACTAATGATTCACCTGCCTCAGTCCTCACAAGCTCTGGGACTAGAGACATGAGACATACTATTTGGCCTAAATACATTTAATCTTCACAAATCTATCAGATCAATTTTTATCAATTTCCCTTGTTCTATGTGCGAGGGGACTGAGGCCCAGGGAAGTACCCTAACTGGCCAATATTAGTATTTTAGGAATAGGTTTTATTAGGCTCCCTTACACTAACCAGATGAGGAGAGATCTGACTCATACAGTAAAACCCAATTGCTCCAACTCTGTGTTCATTAAATAAAACTATCATGATTGGCCCACTATTAGACATTTTTTATTATGAAAGTAAAATATTTATTGGAGGAAAATTGAACAATTCAGATAAGTGTAAAGAAGTGAGCAGAATCACCCAGAATCCTATCAATTAGGTAATTTCTTTAAAAATAACTTTCTTTTGCTTCTACTTCCTATAAAAATAAAATCCATTTTTATAGGCTTTCTGCTCCCTCCTCTTCTCATTTTAAATACATGTCTGTTTCTGTTAAGCATAAGATGATTTCAATTTGAGTTTTATGTGAGAAAGGACTCTTTGGTGTGAATGGAAACGTCTAATATTTGAAACGCATTCATTTAGTTAATGGTTAACACGCCAAGAAAAGGACTTAAAGCTCCACAAAGCCGTGTTGGCGGTGGCTTTCCCTTTGATGCTCTTCTGATCAGATTTTACTTGCATTCTGAAAAAGTCTTTTATACTCTTTTACTGAGATGCTGCAAAGACACAGGGGCTGAGAGTTACTGATGTTAATACGCCCTTCAGCCCTGCTAAGTGCAAGTATGAAAGCCTAAAACTCCCATGGGTTCCTGGACTCACCACCATAAACGCTTCCTGTATGGAAGGAGCTAAGGATCAGGATAGAGCACCAGCCATGTGCAATGACTTTGTTTTTCTTGGTGGCAGTTCTTTATGTCTTTCAAGAGATCCAGTGATATAAAGATAAGTGGTGTTCAGGGTGCATATATCATCATTCTTTTCGAGTTTCCACTCCATAATAAATACTGTTGTGAATGATGGACTCTATAGGGTCATCGTGCCAGTATGCAATTATCTAATAGAAAAAAAAGTGAGAGTTGCCCCCTCCTTTTTTTTTGAGCAGCACTCACTAGGTCAATTAATTAAATGAGTGCAAATAGCTTCATGTAGGAGATTCATATACAAAGCAGGCACTCTCATGAGACTGGACTTCATGAAGCTAGAGAATGAAGGGAAACCAGGAGATGTAAAAGGGGGTGACTTTTTAAGAAGTCACATAATTCTAACTCTTTATTTTGCTCATATAGTTAAGAGCCACATTAAGTCCATATAGGTTTGGTCAATATGAGATAGCGGGGACTGTCCCTCAATACTTTCAGGTATCGTTTGAGTATCTGTCTCTTTCTTCAAGCTTATTAGAGTCACTGGGTCTTGTCTGGGACTATGGCATTGGGCAGTTTGCATATTATTATCTGATTGATTCAGACTGGGGACACTCTTTTGTTTAAGCACTTAGCATTCCAATTGTGGAAACTTCTGTTTATTGGAAAATTAACTTTGATTATAATATTTGCTACTGTGATGGAATAAATATAAATAATCCAGTGGATACACAATCCTCATCAAATAGGATTCATCTCCCAAAGAATTTGTTGTTAGAACAGCTAAGGTAAGCATGGTAGCTCACTACCATATCCTCAGCTACTGAGAGGCAGAGGTGGGAAGATCAAGAGTTCAAAGTCATCCTCGGGTAGATAGTAAGTTTGAAGGCTGCCTGGGCTATGTTACTCTGCTTCAAAAACAAAACAAAGTCCAGCATGGCAATACATGTCTTTAATCCTAGCACTCAGGAAGCAAAAGCAGGGGGATCTCTGTGAGTTTGAGACCAGCCAGGACTATATAATGAGACCCATCTTAAAATAAACAAATCAACAAGTCAGAAGAAACAAACAAACACACAACAACTGACTAAAACCTTGAAAAGCATAAGACCATAGAAAAAACATGACTCAGCAAAATAAACGCATGTACAATACAGTGTATACATGCCCTCACTTGCGTAAGTGTGAATATGGACATATGTGTAGTCTGAGGATAACCTTAGTGGTCCACCCTTATCTTCCATGTTGTTTGAGACAGGTTCTCTTGTGGTTTTCTGCTGTGTACATCAGGCTGATTGGTCCATGCGAAGTCCAGGGGTTTTCTTGTCTTTGCCTCACATCTTCCCATAGGAGCACTGGGCATCACACAGACTCTGGGCATTTGAACTGAGGTCCTTCCACGCATGATGGGTGCCTTTGCCCTTTGAACCATCTCCCTGGCACTGCTAGATCAGTCTTTCATTAATTCAGCACGTATCCACCGCCCTGCGTTGTGCTTAAACTAGAAAAGACAGCAAAGAAAAGACACTGGATATGTTTTCTGTGCTCATAGGGTTTACTGACAGACAGAGCCCAGGGATGTTCATGAAGCAAGTCAACTCAGACTTCCAAAGTGCAAGCAATTAGCAAAGAAAAGTAGACTGTGACATCAAAAGGTACACTGCAGGAGCAAATAAAGACGAGGGGTGGCCATCCTAACAGAGAAACATTTAGCAGAGTTGGAAAGTGTAAGGGCATATATGGGGCACCGGAGACGAATGGAGGTGAGATGCGGGAAAAGCACCAAGTCTCTTCCAACTCTGCACCTGTAAAGGTTGGAATTCAGAATGCTGTGCTAAGCACAGCCTTCCCCATAGCACGTGTCTGTGTCTCTACACTGGCATGTGTTGGCCTATGAAGAACAAGCAGCTTATGCAGCTTATTTTGTGATACACAAGCAGGAGGCTGGAGCTGAGGTCTTAAAGCCTTAGGCTCTCTAATGAAAGAGTCCAATTAAAACCACTTTTCAATAAATGAAAACTCAAAAGCTAAATGTAGCAACGTCCCAGGGCCCAATGCATCGGAACTAAGAAATCTGAATTAATATTCATTCAGAACTCCCCAGATTTCTATTTATGAATTATTATCAAAAATTATAAAAGTGACCCATAACTGTTAGTTAATATGTTTCTTTAAAACTGCCAAGAATGCTGACCTGTTCCCTTTCTTTTACCGACCAGGATAATAATCCATATTAATATCTAGTTATTCAAAGTTTTCAATATGGATAAGCAACTATATATTCATATATATTCTTCTTTTTTACACACACACACACACACACACACACACACACACACACACACACACACATACACACACACACACACACACGTACATCCTGGAACTTACTATCTAGACCAGGCTGTCCTTAAAATCACAGAGATCAGCTCACCTCTGCCTCCCAAATACTCAAACTCAGGTTGTTTTTTATTTATTTATTTATTTATTTATTTATTTATTTATTTATTTATTTATTTATTGATATTTTATTTACATTTCTGATGATTCCCCTTTTCTTTAGAAACCCCGTGTCCCCTCCCCCTCCCCGCCTCTGTGAGGGAATTCCTCCTCCCACCTACCCGCCCACCCATTCCCATATTCCCACCTTGACATTCCCTTTTACTGGTGCCCCTAGCACCCTCAGGCCCAAAG
>CM052709.1:68216529-68249879 GCA_028551405.1 Uromys caudimaculatus | reverse complement strand
AGACTCAGAAAAGGGGAAACATTGGAAATGTATATAAAGTATAAAAAAAAAAAAAAAAAAGGAATCAACCAAAAAAAAAAGAAACTTAAGAAAGTGATGAAAGTGGGCTGCAATGGTATTCATAGGGTATCTAAAAAGGGACTCACTTTTTTTCTGTCAATTTTACAAATTTGCCTTTCCATATTTCTCCCAAGGCAACTAAGTTTCATATCTAAAATAAAAACACGATTCTCCATAGTCTATACTCCTTAGTACTCAGAGGCAAGTTATAAAGTAGGTACGTGTTGGTGCTTTGGCCAGCTCTCTCTCCACTTGCACTTGGGAGGATGGATATCTTTGTACTACATTCCTGAGTGCAAAAGGGCTGGCAAGCAGCCAACAGAAAAGCCTCTCCTCACTTTGTTCTTTAAAGTAACTCCTGGTTGACCTTTAAAGCAAGCAAACAAACAAAAACCCAATAATAATAATACCACCACCACCAATAATAATAATAATAGTAATAATAATATGTGTCTTGAATAAATCTTTTACTTATAATAGGAATTAAATTTCAATCTGTTTCTGTTACAGACGATAATAAATATTTTGTGATTAAAAAAAAAAAAGAAAAACCCAATCAATTGTCTTCATCCTGAGTCGCTGGAACGATGATGCTACCCAGCAAGAAAAGGCGATGGGCGGAGTCGTTTTGCTGGAAAATGTGGAAAGCTGTCCTTTGTACAGAACAAAAGGAGCATATTTGCTCTTCATCATCCCAGAGATGGCCCTCAGGCTCATGAAAAGCTCACAGAACACAATAGCAAATACTAATATTTTATTCACTGCTAAATATTTATTGGGTGCTAAATTTTTTATCAGGTGCTTACTAAGCCCTTTCAACACACTCTTATTTAATTCTCATGGTGACCAATTAGTAATTATTATTCTAATTTTACAAAAAGACCTAGATACAGACTATTACATGACTTAAGTAAGGTCATAAGGCCTGCTTGGCAGATGAGAGAGAATTCAACCCCAGCTGGTCTCCCCAAATGTCCCCAGAGGTTCCATTCCAGACGTGGATGTCAGTTCTGGGTGACCCTAGCATCCAGCAGTTGAAGATCACATCTGCCTGAGGGACAGGTTGACAGTGATTGTCCAGAGAAGCCAAAGCGTGTGTTCATGGGCTGGATTTCATCTACACAGTGAAGAACAGTTTTCTAGTTGACTCAGTCAGGAAAGAAATGGTTGCTAGGTCTGGTAAGGACCAGATCAGCTCAATTCCGAATCAGCTCAAGTAATCCAGTTTCTCTGGGGTCTAACCTCTGCAACCACCCAGACAATCTACCCCTGTGTCCTTCACTCCTGTGTATCTTCTTCTGTTTGGGAAAGTAACTGATTTAATTTGAAAGACAAACATTCGAGCTCATTGCAGTCAGGATATTTCCTACAAGAGAAATGTTGGATCAGTATCATGGATGGACAATTAGAACATTAATAGTAAGCAGTAGACAAGAAGGTATCATGGATGGACAATTAGAACATTAATAGTAAGCAGTAGACAAGAAGTGAAGCACTTATATATTTAAATATGCCCTTCTATGTTTATTACAAAGTATCCCCAGTGTAGAGTGTATTAGAGACCTCTGTAACATGAATTCCTTTGGTCTTACTCCTACAAATAGATTGGTCCTCTGTCTTAGAGTAAAAAGATTAAAATAAACACGGTGTGATTATAAATGCTGTTGCTTTCTAGTAAACCCATTTGTCCATGCTAGGGTAACCGTTAGCTTGTGTACACCAAGTTCAGTGAGTAAAGAGATCTTGGGAAGAAAGTGGAGAGCTGAGAGTAGCAATTAAAAATTAAGCAGAAATCTGTTTGATTCTCAGTATATTGTGTAGGAAAGGTTTTGTATGAAAAGTGGGGACTGTGAAGCTATCCAATGGGACAGGAGACAACATTTAGCATAGACAGAGGTTTGACCAATTTTGTTTCTCAAAAAATAATTCAGTAAAGGCCATGGTAGTACATACCTTTAATCCCAGCATTAGGAAGGCAGAGGCAGGTAGATCTTTGTGACCAGTTTAGGCTACAGAGTGAGTTCAGGATAGCGAGGGTTATTCAGAGAAACCCTGTCTTGAATACCCCCCCCAAATTAAATTACTCAATGATATACCTATAATAAAACACAAAATGGACTAAAGCAGACAGTCCATAAAATCAATAACTTTTTATATTTGAAGGCATTATTCTCAGAAATACCACTTTGTCTTTTACAAGCTTTAAGAAAACAGTAGCCGTTCTTTATTTGTTCCTTTCTTGGTGGTCCTTGTGGGAATCTATAGGTACTCCTCTGGGGAAGAGAGACAGGTGCATCTGCCTACCCCTGTGTTTTAGTCAGAGTTTCTACTCCTGCACAAACATCATGACCAAGAAGCAATTTGGGGAGGAAAGGGTTTATTCCGCTTACGTTGCTGTTCCTCACCAAAGGAAGTCAGGACTGGAACTCAAGCAGGTCAGGAAGCAGGAGCTGATGCAGAGGCAATGGAGGGATGTTTCTTGCTGGCTTGCTTCTCCTGGCTTGCTCAGTTTGCTTTCTTATAGAACCCAAGACTACCAGCCCACAGATGGTACCACCTACAAGGGGCCCTCCTCCTTGATCACTAATTGAGAAAATGCCTTACAGCTGGATCTCATAGAGGCCTTTTCTCAACTAAAGCTCCTTTCTCTGTGACAACGCCAGCTTGTGTCAAGTTGACACAAAACCAGCCAGTACACTACCTGTTGATAGTCTTAAGTGAAACTCATCCAGAGCGCCACAAGAATGCAGCTGCACATGTCTTCCAGTCCAGATCCCTCTGTGACATTGACAATGGCCTTTAATCTACTCCATCTATCCTTCTGCTACCTTGCTCTCTACTTGCCTACACACAAATTCTCATTTTCATCAGAAAAACCTCCTGCTG
Source organism: Uromys caudimaculatus (assembly GCA_028551405.1). Lineage (NCBI taxonomy): Eukaryota > Metazoa > Chordata > Mammalia > Rodentia > Muridae > Uromys > Uromys caudimaculatus. The sequence continues at coordinate 68,246,933 of CM052709.1, read as the reverse complement.
ACCCCAACAATTTCCTATCTCCACATCATATTGTGTCTCACCAACATTTTATTTATCTGCTCCCCCAATTTAAAATGCTATCTCCTTCATCTTAGTGGTATTTAAAGCTTAAAATTTAGTTCAAGGGACTGGGGATATAGCTCAGTGCTAGAGCGAGATTCTATCCCCAACACCAGATAGATAGATAGATAGATAGATAGATAGATAGATAGATAGACAGATAATTACTCTTCCTTTCGACTATTGTAGAAAATAGCATATTAGTAGGAAAAGATACCAATAAATTCCTTTTGGAGATAATCCACAGATCCATAATTTGAATTAATACAACTGACCATCCTCACTGTGTCCAGTCCACCTAGATAAAATATTTGCTGAATTCTTGCACACCAGAAGAATGCTCTTCTGGAGAGTAGCATTGTGGCCAGGAATTCTGCTCTCTAGTGTTCTGATTATTCCTGATGTTCTCACCACTCCTATGATATGTCTGAGGATTCATGTCTTAAACTGGGAATGGTGGTAAATGCCCTTAATCCCAGCACTCTTGAGGTGGAGTCAGAAAGATAACGAGTTCAAGCTCATCTGAGGTCATATAGTGAAATTGCAACCACCCTGAGCTACATGAGACTCTGCCTCAAAACAATAGAAATAGGGCTGGAGAGATGAGTCTGTAGTGAAGCAAGTTTGAATCCCAGCACTCATAAAGCAGCTCGTGGTTGTCTGTAACTCCAGATCCAGGCCATCCTCACACCTTCACACAGACATACATGTAGGCAAAACATCAATTCACATAAAGTCAAAGTAACCAAATACTTTTTAACTATTCAAAAAAAAAAAAAAAAGACAACAGTAGTTGAGTATGATGGCTCTTGCCTTTAATCTCAGAACTTGGGAGGCAGAAGTAGGCAGATCTCTGAGTTCGGGCCAGTTCAGAGAGAGTTCCAGGACAGCCAGGGTCACACAGAGAAACCTCGTCTTGGAAAAACATAGATAGATAGATAGATAGATAGATAGATAGATAGATAGATAGATAGACAGATAGATGATAGATAGATAGATAGATAGACAGACAGATAGATGATAGATAGATAGACAGATAGATGATAGATAGATAGATAGATAGATAGATAGATAGATAGATAGATAGATAGATAGATAAAACAAAACAAAGGCTGTGTCTTGCTTAGCAGTTTCCTCCACAGTTAAGGCGATGCTAAAGTGCAAGGAGAGTAAAGCTGAGATATTCTCCTACGTGACAGAAAGCTTGCTCATCGATGAGCATCATTCCTTTTGTCTGAGCTTATTCCCAGTATTTTCTAGATACCATTAATCCAGAACAATATCACATGGAGGAAACACTGGTTTCATAATTAAGAGGACTGAGGAAAAAGTCCTTATACAGTAGCTAAAGAAAGATCGTGCTTTAGGATGATGGTGGTCAGCCAGCTTTTTTGGCCATCTTAATGTAGAAACTCCCTGGAATGAGTCTTTCCCACAACGTAGGCGTCTTGCTAGCTCTTAAAATGCTGATCCTAGAAGCAAAATTAATGCTTGACTACAAAGGAGAAGCCCAACCCCTTCTCAGCTTTTCCCACTTTCTTTTGGAAACTCATTTTCATTTAAATAAACAAATTAAGCATTCTGAAATTCAAAGGCCTATACAATGAAAGCAGTCGGTTCATGATGGATTAGTCTGATGTTTAAAAAGAAGGTGAAAAAATGCAAAACAAACTGCCAGCACCAGTTAAAGGAGAAATAGATCACAGGTGACATGAGATCCTGTTTCATCCGTGGGAGGTTAAGAAACATTTGCAGAAGCGTACTCTTTGCTCAGGTATAAGTGGTGGGCGGCTGCAGGGCTGTGTTTGTATATTCTTCTTCTGAGAACGTGTTTACAGCCCCTGAAATCCTTGCTGCTTAGAATCTTTTTCATCTCAAAACTCCCATCAAGCTCTGACTCATAGGAAGAAACACCACCACTTCCTTTATCCTTCCAGACTAAAAGACAACACTAGGTCATTTAATTAGTAAAGGTCATCAAGTTATTGAAGGGGCAAGTTCTTGCAATGCTGCTTTTGGATCTTGGAAGTGAATGTATTACTTCTCTATTAAACATTAAGACCATGCAGGTCTAAGCAATAGTTCCACAGAGTATATATACCTCTCCTATAGGTCTAAAACTCACAACCATAAGAGTCTGCAATATATGGTAACCTAGTCACAAAATGTAAACAATGACTTCACAGGTAACCAGTCATCTTCGCAATGATAGATAACGTTGACCTAGAATCCCGGTGCCTGGGACATGGGTATAATCTGGTGCTGACTATGAGATATGAGCAAGTTCAGCTGCCCTGGGCATTGGTTTGTCCCTTGTGCGATCATCCCCTTGTGCTTAGAATAGGATAGAGGGCTGTGGTCATCTCCCAGAAGTTTGCCCTCTGCTAGATCCATTTTTCCAAAAAGTATTTCTACTCATCTCTGTTCTCTACTCCAAGGCTCCACTTCCCTTAGGCTCATGGTGCCTCTAAAGGCTTTATGGGCTCAACTTTCTGACCTTAAACTAGCTGTCTTTTATCTTTCTCTGTATTGCATCCTAAGGTTTAGCAGCTCTTTGCCGCTGGCTGGGCTCTCATCCTGCCCGGCAATTTTAAACTTTATGCCTTTACTAAATCTTCACTCTCCTTAACAACGAAGGCAAAGTTTTAAGCTTCAAAATCTGCGCAATCTTTATGAACATAAAGCCTTTCTTGATCTCAATTTCCTTAGCTACAAAATGAGAATATGACATTCTACCTAGCAAGCAAGCTTCACAGAGGGTTATAAGGATAAACTGAGCCAATGTTGGTGACATTCGCTGCTGGAAATGAGTTTGTTTAGGTTTAGATGCTATTCCTCACAGACATGTTGGTCATGTCAGTATAAGAAAAGCAGTTGGAGAAATATGGATGAATCTATTTGAGGACAGCAGTTTGTTTCATGAACAAGGCTATACGATCCCAGAACTGCTTATATTTTAGGTTGACTACTCCGTTGTAGTGGGACACTTTTCTGTATATTGTGGGACATTTGGAAGTATTCCCAGTGTCCAATCAACAATCACCCATGGATTTGTATCAATAAAATAATGCTTCAAACATGGCCAGATGCCCACTTCTCTCACCTGAGGGCAAGGGCAAATAAGCCTTGTAAACAACGACTGTTAGATGTCAATGTCACTGTCTCAAAACACAGAGGACTCTAAGGAGACAGAGATCCTATGATGAGGACATTATAAACAAGACACAAGATGAATCCATAGAAAAATGATTCTCTCAAGGAAGTATCAAAGCAAAATCTGGGAGGCACAGGAGGACCTGCAGGATTAGTGATCAGAGGCTGCATCCAGCACAAAGAGCTGGCGTCCATTTGTTGTAGCATCGGCCTGGAGAACACACAGGTAGCTTGGTGTTGGCTGATTCCACACTGAGTAAGAAGTTCAACCCAGTTGTTACTCAGAGAAGGTTCTGGAAGGCAGAAGCTAGCATTTCTGCAAAGAAATTGGATGAAACAACCGGGGGTGGGGGTTGGGGTGGGGGAGAAGGTCTGTGAAGAGATGTCCTACACTGCAGACTCTTTCATTTGCTAACCCTGTGCTAGTCCAACCTTTGTGAATTCTGATAGGTTCCTTTGTTTCCTTTCTATTCCACTCTTTCCCATTTGTACTTTGGGTACTTAGGATATTGACACTTGATCCTCTCAATTTGGTGGTATCAGAGTAAGCCCAAGTTTCTGTAGCCTTCTGGCAGTCACTCATTCCTCTTCTATTCTAAGTAAGATGGTCAGCACTGACTGTGCACAGGATGCAGGCAACTGTAAACACTCCTTGTATATAAGAGTTCAGCTTCGAGGTTAACATTTCACAAGTGCAGATGGGACCATCCATCTAGTTGTCAGGACAGGATGCAAAACAGTAGAAGCTGAGGACTGACTGTGATATTGACAGTGTCCCCTTGAGCCGCTGGGGGGCTTTTGAGGTCACAGCTACATGATAAAGCCTTTTGTCCCACTCTGTTTAGAGAAAGCTGAGAGAGCCAGGAGGATATAGATAGTGTTATGTAAAACACAATCACTGGAAATATCTCAGCATGTGTCTTGCTGACAGTGGGAAGTCCAGCTCCGAGAGAAACACTGTCAGCAGTACTGGCTATTTATGTGAAAGATTAAGCTAGAAAATGCTTATTCTTATTGATATTTTTGGTACTTCTCCCAGAATTGAAATTGCTTTCAATATGCTTTTTTGCTTGCTCGGACTTTCATACTTACAGTTGATTCCTGTGAATGCATCCATACAGTTTGCACTGACCACTAGGCTTGCCATCCCTAGATTATATGGAAATTGAGCTATTCTCACAGAAAGCCTTGCATCAGGTATCAAAACCTGTGGATTTGGATCTCTGATGTATCTCTCAGTTCATTGACCCCGAGAAAGACACCAATCCTATTTGTCACCCTCAGGTATTATTTTAGTTGTCCCGTCTATTTCTTCGGATTTCTATGAAAATAAGTATATATGAAACATGTAAGCAGCTAAAAGAAAGAAGTGAAGAAGTGGAGGAGAGAGAGAGAGAGAGAGAGAGAGAGAGAGAGAGAGAGAGAGAGAGAGAGAGAGAGAGAAGAGGATAGAAGGAGGAAAGGATGGGGGGGAGGAGATTTCAAAGCACCCAAAATATTATATTTAAAGACTTGATCAGCTCAAGAGACTCTCTACAGAGAAGTAAAAATAACGATAGCATTTTTGTATCCTGTTCTGGTCACCCTAAGTCATATATAATACTTCTCTCTTTTTTGGTGTTAATTTTTCACCCAGCTGTGTTATTTTCTTAATATTTGGTGAAAAGAGCTGAGGGTGGTGGTGTTTGCCTTTAATCCTAGAACCTGGAAGGCAGAGGACATCGGATCTCTCTTGAGTTTTAGTCTAGCCTGGGCTATATAGTAAGTTCCAGGCCAACCAAGGCTACAGAGTGAAAAGAAAAACAAATACAAAAACCAAATATAACTATGTATCTCCTTATCCTATGTATGGTCAGTGCTGATCATCAACATGCTATAGAATAGAAATTTGTGGCCGTCAGAAGGCTCTAGAAACTTAGACTCACTCTGACACTACCACATTGAGGGGATTGATTGTCAAAACCCCAAGAGCCTGAAGTACAAATAAGAAAGATTGAAATAAAAAGAAATCCAAGGGGACCTGTCAGAATTTACAGAGAGCTTGGGATAGCACAGGTTAGGGAATCTAAGAGAGAGCTCTGCTATGCAGGACATCTCCTCATGGACCATTTATGGCATCTTCTCACAGAGCCTTCCTTCATATCTATATTTATATTGAGGAGCAAACAAGTGAGCAACTGAGCAACACACTTTTGGTGTGCTGTGTTAAGTCTGGCTCAGTAACAAAGTGTCCAACTCAACCTAGCTCCTCTCTAGCTGATGCCCCTGCCAGATGGCTGAAGGGGTTCTCAGGGAGTCAGCCCACCTGGGGAAGCTTATTGTTAATGCCCTCTTTGAAAGGTAAGCAAAAGCTATAGGGTCAGAGGAGTAATTCCACTGAATTCTACAGAGAGGGTCAGTGGTGATCACAGACCTGTTAAGGGCATCATGGAGACAGACTCCTTTGAACTTCTACTGACTTTGAGAGTGATCACTGAAAAAAAAAGAACTTAAATTAAGCAAATTAATTATGTCGTATTTGCCTGTGTAGAATTGGAGGCTAAGGAGTTAACAGAGTGACAAGATTAGGTGACAGCACAGTGACAACAAGGGGGTTTTAGCTTGTCTGCTTGCCTGATTGATTGAGTGGGCTTTGGTTCTTTTTTTTTTTTTTTTTTTTTTTTTTTTGTATTTTCTAATAAGCAACTGAGAATTTTTTTTTTTTTTTTTTTTTTTTTTTACATTTGATCTTCCCATCAGAAAGATTCCTACCATCAAGCCAAGAAGATTCAGGTGTAATTTCAACGATAAGCAAGACATCTCTGCCAACCAAACTCCTATTGATTAGCATCTAGTTCTGTTTGTCATGGGGGGGGGGGGAGAGAACTTATTACTTATTCTTTAATGGTGTGTTTGGACCATAACCAACAGAGATAAGTGAAGACAGAAGTGGATAGAAAGAGTCTCTTTCAGAAGCTGGTAAAAATATATTAGTATGATCATTTCTGTTCTTGGCCATATACATAAAATCTGTAATCTTAGAACAAAGTCTTGCCTGAAGATGCCTTTTCTTATCTCAAAGGGTGAACTAAGGTTCTGTATAATGTGTTTATAGGAGGGAAATTCTAATTAAGGGAAAAAATCAAAATCAATATAGATTTCTATGCATCGTCACCTCTAGTATTGAAACACTTGGTGGCTGGCTGATGAAGCCATTTGGGAAGCTTCTGGAACTTCTAGAAGATGGAACCTTGAGGGAGAAAGTGGGTCACCAGGAAGTGGTCTAGTTTTAGAGTCCTGCCTCATTTCCTGTCCCCTGGGGTTTCTGACTCTGGCTATAATGTGACCAGCAGTCTCCTGTTCTTATTACAGTGACTTCCTGCCACTATGGACTGTGTCCTCTCTAACTGTAAGCCAAATGGACTCCTTCCTTCTTTAAGATGTTTTGTAAGGTATTTTATCTGAATATAAAAAAGTTAATTAATATAATATATTGTAATATATATATATATATATATATAATATGTATATATGCACAACAGAATAGGTAAGAGATATACCATAATAGGAAAATTATATCACGTTCTTACCAAGATTCTCTAAAACAGAGCATAAGACACAAAACTTTCCCTACAAAGCTCTATTTTACTGATTCATGTAGGCTTAGATTTTTCAAAACCTACTTTATTTAGGGTTCTTACATGCTTCAACCTCCCTTCTAGCCCACCTACCAAAGGTAGGGGAGAAAGACAGTTAATAGGACAAGGGGGTTACAGACTTGTTTAGAAGTAGTTCTTCAGAGAGAGTCTAATCGTCATTGTCAGGATACCAGAAGTCCAGTCTGAGAGTAACCCCAAACACAAATCAGCAGCAGTGGCACAATCCAGCGTAGACAACAAGTCTCTGCTAAATCAGCCCAAGTCAACAGAAGCAGCCAAAATACCATGAGAAGCTCTTTGGCATGTTTCTCTCTACTAAGTGAAGACCAGAGAAGACCAGCAAAGCATAGCAATGCAAGGGTATCCTCTTATTGTCTGTGGGGTTCTACTTATACTCATTCAAAACATCACATGCCCTCTTATGTGTCTGCTTCAGCAAAACATCCTCTCACATGACAGCTTCCAGAGAAACCTCACATGACACAACCAAGTTACTAAAGAAACCAGAAATTTCCACTTCAGATTCACACTTCAGTAACAAATTTTATATAAATCTCACTTTTGCATATCTGGGAAATTGTTGAGACTATTATTCTATATATCAAATTTTTGTCTCCTATTAGTACAACATGATGAAAACAATTCTTCATTTGGTCTTCAGGAAAAAACAAATAAGAATAAAAGTTTTGTAAAAGAAAAAATACTTTATGTGACATGCCATTTTCTAAGCTGTCTAACTAAGCATCTGGGATACACAGGGTCACATACTACATCGACTCACAAAATAGATTTAAATTCTGGTTAGAGTATTGGTTTTCTTTGTTCTTTCTCAGCTGCATTTTTACATTTTGGGGAGCAGCATAAGACCAGTTTTGAAGGGGGTAAGGGAAAACTAAGTTAAATGGACTTAACATATATCTTTTAGAGAAAAGAATAAGTGAGAGCATTTCACCTATTGGAACAAGTGTGTTCAGAAACACAGAGAGCAGAATTACTAAAAATGAAGAAAAACCAAGGTATATATGCTAAACAGGTTCCATTCTCTATGAGTCACTATGTTGGTGACTATCTTGTGAATGTTTTTATTCACAGTGTGTAACCCAGGAGGAAGTAAAGGAGTGATGACAAAATATTCAGGGTGATTGTCTTCAGTGTCCGGACCACTTGATTTGAGGAAGGCAGACAGATGTTGCAGAGAAAAGGTAAATAAGGAAGTAGCAATATAAATTCATGAAGCTATTTGTCTTAATAATTAATCATCAATGTAGTTATGCAAATTCAATACAATTCCAATTATAAAATTTGCCCCCCTGTGTGTGTGTGTGTGCATGCGTGTGTGTGTGTGTGTGTGTGTGTGTGTGTGTGTATGTGCAGTAAATGGTGGGTGATGGAACTGCAATAGTCAATAGAATTTCAAAACCACGTCTAGAGTACACGAATTGTAAGACCTCTTTTAGAGCTGAAGAGATGCGTCAGTGGTTCAGAGCACATACTGCTTTTGCAGAAGGCCTGAGTTTGGAATTAGAGGAACCAGTCAGTGGTTCCTCTAATTCCAGCTCCAGGGAATCCAGTGCCCCCTTCTGGTCTCCTCAGGTACTGTACTCACCCCACACGTATTTACTCATACTGATTGACACACATATACAAATAATTTTGTAAGGATTTCCTGTACTTGTATGGTTATCAATCCTATATGATATCAGCAAAGGAATAGACAGGAAAATCCATGGGCCGAAAGAGAAAACCTAGAACTCTTGTGTGTGTGTGTGTGTGTGTGTGTGTGTGTGTGTACATGCGTGCACGCATTAACTAATTCATTTCAAAAGTAAAAGATCAAGTGACTGGGAAAGGTCAGTGCTCTCATCAAATGCTGCTGAAACAGATGGCTACTCTTGTGCAAATTCAAATTTCAATTCATATCTTGCACTCTACACAAGAAAAGTAAGTCAAATAAATCACAGACGGTATGATCCCTGAGACTTAAAATTCTACTAATAAACAGGAGAAAAAAATTCTTGCTCAAATATCTCCACATCTCTGGAAACATGGGAGATGTGAATCTAGCCATCTCATCCAGTAAGTACTGAGTGGTGTTTCTGGGTGGACCCTCTATCTACGGGAAGCCGTGTGGCCCAAAATGCATCTAAATGTGTTTCTGCCGTCTGATCCAGCTGCAAGAAAACAAAGTCATGTTACCTCCTTGCTGTTTCCATTCCTGCAAATGGCCCCACTGGGCCCAAGTGGCTATTTGAAGCCTATTTTCAACATTTCATCAAAAGAGAGAACACTTCTGCCCCAGTTATAGAAGAAATCCAGTCTTCCACAGCCTCTCCACCGCTGATGATTGGCTGCCCAGCTCTTCCTCGATGGGACTCTGCAGCAGCTGCTCTTCTCTCTGTGCGTCCATGTTGCCTTTTTATCTTGCAAGACAGGGCAATTTCTTTGAAATAAGGCCCCTTTCTCTGCCGTGAGTGACCCAGCGTCATTCAGCACTGTCATTTCCCAGCTATATCATTGGCTTCAAATTCGATTTCAAGGTTCATGAAAGCTTTCTCCGTCCACCTTGTGTTGCCTTTGTTTCGGTATCCTGCAAGGCGATTACTTTGGGATCCTTGTCTCCATTTTAGCATGCATCGAACTTAGGCAGAGAGAACTGCTGCGAACATGGTTGTGGTGCCTGAAGCCTGGCAGTGATCCAGAGCATCGTAGTTGGGGCTTCTGTCACATCTATGGATGCTGTGAATAGCCAGTAATGAGAATAGAGGGCAATGTCATGCTAGGAACTTGCGGTCTGTATCAGGCAAATCATTTAACAATATATAGAGGGGATGCCATTATTCAGAGTACATAGGACCATGAGTTTGTCTCCAACAGTAAACTCAAATAATAAGTAATTATGGGCATATTTTAAAATGCAGATGCATGCTTCTGATTGACGGGCGGGATGGTGTTCGCCGTGATGCCATTGGAACGTGCTATTTATGGTTGTCATCAATTATATCCGAGTTCGTCAGGGAATAGCCTTGTGAAACTTAGCTTTCTCGTTTGTAAAATTTATGTCGAAGGCATCTTTCCGTTCAGACCCTTTAGGCCACCAGCCTGGTGAGTATTCAGAAATCTTTTCCATTCAGTTATCCATGATTTCTTGTCATCTAATTCACATAAATTCTGTGCCCCATAATGGGAAATAGATTTCCTCTCTGGTGCCCAGGCTAATTGAGTGGTCATGGCTGTTTGAGTTGAGAAGAATTCTGCAGGTGTTCATAGGATGCCCTAGACACAGGTTGGGGACCTATAGCAACTATGTTGCATGTATGCATTAAGTGTATGGTCTATTCTTCATCTCCAAATTCCTCTCTCTTGGTCAAATTTTCAAATCACATATACCCTAATGAAGGAAACTAAAAGAACTTTACAGTGCCAGTCTGTGTGACATTTCAACAGATTATAAACATAGGAAAAATTGATAGTGACTATAAGACTCAGGGGTTCAATAATAAAGCCTCAAAAACTAATGTATATATAATTTGTATTACAAAATAAATGGATTAGTCCATAGGTATCTATCACGATACTTCTCTCTGCCTTCGTGAGAGTAATACTCTTTTCTTTTCTTTTCCTTTTTTTTTTTTTTTTTTTAGCCTTTTGTGTGTCCTTTAATTCTGCTGAAAAGATGCATCTATATTTACTACCATCATTTCCTGGACATGAAAAATAATATTAATAAATACGTTATTAAAAGGCTACTTCATGAAGTCTACATTCAAATGAGACTAGACTCATTTATATCAAAGGAGAAACTGGACTACCAGTACCTGTTTCTCCTAATGCAGTTCTCGGTCTCCTGTATAAAAACAGGAAAGATCTACTTCTGACCTTTCCTGAAAATGTATTTAAACTCAATACCAAATAATACTGGGCCTGGGGTAGGGGTAGAGTACCAAGCCTGTGACCCCAGCTACTTAGGAGACCAAGGCAAGAGGAGTGCAAATTCAAGGCTAGCCGTGTCTACATAGGGAGTTCAAGGCCAGTCTAGTTAATTTAGCGACACCTTGTTTCAAAGTAGAAAGTAAAAGGGGAGCTAGAGTTCAGTGTAGAAGCCTTGCCTAGCATGCATGAGACCCTCCACTGAGTTGCAAACAAACAAGCAAGCAAACAACCACACACACAAAAAAAGAGTTCCTGTGTGTACACACAAAATAGCATTTTCAACTAAGAATTATCTAAGCAGACAAAATATAAACCAAGACTTCTGAGAAAGTTTTACTGCCATTGACCTGAAGTCATTTTTACTACCTGTGGAGTCACTTGGGGAGACCTCTGCTCATGCCTGCAAGGGTGATGTTGATTATATTAACTGATATGAGATATCCCATCTTAGTTATTGGCAGGCCGTTTCTTGGACAGAAGATCCTGGAATATATAAAATGGAGGAAGCAACGGAAGTGCTAGTACGTATTCATTGTTCTCCACTTCCTGACTGCGAATGCGATGTGACTTGCTAGTACTCTGTGGACTTGCCATGGTGAACTCTACCCCGGAACTGTAAACTAGCATAAAATTCTTCTCCTTTAAGTTGCTTTTGTTAGTGTATCGTATCATAGTATCAAGACAAGAAAATACAATGTTCCCCTTATCCTATCCCTTTCCATGATTGACTTCTTAAGTCACTAGAAGCTTAATTCTCTAATTCAGTCTGGCCAGTGATGGCCTCTCTTCAGTGCCCCCTAGGGTTAGCTTGTCATTTTCTGGTAGGTGGAAACCTATGGTACATGTACACTGAGTATGTGTGTGCGAAATTATAAATGCCTGGTAGGGTGAGAGTAGCTAGCCCTAGACACACATAGAATGAGTGTTGGCAGAGATCTTAGTGAACTTGAGTTTGTCCTGCCTAAATCAACACAATAAGGAAACTCAGACTCAGACAATCTCATCCTTAAGCCCTAATAAAATAAAAAGGAAGTTACATAAAAGACCATCTCAAAATAAAGGAGATTTGCATCGTCCTGCTGAGTTTTCTACCCTCTCCCTTCTTAATTCAGTACCTCATTACAACCTAGGGCCGCTTTCCCATTTCTCCTGGTGATGTTTTCATACGGCTGAAATATGAGGTGGCTCAAAGGGATTCTTTCATGAAAATAGCCCATGCCATAGAAATGTGAAAGAGACTATTGTACAGAGAAGTCACTTTGCTTTCTATTTCACTAAAGTCCTTCTCTAAATCTTAGAATCATTTGTGCCCTAGATCTCCAATGCTTCTGTGGGGAAAAAAATCTATAGAAAATGTATTCCTGTGAGGTTGTGGCATTTAGACCAACACCACCTTAACCATCCAATTTAGATAATGGAAGTGAAAGGTAATCTTTATTTAAAAATGATTATTTGACCTGATATTCTAAGTATAACAATCATATGAAGGACTGGATCCATATATCTGGCATATGAAATCCAGAAGTTCCGGATAATGGCATTAGTGACTTAGTTTTGTTTAAACTCTGTATTTTCCCTAGAAATCCTGCCTTCTGTCGAGATTAAGCTGTTCAGGCCTTAATATTTGCTATGAAATAAATGCTTTTGAACTTACAGATGCCATGGAGACAGTGTGGGAGCCCATTACTCAGAGAGAAAACAAATTTCATGGGGCTGCTGGCATTTGCTCTGAAGGTCAAGTCTGGACACAGTAGTCATTTTTGAAGTTGAAACTGAAAGGCCTATAGAGAAATGCTCGTTTGCCTAAGACATAGCTAATTCTTGGAAGGAATGTCTGTGTGGTCAAACTAGGGTTTCCGATTTCAAGGTCATTGTTGGGGAATGGTTTAATATTCATGTACACCACTAAATATCCCCTTAGGCATGTCTGGGAGAAGACAGTTAAATAAAGCCAAAGATGAATCCTCTTTACCTTTTCCCCAAAGCCCTGACACATATCTAATGCTCAACAGAAATACCCAGAGTGAACAATTGAAATGACGCAAGTATTTTCTTAGCAGTGTGATTTCACGTCATTCCACAAGGGGGCATCTGGCAGTGTATGGAGACACTTGTGGTTGTCACAATATGGGACTTGTGCTATTACGGATTAGAGGGTAGAAGCTAGGGGTACCCATACATATCTTGTGGTATACAATATGTTGCCACTGCAGAAGACTGACTATGAGATCCTCACTTCCAACCGTGCTAAGGTTGAGAAAGGCCGAGTAAGCCATCACAATGAAAGTGAATACCCCTCCCTCTTTGGGAACTCTTTCTACTGTTGATGGCTACATCCACTTAAAGCCCTTAGACTAGAGCAGCCCATGGGTTCAGGATTTCTTAAGTCCTACCAAATACTGTAGAATTCAGGCTCCAGGGAGGCCTGAGGGAGTCTGATCCAGCCTAGACTGGAACATTTGAAAGTTTACTTTTTGGGATCCCTTCATTTCTCCACAGCTGAGGCATGTAATGAGTTTCTTAAATTGTTCAAAATAGAGGGAAGGAAATAAATTCCATGTGCAGATACCTGAGCTCCTAACTAGGCCATGTTTTATATTCACTGAGACTCCTGGAATTGTTTCTTCGGGAACATCTGGAATGTTGCGTACTGCCAAAGTGCATGTTGGTTTTTCTTTTCATTGTGTTCTTCTCAATATGCAGTTCTCAATTTTGAGAAGCTGACTTCATCTGAGGAGATACTCTACCCTATATCCCAATATCCTGAAAATGACTCTATGTTGTAGCAAGCAAGGAGTTAAAACATATGCTTAAAGCCACTGCCCAGCCAACATCATGTGATTGTGGTCTGATAGACATGAGCAACTCTGAAAAGAAGGTTCCTGATCAAATACTTGCCATGTTTTCCTGCGCAAAGGGTGTAACCATCACTGAGAGAAAGGAGACAGGAGATGTGGCGGGGGGTGGACAGAGCTATCTTCTTCAGGGTGTGGTGCACAGACTTCCCCGATTCATTGAGAACAGAGCTATGTTTATTAGATGCTCCAGATATGAGGGGACATCGTTCCTCCATGTCCTCTTAAAAGGTGGTTGCCAAGATGAACACGGAAACCTGACTTCAGAGACATCCATTTCTCTCGGGTTTTGCTGAAACCATTTACTATTTTTTTAGTACTATTGTTTAGTATATAACATTGCTGATTATATCTGATTCCTAATTAACTCAAAAATATGATAAGATGTGTAATTTCTGTGTAATACTTAGATGTGGGGGGGAAATATCCCTGACTGCTTGTTAACATTATGCTCTCTTGGTGGAGTTACAAGCTATGTGTATTATCCTCTTTCCTAGCTGGGGTGAAATTGGTATTTGATGTCTAGCAAAAGTATTTATATCAGAAATGCCCTTTCTCCATTCATTATTGTTAATTTGCTTTATAATTCTTTCACGCTTTCTTGCAGTTGTTAAGATTCATCTACCATCAACACCCCGGGTTATCATCTCTATGGTAACAGCATCCATTTCTTGAGCATCTTCATGGCAAATTGTGTGGCTTATTTTACATAATATTTCCTTAAGTTTCATGATAACTACATGAAATGAGGTTCACAGCCTAGATTTCGAAAAGAAGTGTAAGTCCCTTACTTAAATTTACACAACTGTTTTCCTGCCGCCTTACAAACAAGGAGGCCCTTGGTGATAAATTACAACAACATTGAAGACAGGTGATGAAAGGAGCTTAGTGACTCATCGGAAAGCCTCCTTTTAATACACCATGCAGCTATTCAAAGCTACATTGCTGATGTTTTCGAATGAATCTCCCATTGGTATGATAGTAGACACACAAGCATGCATGCAATAAAAATTACACAGACAGGAATAGAGACACACACAAACCCAAGGCAGGATAGGGAGAGACAGAGACGCTCATGTAAAATCAGAAGATCATGTTGACATTAATATCCACTTTTTATAAAGTACTATAATTGTAAGAGGTATTATCATTGGTGGGTTGGTGAAATTACTTTACAGATTAAAGGATTCTCTGCAAACCTGACTTTGAACTCCATAATCCATGGTTAAAAAAAAAAAGAGAACCAAGAACTAAGACCCAAAAGTCTTCCTGTGACTTCCTGTATGGTACATGTGTGCCCACAGTCACAGACACCCACATACACACACTAAGAAAAGCTATTATGACTGTAGGAAACTGGTAGAAATATACTACAATTTGAATGATGATTTTCCTCTGAATTTTATGTTCACCAATTCATACCTTGATGGCCATCTAGGCTGGTTCCAGGTCTTGGCTATTTGAATGGCATTTTGCTCAGCTATGAAAAATCGAAATTATGTCATTTGCAAGGAAATGCATGGAACTTGAAATCATGAGTGAAATAAGCGAGACCTACAGAGACAAGTATGCTTTCTATTGTATGAAGGATTTGATTTAAATATGAATAGAAATGTGTATGTGTGTACACACACACGCACACACAATGTATATGTGTATATACTCATATACAATGAAAACAGAAAGGATACTATGAGGGAAGGAAAAGATCTAAAGGGAAGAGGAAGAGGAGGATGCTAGAAGAGAAGAAAGACAAAATACAACTTTTCTCTTACTGAGGGTCTAAATTTAAATATGTCTACGTGCATATGCCATGAACACAGAAAGGGAGCTATTTGGGGTGAGGACAGAAACGGGGCAGCATGGGAAGAACAGTAAGACAGCTAGTGCATCAAGGTATAACACCATCTGTGTATCAAAATGTCATAATGAAACATTATTTTATAGGCTAAGTAAAAGTATTAGCAACAAGAACAGCAACAACAAAAACATGTCAAAACCTAATTCCCAGTATCTTGTCTTTTGGCAAGTGACTAAGATATAACTTTACTCTCATAAATGGGCTGAGAACTATTATAAAAGGGCTCAAGGCTGAATGTGGGGTTCTCTGCTCTTTCATTGTGTAAGGTTGCAAGACTTATCCCGTACAGAGGTAACAGCAATGAATAAAAGAAGGGTAGACTGTGTCCTTCCCCCACAGCAGTCCTGACAGCATACCCAGAGGCAAAATCAATGAGAAATAATGCTATTATGTATAATAAACTAACCACTGTTAAGTCTTGGATATGATGCGTTCCTCAATAGGGCTCATACATTGAAAATTTGGTTGCTAGTTTGAGATGTTTGAGAGTTTCCAGACTCTACCAGCGGAAATACCCAAGCAGAAATAAATCGTGGATTCATAGGATGGCTCTATATCAGTGGTTCTCAACTTGTGGGTCGTGACCATCAGAGAACACATATTACCGGTGGTCTTGGAAACTGAGACAATTCTCAGTAGCAAAATTACAGCTACGAAGTAGTAATGAAAATAAATTTATGGTTGAGGGTTCCTCAGACCATTGGAAATATGTGTTTCCCGAAAGTCGCGACCCCAGGGTGAGAACTGTTCTCTGTGTGGTTACTTATAAGTATATCACAGTGTAATGTTTGTATCAGGCAGGATCCTCTAGAGAAGCAGAACAAGTAGAAAATATTTATTAAATGTGGAGAAGACAGCAGATGACACTCCCGGACTGCTAGGATCTCAGGAGGTGAACTGGGGTTCTTAGAGACCAATCATCATCTTACCGTGGCCGATGGTGAAAAATAGTAGTCGGTGAGACAGAGAAAAGGCAGACAAGGAACAAGGAAGGAACAGAGAAAGAGAAGGAAGAAAACTTTGGAAAACACAGCAAGGGAATCTAAAGTTCATTCCCGAGGGCTCTGCCCCCAATTGTAGATGCTCTCCTCAGACACTGGCCCGAGTGCTTCCAACTCAAAAGAGCCATGGCTAAGATGCGAGAAAATGTATGAGGTCCTTGAAGTTTCATATCATTTAAGGAGGAGATCGAGCCAGCAGAGGGAGGAGCCCTGCTGGATGAACCTTCTTTTCTCAACCAGAGACCTGGCAAGAAGCCACTTTCAAAAGATTCCCACTGATCTGGTGCTCAAAAATCTCTGAGCCTCTCCTCCCACATAAACACAAAGTGGCTGGGGAAACAG
Organism: Uromys caudimaculatus; assembly: GCA_028551405.1. NCBI lineage: Eukaryota > Metazoa > Chordata > Mammalia > Rodentia > Muridae > Uromys > Uromys caudimaculatus. Next base: position 68,230,093 of record CM052709.1, on the reverse strand, counting down.
AGCAGGTATCACAGGGTTGTAGTCTGAGATCTGACTAGAACTCTATTCTATGCTGCAGACTGGTGTGGATGAGAGAGAGAGAGAGAGAGAGAGAGAGAGAGAGAGAGAGAGAGAGAGAGAGAGAGAGAGGAGAGAACTCTATATCACACCCACACAAGGACCCCTATAAAGCCAGACTCTCCACTAACACCCCACTCATGCAGGAGACTATGCCAAGGTGAGCTTGCTCTGCAGGCTCTACCTCCATAACTGACCACACAAAGGCAAAACCAGTATTAGTAGCCATGCTGGTCCATGCTAGGAACTGCACCCATACTCTATGCTTGTGAGAGGCTGCCTGTACCCCACCCTGGGGAAAGACTGGACAGAGGAAGGCCTTGTAAGGAACAGCACCTGCCCTGTGCTCTTTTCTTTGCTCGAATGCTCCCTTTAATCCCTAATTATAAAATCAACAAAATGACGGGAATGAATATTTACCTCTCAACAATAACTTTGAATATTAATGGTCTCAATTTTCTCATCAAGAGACACAGACTGGATTTTAAAGCAGGACTCATCTACTTGTTGCCTTAAGGAGAAAAAGAATGCACTTTTGTAGCAAAAAAAAAAAAAAAAATTAGAGCCTTAGAGTGAACCGGAGAAAGGATTCCAGGCAGCCAGGTGTAGTGGTGCAGGTCTTCAGCCTCAGCACTGGGAGCCAGAGGCAGGGGGATCTCGCAGAGCCTGAGGACAGCCTTGCCTACATAGTCAGTTTCAAACCAGCCAAGGCTACATAGTGAGACCCTGTCTCAAACAAAACAAAAGACAAAAAAGAAAATTCAAGGCAAGTGAAACTAGGAATCACATAGGTTTGACTGTTCTAAAATTTGACTTTAAGACGAACTAAGATAAGACACAGGGAGTCCCTTCCCACTCATTAAGGGGGTAATTCATCAAGGGAGTGTTACAGCCCTGAACAGTTAGGCACTGAGTTCCAGCACACCACATTTCACCAAACAAGCACACCTGGATGGAAAGTCACAGAGTGACCTCAAGGCAGTAATAGTGGGTGATGTCAATACTCACTGTTACAATACAGTTCACCCAGACAGAGAAACAGTTAGACGGCATTCTACACCAAATGGACTAACATCCAGAGACTATTCCATCCAAGGACTGAAGAATACATATTTTTCTCAGAAATCCAAGCATTATTCTCTAAAATGGACCTTTTGGGGACACAAAAAGTCATCTTAACAAATACCAAAAAGAAAAGAAAGAATTCTCCTGTCCTATCCGATCACAATGTTGGTAAGGCTGGAAATCTTACCATCGAGAGGAACTGTAGAATGCAATCAAGTTTGTGAGATTGAAGGACACGCCGTGGAATAAATGCCGTTATAAATGAGCAAGTTGCCCTTCAGTTTACTTCTCTGTCTTCTGCCCTGTACCTTATGAGAGTAAAGCATTTCTACCTTTAAGGGCCGTGGTGGTCAAAGCACCACCATTTAGGAATCAGAGACTGAGAGTTTACTAGCCAGTAAATTTGACACCTTAATCTTGGACTTCCCAGCTTCCACAACAGTGAGAAGAAACCTCTGTTGTGCTGTCATGGTGTAGCATAGATTCACTAAAATACACTGCTGGGAACTAAAATCGTGGCTAGAGAATCCATGCTTCTATCCAAAGAATCAGACAATTGGAATTTTCTGTTTTGCTTTTTGCTTTATTCTGAATCCTCGTGAATTCTGTTCATTAGAATTCCTATTCTTTGGAAGATGTAAGTATGGGAGGTGAAGAGCTAGCTCAGCCCTTAAGAGCACTTAACGTTTTCAGGAGACACAAGTTCAATTTCTAGCATCCATGTTTAGAGGCTCGCAACCAGCTCCAGGGAATCTGATACCCTCTTCTGGCCTCCTTGGACACACTTACACAAATACACACACACACACACACACACACACACAGATACACAGACACATATATGGTATATACACATGGCATATATACACATAGAGTCACACACATACACAGATACACAGATACAAAGACATACACAAATAAAAAATAGAATAAATCGTTTGAAAAAGAAAAAGAAAAGAAAATATGATCATGCTGGCAATAAGTCACATCCTTACGATGGTCCAAATCTCATCGATTAGCTTGAACCTGCCCAAAGTCTACAACTCCCATTACTCAAGTTGATCCATTGTTTTTTTAATCCAAAGACCTTTTAGTTCTAGGTACTTTACTCACTCTGCCACATAGGGATCTAGACACAAGTAGTCTCCACTGCTTAGATAATCTAGCCCTCACCAAACTAGTGGCTCTTCCTATTTCTTCTGTTAGTCTGGAGCCTTAGTTCAAGGCTTCTTCATGCCTATTCTAGGTCAAGTTCTCTAATACTCATGAGCAGTCCTTCAGATCTTCACTTCATTTCACAATTCACTCTGGCACTTATTTTTATTTGACACCATCTATGTTTTTCTGTGTCCATGAAACAGTTCTATTATGGACATCCTGAAACTCACATAAAGCAGGAAGAGAACAGTTCCCATTTCCTTCCTCAGGCGTTACTGATTAGCAGCATGTGGTCATTTGATCAAGTCTCACCTGCTCCTCAGTGTCTCATTCTATCCTTAGATACCTTGGTAAATATCCTTCAAAGATAAGAGCTCATTCTAAAAACAAAATGAACAGAACATTTTTGTATCACCATGCTTCTAAATGTCTTTCTTTTTTCTTTTTCTTCTTTTTCTTTTTATTTATTTATATATATTTTGGTTTTTCGAGACAGGGTTTCTCTGTGTAGCCCTGGCTGTCCTGGAACTCACTCTGTAGACCAGGCTGGCCTCGAACTCAGAAATCCACCTGCCCCCTCTGCCTCCCAAGTGCTGGGATTAAAGGCGTGCGCCACCACTGCCCAGCTGTTTCTAAATGTCTTAACGTTATCCAATATTGTCAGGATTGAAATCCCATATAATACTTGAACTTACACGTGCCTTACCTACCTACTGAGAAAAGGGACGAAACCCAGAAAGTGCCTGATTAGTAACTGACAGCAGACTTCTGCTCAATAAACATCGCTGAACTGAACTAAACATGAGAGGGAGCACAAGTGTACCAAGGGGACACGCCTCAAAGAACAAATATAGTCAAAAAGCTGTTCCTTGCTTCACTCCACATGCGCTGACCTCCTCTTCAGCGACATTCTGGTCCTGGAACTAGGCTGCATACTGGGACAAATTGAAGAGCTAAGCAAAGTTGTTAAAAAGTCTTCCCTTGACCTCTTAGCCTATTCTTGAGGGCAAAGTTAACCATGCAGTTCTTGCTACTAGGTGTTTTTCCCCATCATTGCCTGCTTTTTGTTCCCATAGAGCAATGAACAGCAACAAGTAGCATAACCCAGGTAGAACTTGACACAGACTTGAGCCCACCGAGAAGAGGGAGCCTCAGCTGAAGAATTGTCTCCACCAGATTAGGCTTTGGGCATGATTGTATTGGATTGTTTTGATTAATGATTCATGTGGGACGCAGCCCATTGTGGGCGGTGGTACCTCTGGACAGATGTTCCTGGATTGTATAGTAAAGCAAACTGAGAGGTCCATGGGAAGCAAACCAGTAACCACTGCCCTCAGGATCTCTATTTCAGAACCTGTAAGGCAAATAAACCATTTTCTTCCCCAACTTGCATTTGATCGTAGCATGTATCAGAGAGATACACAGCAGGCATTTATAGAGATAGACAGCAAACTCAAACAGAAATTAGAATAAAGAATGTAGGGTGTTGCTGTAACCGACCTGACCATTAGTGAGAGGGCAGTAGAGGATTTTTAGACTTTCAGATGTAAAAACCACTGAGTATTCAAGAACTGTTTCAGAATTTGGAAGATAAGGCTGGGGGAAATGCAGACAATGGAAACCTGGCTTGAAGTTCAGAGAGAAGCAAAGACTCTCTCTATCAGACCACTCATGAAATATTTTGATTAAGAATAATACACAGAAATAGAACTGGAGAGATGGCTCAGCAGTTAAAAGCACTGACTACTTTTCCAGAAGTCTTCAGTTCAATTTCCAGCAACCTCATGGTGGCTCACAACCAACTGTAATGTGGTCCGATGCCCTCTTCTGGTGTGTATGAAGAAAGCTACAGTGTATTCACATATATATTTAAAAAAAAAAAATGTATAGAGGTGAAACTTTGCTGGTAAGCTGGGGCTGAAAGGTCAGCCATGGTTAATAAGAGACCAGCATCACTGAGGTGAAATCTTGTGGGAAGTGTTTTCATAGAGACAGTACACAGACACTGTAGGGACAGCCAGAGGGATCTAAGGCAGCTGAACTTGATAAAGTGTTGGAGTCTTCCACGTAGTGCTGATTTTGAAGCCATGAAAGGGTCATGGAGAGCAGCTGAGTTTGGTACTGTGTGAGGCCAGGAAAAGCCACTGGTAAAGTTGCAGCCTTTGTTGCAATAGAGACTCCAGGATGGAAGATTTCATGGAGAGGAGAAGAGGCTTGGCTCCGTGTGGCAGAGTTGGAGTCCCTGAGAAGACCAGAAAAAGTTATTGGCGACAGTGTATCCTAAGATGCAGTGGAGACCCTGGCTTATTAGAGCTGCCAGAACTGTGGAAGCTAAACCTACTGCATGAACTCTGCACATTTTGGTGGCAGAGCTAGAGAATTTGACTGCCCAGGCCCTTTGGAGTCCAGAAGGTGGTAAGTGAGTCCCAGATGTCAGATACTATTTACACTATTGGAATTTGCTTTTGCTTTGATATGATTATCACTGTGTCTTTGGTCTTCCCTCCTGGAAACAAAAAGGGTTTAGCTTTATTTTCATTTTATAAGAGCCCACAGTTAGAAGGCAAAATATTTTTTACAAGATATTGAACTTTTAAAGTGTTTGGATTTTTTAAAAAAGACTGTGGGACTTTTAAAGTTATACTGTGTTTCCTCTTAGTATCAACATGACTTAGGGAGCAAACAAGAAGAAAAGTTACAGTTGAATAGTGATCCATTTGTGTACCAAGCAGACCAGTGGTCAATTGTGCTGGCTACTTTTGTCAATTTGATACCAAACCAAAGTCAGGTGAGAAGAGGGAATCTCAACTGAAGAATCTCCTCCAGCAGGTTAGCCCTTTGAGCAAGTTTGTGGGTATTTTCTTGATTAATGATTGATGTGGGAGGGCCTGTCCTGCTGGTGACTATGCTATGCCCCTCCTTACCCACAGTCAGACCTACATAGTTTAAGAAGTCATGCTGAGCTAGCCATAGGGATCAGGCCTGTGAGCTCTTCCATGGTCTCTGCTGCAGTTCCTGCCTTGGCTTGCCTTGATGAACTGTAACCTGTAAGCCAAATAAACCCTTTCCTTCCACAAGTAGCTTTAAGTTGTGATGTTTAATACAGCAATGGACAAGAAACCAGAACAATTGCAAGGGATGGTGGCTTGTACATGACCTACCTCTGTACAGACACTTGAAGTTGGCCTGACCTACCTCTGTACAGACACTTGAAGTTGGCCTGCACATATTAACTATCTCAAGCCTTATATAATCTCACCATGAGGAGGGAAAAAACCATTTTTTCTTCCTTCTTGCTCTGGCCCCGCTCGCTCCGGCCCCACTCGTTCCGGTCCAAAGATTTATTTATTTATTATATGTAAGTACACTGTAGCTGCTTTCAGACACACCAGAAGAGGGCATCAGATCTCATTACAGATGGTTGTGAGCCACCATGTGGTTGCTAGGATTTGAACTCAGGACCTCCGGAAGAGCAATTAGTGCTCTTAACAGCTGAACCATTTCTCCAGCCCCAAAGGGGGAAAAACAGTTTTACTCACCATGAAATAGTGACAGGGTGATACTTATTGCTGCTGTTTCTTCTTCTTCTTCTTCTTCTTCTTCTTCTTCTTCTTCTTCTTCTTCTTCTTCTTCTTCTTCTTCTTCTTCTTCTCCTCCTCCTCCTCCTCCTCCTCCTCCTCCTCCTCCTCCTCCTCCTCCTCCTCTTCCTCCTCCTCCTCCTTCTCTTCTTAGACTCAATATCCCATCTTGACCTAGAACTATTGCCAAAAACAGTGACATTGCTGCCTTTATGTCTTGAGTGTTGTCATTACATACTTAGGACATCATAACAGGCTACTGGGGATCAAACCCAAGGCCCATTGCCAGTGAAGCGAGCGCTCTACCAACTGAGTTACAACCCTGGTGCTTCTACTAGCGAGCGAGCGCTCTACCAACTGAGTTACAACCCTGGTGCTTCTACTCCTTTATGTTTCTAATTCTTGAAACAAATAGTTTGGAGCCTGTGAGATGGCTCAATGGGTGAAGGTACTTGTTGCCAAGACAACCTGAGTTCCATTCTCTGTGTACACATGGTAGAAGAAAACACCAGCTCCTCTAAGTTGTCCTCTGATTGCTATATGTGCACTGTGTCGAAAATAAATGTTTAAAACTATAAAAGAGTTAAGTATACAGTTTACTTACATTTCATCACAAAGATAATACTTACCTGTAATTGCAGCTCACCTCATTTCCACAAGTGTTTTACCCATTATTTCAAACTCTTGTACACTTTACCTTTTATTCCATAATATTTTAAGAAATGACATTTTCAAACTTAGGTAAATGTTGATCTCAGTTCTGAACTGTTGTAAATAAAGGTTTGACAAAATTTTTTCACAGTCTGTGAGGCTTCATAAGGGTGCTGTGCATGCTCAGTTAAAGGAAAAGAAACATTTACATGTGTGCCATGTACTGTAGATTGTGTGTGTATGCATGTCTGTGTGTCTGTGGTCTGTGTCTGCCTCTCTCTCTCTCTCTCTCTCTCTCTCTCTCTCTCTCTCTGTGTGTGTGTGTGTGTGTGTGTGTGTGTGTGTGTGAGTAGTAGGTTTATAAAATCAGAGTTCAGTTGTATGTAGGAATGAGTTGGTTCTTCATTCAGAGGCAACATCTATGCAAAATATGATTGACTAATGATTTGGCTTGTTTTATTTTTGTAGGCTTTTATTTTTAATATTTTCACATTCCAAACTCATCAGAATATTTTTTATTTGAGTATTTTTACCTCACTGTAATGCTTGTTTATTCAGTACCTTCACATCTTTATATATTTAAATCTCTCAACTTCTAAATGAAAAAATAAAGCATTGCTTGACTACCACCCCTCTATCTCAAACTTGAACAGATATTTTCTTATATTCTCTTGTGATGTTTTCATTTTGGTTGGATATTCAATCCTTCTGTAGGTTATTTTGAACACACTGTGAGGCAGAGCCCTTTATGAGTTTTTCTCTTAGGTGGCTAGTCAGCTATCCTGATGTAGTATTGACTAATCCATCATTTTCTCATTGGCCTGTAGATAACATATGTCTCCTTGTAAGTATTTTCTGTTCTGCCTATTTCAATTATTGCTAACAATATCTAGATTTCAAAGTGTTATGTGTGTGTGTGTGTGTGTGTGTGTGTGTGTGCATGCGTGAGTGTGTGTGTGTATGTGTGTGCATGCGTGTGTGTGTGTGTGTGTGTGTGTGTGTGTGTGTGTGTGTGTGTGTGTGAAGCATGTGTATGTGTGTTTGGAGGGAGGGTGATTTGGATACGAACTTTCCTTACAGGCTCATGTTTTGAATGTTTGGTCTCTGGCACTATTTGTGGGAACATAGAAGTAGGGGCTCATATCTGGAAGAAAGTCACTGAAGTCAGGGCAAAAGTCTACAAAAATACCATTCAGTTTGTTTTCTGTTAGCTAACTAATCCTAGACATGAGACCTACCCTGAAGTGTGGTTAGTATAATCAATGAGATTCCACTGGAGATAACTAATTTTTCTTTTGCAAGGAGTTATCAATTGCAGATGGCTACTTTGTTATGTTGTTTACTTCCTTCTCTCAGTGCTCAGAGCCCATCTGACTTGAATCTGTACAGGTCCTGTGGATGCTACCACAGTCTTTGGAAGTTCACACGTGCCTCAGTCCTGTTGTGTCTGGAGGGCTCATCTAAGAATCAGAGGTAATGGATGGTATCTTAGTTTGGGTTTCCATTTCTGTGAAGAGACACCATAACCAAGGCAACTCTTATAAAGGACAACATTTAATCGGGGCTGGCTTACAGGTTCAGAGGTTCAGTCCATTGTCATCATGGTGTGAAGTAGAGCAGTGTCCAGGCAGACATGGTGTTGAAGAAGGAGCTGAGAGTTCTACATCTTTTTCAGAAGGCAGCCGCGAGGGGACTCTCAAAGCCAACCCCCATAGTGACACACTTCCTCCAACAAGTCCACATCTATCCTACAAAGCCACACCTCCCAATAGAGCTACTCCCTGGGTCAAGCATATTCAGAGTACCACAGATGACTCAAAGGAAAGAGCGTTCTATAGTTGTTTTAAACTCAGGGTATTATTAATGTTTCTCTTTTAAAGGATTTATATTCTTTTATATAAATGAATTTAAGCGGCTATTGTAATATGACATTTATTATAATATGCATGACTTTTACATTTTATATTTTAGTATTTATGATTGTTGTTTATAATGCCTTCCCTGCCCTGAGTGTTAGCTGTGACATAATCATTATTGGACTGAAGTAATTCCTTAAGACGTTTGAGGTCTTAGGTGCCATATTTTCTGAATGTCTACATATCTGAGCATGTCTGACTCTTTTCCCTCAGGTGAGAACTGTCTTCACCTGTTATAGAAATCTGGGATTTCCAGGCACACCAATGTTCACTGTCGCACTGCCTTGTCGGCATTTGTTTCTAAGAAATGAAAAGTGATGCTTTCCCTCTGTTCTCTAAATAATTAGTCCTTCTTTTGTTGATCTTGCACTGTTGCACCAGCTTAAAATTCATTACCCAAACCAGTCACAGAAGGCTGCTTCTTTCTTTAAATACTTTCATCAGGACCTAGCCATGGCCGCTCATTTACACATTATGTATGACGGTTTTCATATGCTACAGTGGCGAGTCTAGTAGCCGAAAGAGGGACCAAAAGCCCCACCCCTACCCCAACCCCTACTCTATGCTTAATGCCTGAACTAGTGACTATCTTTCCCTTTACAAGAACGTTTGCCCAGCCCTGTCCTAGGCTAGCCCAGAAGGACTGGATTCTAGTGAGAGCATTTCAAGCCTATAAAGAGCAGCTGGGCAGCCATTTTCCAGCTTGAAAACCTTTGAACACATTCCCTAATATCTCACTACCAATGTGACCTCCTGAAAGTTCACATGACAAACTTGTAAACACTGTTTGGAAATGATAGATACACCAACACTCTCTACAGAGCCAGTGCTGCCACCAGCCATGATTCAAAACCAACCCGCTGGCGCCAATTTCACTCCCTCTGAGAGAGGTGGGAGCAGGGGAGAGAGAGGGGGATGCCCTTTCTGCATCGCTGTGTAAGTTTGGTGCTGGATCCAGCTGTCATATCATTGAAGCTGCTTATTTCCTCAGAGCGAAGCTTCCTTTAGGGCAGAGCAATCTTGCTAGTGGTAGAGGTTTAATTTATCAGCAGTCTAATTGAATTTGCTCTGTTTGGACAGACTGTAATTTGGTGCTGGTGAGAAGCCCTTTGAACAGTTCTGTTGCTTTGGCTGACAATTATGTGACTTTTAGTTGCTCTCTCTCCGAGCCACGCTGCTCACACATACATGGCAAATTTATTTCTCTTCCTCTTCAGGTGTTGTTTCAAATCAATGCCTGGGTGAGAGCAACTTAGGCAGACAAGGTAGCTTGTCTAATTCGACTTATGCCAAATTACATTCGGTACAGAGAGTGGAACATTTTAAATCAAAGAATCAAAAAGAAAAATACACATTAGTTTATGGCTCCTAATTGGAAAAGGTAACATACTCAGCAGTGACCTGGGCCTGCTGTGGAGGTAATTCATCTCCCCTGATGGAGCACTCAGCTCTCATCACATAGGACCAGACATACAGGAAGGACTTCCTGCTTTTTTTTTTTTTTTTTTTTTTTGACAATACAGAATTTAATCTGAATTTGCTTTCTTTTCCAGCTACAAGCATTTAACTTGCATAAATCACTGAACGAGCAACATGAATTTAAGACCATTCTGTGGTTGGCTGTTTTCATATGTATCTAGAAATAGTCTCACAATCTTAGCAGGGGAAGAAATTAAGCCCATCTGTTTTGAAGATGTGAAGAAAAGCTAGCTCCTTTTGCCATCACAGGCTGAAAGCTTTACATGGATTTCCAAGATTGTGGACGTCTGTGGGTCAGGCCAGACCTCGAGTCCTTAGTTATATCATTGGTAAACCAAGACATCGTGTTTAGACTAGAGGCTAGACCCTGTGCTAATAGTAAATATGAAATATGAAATACTAAAATGTTTAATTCTTATAACAGCTCCATGTGGGCAGGTACTGTTATTAGAATCTACTTTACAGGTGAGAAAACCAAGGCAGGGTCACTTAGCCTGGGTCAGAGGCTGCCAAGCTCCTAAATACTAAGTTACTATGCCTTTGCCCCATCTTCATTAGCATCCTTCACCATGAAAGAGAAATACTTGTCTCCTAGCAACATGGTGTGTCCTCAGCTCACCCAGAGCTCCCACTGTAAGTACCCCTATGACAAGGCTCCTGCAGCTCAACTCCACTTCTCTTGATTTTTTTTTCTGGGGTTTCTGCATTTGTTAGGTCATGTGTCAGATGGAGCCTACAAATCTACTGACTCTCAAAGTTCCCTGGAGAGGGTTCAAACAGACAGTGTGTTCAGTTGATCTTTACATCCTGGGCTTGAAAATCCCATTTACCAAAAATGGAAGTGTCCTTTGACAGTGTAAAGATGTGGTCAGCCAGTGGTGGCTTTCATGTGGACATTTAGACATCTTCAAGAAAGATGACTAGACCTCGGGTCAAAATACTTTGGGATTAGAGGCCCCTGGTAGCTTTTGCTGCTTCCAGACAGATATTTGGAGCACTGGGTATTGTTGATGAACCATATTCTACAGTTTTTAATACGAATTTCCCCCTCAACATGGTTTGAATTTTATAATTTCAAGCCTGGCATATGGGAGAAAGTCAGTTACATAGAAAGAGAGAGAGAGATTTGCCAAGCAGCTACCCTTGGTGCTAATTTATTGGTCTTTTTATTAAATATATGACATCATATAACACAGAAACCTATGATATAATTATTATTAAGACCATGTTGCAGATGAGAAGACTAAGAAAATGAATTGAGGCTATGGAAATAGTTTAGTGGGTAAAGTGCTTAGTTCTGATCGCCAGCACCCATGTAAAAGTCAGGTTCATGTCCATTACTGAAACACTGGGGTGTGGTCGCATTGATCCCCAGAGCTCACTGTCCAGCTCAACTAGCTGAATCAGTAAGCTTAAGGATCAGCGAGAGATTCTGTCTAAAAAAATAAATAAAAATAAAAATAAGGCGGGACTTATAGAGCGAGATCTCTGACATCAACCTCTAACCTCTCCATATACATGCGTGGACACACACAAGCACACAAAACAAAACCTCACCGTACAATGGTCATTTATTAAAAGCTGCTCTGAGGAATGGTGGAAGCTTCATCTATAATATTGGAGCGCATGTAGGTTCTATCATATTCAATGGTTTGTAGTTTGATTTGATGACAGGCTGTGACTTCTCACATTCAAAATTAGCTGGTGAAACTCTCTAAAACACAAAGTTATCACAAACCTCTTAACACAAAGCATATTCATCCAAGTCCCTTGACTTGGATCCCACAGAACTTAGAGGACACTGCACACAGTCTTTCCATGGAAGAATGGGTGCTTGGGGTTATAGGCCGAGCTGGATAGGCAGGAACTGGGAGAACACATGTAAACAAGAACCTTTTCTTTTCAGAGCTCACTTTCATATGCAAAGACACCAAGAGAGCGACTTACTGAGTTTGCTTAGAATTCAATAGGCTCTACAGTTTTTCCACTCAAATTAGATGTTTTTACAATTTTTTAGCATAGATAGGAAGTCCTGCTCTCTCACTTCATTGAGCAGAAACTCCAAAGAGAGTTGACGGCAGTCATAAAGAATGCTATTCAAGATGGCTCCATCAACTCAGGTTCAGTCTTGCTCCAGTGATGCAAACACTTCACAAAGATTGCTGAGAAACAGGAGGCCAAGGAAACAGGAACAAAAATGACCACCTGTGGCCTGCTGGATTCTTTCTGGAAAGTCATGGTGGTGGCTAAAGATGTAGTTTCTAAAGGAGGGTGGAGACTGAGATCCTGAGGCAGAGAACCAGAAGGCACTCTCTGGAGACAGTGGCTGGTGGGGCTTTCTTGGTATTAAAGCAAAAACCAAATGAAAGCTGCTGTACTGAGTTCATGGGTCAAGCCCCTAAAAGAGGCCACGTCCTAACAGTCTTATTTTTTTTTTTTCAATCACATGAGGTTTATTCGGGGGCGGTGGGAGGACCAGTGCACTGGGGTCGAACTCGTAACCTACGCAGAGGCAGAGGGGTTCGGTCCTAACAGTCTTATTACCAGGAACCAAGCAGCTCAGTGTACTGAGTCTGCAGTCTCAGTGTACTGAGCCTGCGGTGTGCAGCCTGAGACAATTCTTTGTCCAGTGTGGTCTAGAGAAGGCAAAAGGTTAGACACTCTTGTTGGAACATTTTATGCATGGTTCCCCTAAACACATGTTAAGAGCTGATTCTACATTGGAGGTGAGGAGCCAAGATGGGAAAGTCAGCATTTATAATGATGGAGAAAGACATAGACAAGGAAAAGTAAGAATAAAATAAAGTTCACTCCGAGCCAACTCGCAACGCTAACTTTTAAATGGAGAAAGAAAGCTAACAGCTAGAAGAGACCATAAATTAACAGGAGTTTCTTATTCTGGTCCACGCGTTTCCTATTCTAGCCTCTTAGCATCGTCACACTCTCTTCATTATATGATTTTTCCATATATTTACCAGGGAGGAAAAGTCTTCACGTTTTTACTATCCTTCAAAGTTGCCTTAGTTTTGGCCTTTCCTGATTCCATTCTAATTATAAGATGAGCTTGCCACATTTTATTAAACTGAATGCTGAGATATTGATTGACATAGAAAGAAATGCACCAACCACACACCTTTATAATACACACACAAGGGTCCCTATGGTCATATACATATATGAATATCCATGGGCATAGACTACGTAGAAGGGTACACAGATCTTTCTGAGGATGTTTTATAAGTTTTTTCATAAAGCTCTTATGTGTCTGTGGATTTTATTCTTAGTCACCTTTTGCTATTATTGTGATACATTAAAAATAATATTTTAAATTAGTTATAACTTTGATATATTTTACCTTCAATGAATGTCCATTTCATTGACAAGGGACTCCTGATGAGCTCTATTCAAGGCCACAAGACCATGCCTTAACAACTCTAGTGATGAGAGGAGGTACGGACCATCTAGAACTTAATATTCTGCTAGACTGTCATTGAAGAAAAATTGCTGCAAGAATCCATACAAAACTCAAGAAGTTAGACTCCAAAAAACCAAATAACCCCATCAAAAAATGGGGAACAGAGCTAAACCGAGAATTCTCAACTGAGGAAATTCACAGGACTGAGAAGCACCTAAAGAAATGCTCAACATCCCTAGTCATCA
>CM052709.1:68205898-68216029 GCA_028551405.1 Uromys caudimaculatus | reverse complement strand
ACAAGCTTAGCTTCAGGCCTCACTTATTGTGTAGTTTTTTGGTCCCCAGAGATTGCTTCAATACCAGGAAGTGTTTTCCTCAGAAGTGGCCCACCAAGGAATGTGCCGATAGCGGAGGTTTGGCCCACCAAGGAATGTGCCGATAACGGAGGTTGGGCGGGCGGTTTCCACGCCCTAATCCCTTGCCCCAGCTTCCTCATTTTTTCTTCCTTTTTTTGATTCCTTTCTTCCTCCTTTTGCTGATGCTTTATAAGTGACAGCTTGCCAGAAATAAAGTAGACCTTGACAAGCATCTGCTTGGTCTCGCTTCTTTCTCCCTCTCGCCCATTTCTATTAAAGGTTGGGATTCTCCTCGAAACCGCGAATAACTAGGTCCTGCGGGTCGGGACAGCTACAGAAGATATTGGTGATTTTTAATGATAGCTAATTTTATATATGTGTTTATCCATACAAAACAGTATTACACACTGTTCACAGTTAATATAAAATCTACAAAGGGCAGAACAAGGAGTCAAATGTTATCACAGTGAGAGAGAAGCGAGGCAAGGAGGTAAGAAAAGTCTCTGAGTTTCTGGAATTAATAATTCTTAAAATACGAGAAATGGGCTGGGGAGTTCAGCTCGGTCATAGATGGAGTGCTTGCCTAGCATTTATGAAGCCCTGGGTTGATTCCTAGCACTATAAACAAGGGGAAAACAGAGATAAGGGCTGGTGAGATGGCTCAGTGGTTAAGAGTGCTTGATGTGAAAGCAGAAGGACCAGAGTTGGAATCCCCATCACCCACTTAAAAGCTAAACAAAGCTGCACATGTGCCTGTATCTCCAGTGGTGTGGACAGGGAACGGGGATGAATGGTGGATAGAGCAGAAGCTCCTGGCTTCAGAAAATGTACATAGGCGTGTGTAGACACACAGAGAGAAAGAGAGAGAGAGAGAGAGAGAGAGAGAGAGAGAGAGAGAGAGAGAGAGAGAGAGAGAAAGGGAAGGTGGAAAAAAATGTGAGAAATACCTTCTCATACCTAGAAAATAATTATACTAGAAAAGGCTTGGTGAGTATATTGTTGGTTAATTTTGGACAAATTTCAGTCAAAACCAAATAACCTTCACAGTAGTCATAGAAGCTAGTATTTCTATAGGTAAAGTTTATAACACCATATTTAATTCTCTACTGAAGAAACAAATGCCTTAAAATTATTGGTCGATGGTATTTGACAAATAAAGTATAGAAACACAGTGTTTGATGTCAACAGATGAGGATGTTTTTATAATGAGCTATCGAAGCCAATATGGTTAAAATTCCAGGTAAGTTCTTACAGCCTTAGGATATTAAATATTATCTCCATGGTAACCATGATAAATATGTATAGAATGTATACAAGAAGAAATAAGAAGAGAATGAAAATATCTCCCTACAAAAGTGAACTAAATAGAAAAGGAAATTGTGTAGAACATGAAGCAATGAAAATACCCCATATTAGAGAAAACAGACCACAGGGGGAGAATAGTCTAACTGTAGGCTGCCTACAAGCAATTCGGTAGATCTAAGAGCACAAATAGGTTGAAACTAAAAGTATAGAAAGTAATAAAAAATGGAACTACTGTATAAGTCAGTAACCCTTTGGGGCATCTACCTAGAGGAAAGCTACGGCCTGATAGATAGCCACACATCCATGTTCACTGTGGCATCAATCATAAATTTTACCATACAGAAGCAACAACAGATGAATAGACAAAGTGTGGCACATGTATATAATGGATTGTTATTCAGCTTTGTAGAATATGACCACACCCTTTGTCACCAAAAAAGGGGGGGGGGGGGATGAAATTGGAAGCCACCATGCTAAGCAAAATAACCCAGAGGCAGAAAGTTAATAGTTTGAATTCTACTTGGGATTGTTGCTAAAAGTAGATTTTAGGTGTCTTATCCCACAAAATGTGAGGTAAAGGACACACTAATTAGATTCCCATTGTAGCCACGTCATTATCTGCATGTACATCAAGACATCCCATGTTCATGAAGAAGGAGACAATATCACTAAGGTGTCAGTACTACCCACAGTGATCTTCCGAGTCAATGTTAATTGCTGCAAAATCCCAGTAATGTTTTGTATAAAAACGGAGCATTTCATCCTAGCATCCTTTAGAATCTCAGGGACCCAATCAACAAGACCATCTTGTTAAGAACGGTGCTACAGGATTCTTACTTCCTGACTTCAAACTTGTCACATAGATGCTGTCATCAAAACTGTATGATATTGACAAAAAGTTAGACATATGGGTCAGTGGAATGCAAGGCAGGTCAGCCCTCATGTGCATGTAAAATCGATTTTCACAAGGGAGTCAGGACCAATTCAGTAAGGAAAGGAAAGAACGTCCTTTCAAAAACTGATAGTGTGGACATCAGGTGTCTACATGTAAAAGGGGAAAGGGGGACAGATAGGGTTTATTTAATTTTGAGAGTTCGATATATGGGTGCTTTATTTACATCAACCCTCCCTCCCCCTTCTCTATGTCTTCTCATGTCCTTCTCCCTCCTTCCTATGTTTTACTGAGATCTTAGTGTTGCTCATATGTGCTTAAGGCTGACCTCTTGGGATTGGTTAAGTAGAGAAGCCACTAATTACTGGAGAAGACTGATTCTACCTTTTGTATCCCCCAGAATAAATGTAATGAGATCATTAAATACTATATTCCTCATGAGCTCATGGGGGTCATGAAGCTCGAGAGACATGCAATACTCGATCCAAAGTCAGAACACGAACTAGGGATGTAAAACATGGGCTCTACCCCATCCCCATTCACACCATTCAAGTCAGACTTACTAGTGACCTCAAGCAGAAATACCATGGGTTAATTTTACATCTACATAACTGCAGATGAAGGAAACACACAATGGATGCCCCTGGAACTAGCAGGGAGGTTCTCTAAAGATACCTGTCTTCTGATAGGCTGTGCCACAGAAGCTACGCAGTAAAAATACACGTTAAATTAGTTAAATTATACTGAGCTTAGCTAAAACCAATGGTGTTTAAGTGTATTGTTGGTGGCCACAATAGATGGTGTAAAGATTCTCTTCCTACAACATCATGGAAAAAAAAGGAACCCCTTTTCTGGGGCTGGAAGAAAGCAGGCATTCATAATCTCACACAGCTTCAGTCTTCTCACTGTCCTGAGTAAAGTAGATGTCACTGTAGAACTATGGAACTCACAAAGATTAAAACAAAAATGGACCCCAAAACCAGGGTTGCAGTTCAGTTGGCAGAATGCTTACCTAGTATGCACAAAGCCTGAGCCAGTCCTACTTTGGGTCACTAGCTAGTACCACTACACCACTGTGGCACATGACTGTGATCCCAGTACTCAGAAGGTGGAGACAGGAGGTCAGAGGTTGGTAGCACATACCAGGCCAGGTAGACATATATGAGATTTTACCAGGAAAAAGAAAAAAGGAAAAAGGAAAGAAACAAAAAAGCAAACAATGGACCTAAGACCCTTTGTCGCTTAAAATGTTACTTTTCTGTCAATTCTCCCATAAATTCTTTATATCTAGGAGGAAATGTATCTGTGCCTTTATTATTATGAGTTCTTTCATTCTGTTCAAAATAAATTGAAGAAACATTTTCCTTTTAGCGAAACTCATCTTTGTTGCCGGGCAGTAGTGGAGCATGCCTTAATCCCAACACTAAGGAGACAGGGGCAGGTGGATCTCTGTGAGTTCGAGGCCATCCTGGTCTACAGGGTGAGTTCCAGATAGCAGGACAGATAAACCTTATCTGCAAAAACAAAGAAGCAAAAAGCAACCAAACCAAACAAACAAAAACAACAACAACAACAAAAACCTTTAAGTTCTGAGCAAGTAAATCTTTCAGTAAATCCTTACGTTATCAAGATTTTTCCTTCCAGTATTTTCTGGTGTGCCTTTCAGTCCCTGTGTTCATATTTCCTTTACCATGTCACTTTTCCCAGTGACAAGTACCCTAAAGGGGCCTCTTTCCCACAGCAGCATGTCAGAAATGATAAGCTCTCTTTGGTTACACACAGCTAAACTTGGACTTAAAACACTGGCCTCTCCAGACTATTACATGCTTACAAATCTTTGTGTAGCTGTCATTTGAGGGGTGGGAGAGGGGAGTGTACAAATCAATTGAACCAGGAATTGTTCCTTCTTTGAATTAACTAGGAAAACGTTCTCATCTCTATTCCTTTCATATGTTCAACGCGTAGTCTGTTTTAATTTCTCCGAACAGCACCAGACAACTGGATTGCATGACTTCATGTCTTAGGAGACACAGTGCTTCGAGCTGAAATTAATCATTCCTCTACAAGTGAGAAAGACCATGAATATGGAGCCCATGCTAACAGTGGTGTAAGTTGTCCTTGTTTGTGACCAAGCAGGCCTTAGCCCAACGAGCACATAATAGCCTTTAAATTAAGATCATAGGGCATTTCCTTGATTGCTCGAATTCTTATTAACACAAATGGAGGATTGTGCTCACCCGACCTCCTCCTGATAGTTCACAAAACATCATCTTACATAGACTCTCTGTTTTTCCCACTCACTTTTTACCTTTACAGAACATTATTATTATTATTTTATTAAGTGGCACATGCCTGGGTATTTCTGCAAAAGGGAGAGGAAAGAAAAGGGCTGGGTATGGAATAGAAATTAGTAATTATGCTCTGCTAAGCACATCATAGCTGTCCAGCTGGCACAATTAGAGAAATAGCTGATCAGTTCCAGTTATTGGTTCTGCTAACATGTTTGTTCACGGTTACTTCTTGTCTAATTAGTTTTTTTCTGCTTTCTTAGTCTAAAAGCATACCTTTCCAGACGGGACTATTTTCAAACATTAGTGAGCAAAGCTTCCTTTGGTTGCTTTTGACATTTTTTTTTTTTGTATGCAATAGTTTCCCTATTCATTTATTCATTTAGCTAGGAGATGGCCTGAAAGCAAGACTTTCCTCTGAATTCCTTATTGAATTTCAAATCTGGATTTTACATGCTTCTCTTTTTAATGGATATATCAGCGGCAGCGTTGGTACAGCTGCATCGGGAGCTGTTGTCATCAGAAAATGCTATGGTACCAGGGCTGTCTCCACAAATTGGGGCAAGCTTGGGAACGCCTGAAAGATGCTTGCCACCCGTCTCGCTCGGTGAAGCTTCTGAGAGGCATTCCTTCTCCCTTCTGCTGCACAGGAAAACAGAACTCAATGTGATGTGATTTCTGTCTCCTAAATGCAGATTATACAAGAAAGGAAAATGTTTGATTTTTTTGTTGACGACGTTATTTTTGTTTGCTTATTTGTTCGTATGCTACTAAAATTAAAAAAAAAAAAAAATTGAAGGTAGAAATGTTGCCTTAATTTCTAGGACAGAAAGCCAGTAGACCTGGTCTTAGGAAAGCCTCTCTCCAGTAGAGCAAGCACATATGGCGCCAGAGTCTTTGCCTTTGTCAAAGTTGATGAAATAAAGCTTTAAAATATGGCAGCAGATGCAAGTGTGAAATGGATGTGAACCACTGGGGACTCAGTAGAACATTTACCAATAAAGTTCACCCTAGCTCTGCGGAGGGGCTCACTAGTGATGGCAGCTGTCACCCAAACTGGAGGACACCGATGGGCTGTCAGGATTATAACCACTCCTGTGGCAGAAACCAAGTAAATGCTGCTCTTTTAAAAATGTGTCTTCAATTCAAGATTTAGAAGCAAGAGCATTTGTTTACCTGAGTATGAAGCTGACGGAAAAGAGTATTCCTGTAGAGATTTCTCCTCTCAGGAAAACAGGGCTGTGTTGCTCTGTTTCTATCTAGTTGGTATGGTCACTATAAAGCTTTCAAACCACACAGGAGGAGCCAATTTTCTTTCCGAAACAAAAGAGCATCCTGCAGATTACAATATTCCATTAACTTTACAGCTTTGCTTAGCACTGTACTGAGGTACAGGGACACTTTGATTCAAATGATAGAAAATTAATTTTCACGTTTTCATTGCATTGGCCATGGCAAACTAGTAATGGCAGAGCCACTGTACCATAAAAATGACACAAGAATTTTGATTTTTATTCTCTTCAGGGAGAAGAAAGTAGACAATTAAAATCTTTAACATTACCTACATCCATCCTACCCATCCGCCATGGACTGAAATTAGAAACAGAAAAATAAAATAAAACAAGGACCAAAGAAAGAAAGAAAACATTTAACCTGTTAATTTCAATTTTTAAGAAAATTTTATGTTAATTAGACTTAAATGTTATATACATAACTGAAACAAAAAATGAATTCTATCAAATCAGCAATAAGTAGTTAAAGTTAAAAACAAAACAAAACAAAAAAAAAAACAGTCTTCAACAAAGGCAGATGGTAACAAAAAGCTAGAATTAGCCAACCATGATACAAAGGCCAAATCTAGCCTACTGCCTGTTTTTGTAAATAAAGATTTTTGGGAGCACAGCCACATTTACTTGAACACAGTGGCTACTTTTGCATTGCAGTAGCAGATCTGGGTAGCAGCCATGGAGATGTATGTCCTACACAGCCTAAACTATTTAGCGCTGGGCTTCGGTAACTGTGATTGAAATAGAAAATGTTTAGACATTTTCCTCCCTAGTAATAATTCCTTTCAAAGACAAAGTAAGATAGAAGTTTGTATTAGTCAGGGTTCTCTAGAGCCACAGAACTTATAGGTAGTCTCTATATAGTAAGGGAATTTGTTAATGACTTATAGTCTGTAGTCAAACTTCCCAAAAATGGTCAGCAGTAGCTGTGAATGAAAACCCGAGGATCTAGCGGTCGCTTAGTCCCACAAGGCTCGCAGGCAAAGATTGAATCTTCCTCCTTCCAACGTCCTTATGTAGGTCTCCAGCAGCAGGTGTGGCCCAGATTAGAGGCGTGCGCACCACCACACCTGAAACTTGTGTCTTCCAGACGCAAGATCTAGATCACAGGTGAGCCTTCTAATTCTGGATTGTAATTCACTCCAGATATAGTCAAGTTGACAATCAGAAATAGT
The DNA here is from genome assembly GCA_028551405.1 of Uromys caudimaculatus. Taxonomy (NCBI): domain Eukaryota; kingdom Metazoa; phylum Chordata; class Mammalia; order Rodentia; family Muridae; genus Uromys; species Uromys caudimaculatus. The sequence continues at coordinate 68,209,023 of CM052709.1, read as the reverse complement.
CACTACAAAGGACTTTTTCTCTTTTTTGTTTCTGTGTTTGTGATAAGCAAATGTCCAGGGAAAATAATACCAACTTAAGATAGCAGGCTGTTTCCAAGAAGGAATGGAGACAAGAATACGCTGCCAGTGGGAGAGGTGGTTCTTCCCAGGAAAGAGCACAGTAATTGGTTGGCCAGTGCCAAAGTCAGCCCTGAAGACATCCACACAGGCAGCTATAGATAGACTGAGCAGGTTACATTTAAGAATATATATGTGTCTACACATGCATGTATGCATGCAATAGCAATTAGAAGAAAAGGCCATGAATTTGAAGGAGATTGGGAAGGGGTATATGGGAGGGTTTAGAGGGAGAGAGGGGAAGGGGAGAATGTTGTAATGAAATTATAGTCTCACAAAAAATTTTTAAAGAAAAATTGAGACGTGATAGTACCTCTGAAGAATTAAAAGCCATGAGCTTTGAACTAGGCAGGGGCTATTACCGACCTTTCTCGTGTTCGTGTTTGTTGTTCGCTGTTGAGACAGAGTCCCCTGTATCCTAAGCTGCCCTTGAATTCACTATATAAACTGAGAATGACTTTGGACTCCTGACCCTCCTACCTCCAGCTCCCAAGTGAGAGGATTACAGGCATTCACCACTCACCTGGTTTATATGGTGCTGAGGACAGCATCCAAGGCCAATCCTGCGAACTGAACTACATCCCCTGCCCTTTCTCCACATTATGTATTCAGTCTCTTGCCAATTGGTGATGCTCCAATGACGTCAACACCTCCTGATCGTATTCCTTTCCCTGCCAACTACCACCTCAGCTTTTCTTCGCACCCTATGTGGCCTCTGCTAGTTCCCATTGTGTGCATTTGACTGTCTACTCCTCAAAGTTTCTTCACAACTGTCATCTGCCCTCCCGGCAATCCTAAGTCTCTGCCTCATTCCCACTGGAGGCATTTTATCATTTCAAGCCATCCTTCTTCTTCCTTTTAGGTGTATCTGTGAGAGAGGACCCAAACTCCATTCGCTGGAGTATGGTGACCGACAGGATGAGGACCCCACATCCTCCTTGTTCCAGCACTGGATAGCACAACGCCTGTGGGTGCTATCCGCATAGGAGTGGTACAGTCACCCTGAGTGTTGTGTGACTGGGTTGGCCACTGTGACTGACAAATAAGCTCCTGCCCATGCCTGCGGCCTTGGTGCCAACCGTATGATTTCTATGGTATACCTGCTCCCAACTTGGCATGTTCTTTCACTTATTATTGGAATCTATGAGTAGATTCTGCATCTTGGAATGTTCTGATGCTACCCCATTGATTCATTAAAAAAAAAAAAAAAAAAAAAAAAAGCTAAAGTGCTTCCTGAAAACTACATATCCCAGCATACTTTAGTCCCACCTTTGTCGGTCTTCCATCCGTTTGCTGTTCTCCTTTGTTATCTCTTTGTTCCAGGCCCAGGCCTCCTTGCTCACTGCACTAAAGCCTGTGCACTTTTAGGTTCCTCTATGCGATCACTTCTATGACTTATTCTCCTTGCTTCTTACAAGTGTCTGTTCATATGTCTCAGTCACTCTCACAGACTCACCCTCGCCCACTCTCCTAGCTTTTTTTTCTGTTGCTCTGTTGCCATGATAAAACCTGGACTAGAAGCAATTCAGGGAAGAAAGAATTTATTTGGTTTATGGATTACATTTTATCATCAAGGGAAGCCAAGGCAAGAAGTGAAGCAGAGACTATGGAGAAACACTGCTTCCTGGCTTGCTCATTGACCTTGCTTACCTAACCCACCTATCATGATGTGGTACCTCCTGCAATGGGCTGGGCCCTCCCTCATCATGTAGCAATCAAGAAAATGTCCTTTGGGCCAATCTGATGGAAGCAATTCCTCCAGTGAGACTTCTTCTTCTTTTTCTATGTTTAAGTTTGTGGTGAATTGACAAAAGCTAACTATGATTACCTGCTGTCAATCACCCACTCAGATCCATCATCACCTACTCTCCTTTGGCCCTTGACTCCACAGAGTTAATTGGTAGAAGTGTTTCTTTACTCCTACTGTGTCTTCGATTCCATGGGTTTCATCCCGTATTCAGAAGGTCCCTTTCTCATCCCAAATTCTATATGTAGTCAGGCCTTTGTTACGGTGCTCTGTATGACCGCACAGCATTGCTGCCCAGCTGCCTAGAAATCCACCAGTGGTCTTTTTGGCCCACCCCCACAAGCTTCCAGATGGCAGAACATTTCCAGACAGCAAATCTAATACATGTAAAGCAGGAGAAGGCCATAGCACTCCTCGCTTGCAGAGGAGAGGACCTCCGGAGTGAGCCTCATTATATAGCCATATGACAGCTCTCTCCCTTGGCATATGGGTTGGGAATTGGGATGGCTGTCACCCCACTTAGTTCCTAAATTGCTAAAGGGCAAAAGAACATTTCTTTGGACCAGGTAAAACCTCACAATGCCTAGCACAGTGCTTTTCTCCTATTAGGCATTCATTGTGGAAGTACTGGGAGACACTGGAAATTAGGGAACAAAGAAAGAACACATTGCCTTGGTTATTTGTCTAGAATCATCACCATCAAATAATAGGCATAGCAGAAGTGTGACCCCCCTGTGCTTAGGAGGCACTATTTTGAGAACAGGTGCAATAAATGTACAAAAAGATGCAAATATAATGAGTGTATATGCACAGAAGAGACCTTTGTTTTTTTCATTGAAAAACTGGATCAGCTATTTAGTATATTTTGCCAATTTTGTCATATCATATGTAGTTACTAATTTAAAACAAAATCCCACACTTCTGAGGAGTTACCATCTTTTAAATGTGATGGAATATGACCAAACAAATTTGCTCAATGAGTAAAACTATGAATCTTGAGAGTGCTAATATTTTTACAATTATAAATCATTTAAATATAGCAAACAAGGAGCTATCACTCTCAGCATAAAAGTACCAAATTAGTGCATCCAGATTGTGATATGCTAGAATGATTTGCTTTGATTTAACTCATTTTTTTAATTTGGTTTTTACTTATTCACTTTACATTCTACTCACTGCTCCCCCTCCCAGTCACCCCATCCTACAATCCTTCCCCCTCATCCCTTCTCCCCTTCTCCTCTGAGCAGATAGGAATCCTCCT
>CM052709.1:68158422-68196538 GCA_028551405.1 Uromys caudimaculatus | reverse complement strand
CATTTGAAATGTAAATAAAGTATCAAAAAAGTAAAAAAGAAAAAAAAAAATACACAAGACCCTATCATGTCTTCAGAAGCCAGCCTGGGCCCACACATTCTGGCAAAATCCACTGAGCTGTGTTATGAAGTCACTTAGTAACATGTAATGTGTTAGTTACAATTTAAAGTTTAAAGGACAGCCATGTCTTCCCTCAAAATTCCCTTTATCTATCATTAAACTACCTTGAATTTTTAGGATAAGTGTCCTATGTAAGATCCTACAGCCCAAGTTGTCATGCAAGTATTTAAAGGTATGCTACATATCTACTGCCTAGTGTGCATGAAATATTCACTTCTGCTTTGCTGACCTCTGAATATAGAAGTATGATCTATAAATAGAAACACACATAGACACACACATACACACACACACACACACACACACACACACACACACACACACACACACACGCATGAATTAGGAAGCTCTTTGCTTTTTTTTTTCCATAGCATCCCTCAAATGCCCAAACTAAGAATTATATAGATTCCAAGAAAGATAAGGTTTTTAATGTAACCTAATCAAGATTTCTCCAGAATGGGCCTAGGGATTTATATTTTAAGACAATGTTCAGGGATTCACACAATCAGATCATTTAATATGCTTTGAGAGAATAAATACATAGCAGAAAATGGAACAGACAATTTAAACTATTAATTCCTTGGGCATCCACCCCTCAAAGCCCCTATATATTCTGGGTACACAGAGAAGCACACAGCAGGGTGAGTTCTTAGTGGATATTAGTCTAAGTTCGTTTGCACGCTTGGGAGAGATAAGGCCATGTCACCTAGTCAAACTTCAAAACCCATCAGCCCTTGTTGAACAAGGGGTCAGAGCCTGTGTTTACGATGTCTGCCATCACCAGCTCCTCTGTGATCTTACTCTGGTACATATTCAGGTTCTTGTCCTTAAATTTCTTATCTTCTCTGTTATCTCAGGGTCCCTCCAGATGCTGAGTTTCCTGAAAGAGCCTTTTCCTTCTTTATCTGTCTGTGCACACAAATTCTCCCTCCTGGGTCTTCTAACATTCCATTGATAGCCATCAAAGTGGATGACTGGATCCCTCCTGTTAAGCCCCGTTTGTTTGTTACCTGGCGTCTGTGACTGATTATTTAAAACTGATCTGAACTTTGCAGGTATTTGTCTGATCTTCAGTCTCCCTGAGTGGTGTCACCTCCATCCACCTAGGATGACATTTTGGCTTAGAAGATCCCATTTCAGGAGCCTCTGTTTCTCACATGTTGCAGGGACAGATCGACATCCTCTGAACCTTGGAAGTTCCAGGTATCACCTTGGCTTTTTCTATAACTTAAAAAACAATCCCAACACTTGGCTCACAACTATTGCTGCTTCTTTTTGTTAACAGAATGCTTGAGATATCTATTTAAAAATGAAAAGCTTTGTAAAACCTGTCCACCTTTGGTCCATTACTCTCCATTGTAGCTTTCCCAAGTGAAGAATGGGATTTCACAGACCAGAGCTGCAAAATCTATGGCACTGAACTAAATTCATAGAGAAAGAAGCTGTCAACTGTCAATTATGCATGTTTAACCTCTGTATTTTGTATAAATTACTATAGTGCAGACCAACTGTCTTCCTGCATTGCATGCCAACTGTCAATTATGCATGTTTAACCTCTGTATGTTGTGTGAATTACTATATTGAAGCCACACTTGCCGTTGAGAGATTTTTTGTAATTTTCTAAGGAATCCATTTATTCACATGCCTTTACTCACCAGGAGAATTTTTTTCCTTATAGAAGATAATTTAACCAAAAGGAAACAATTGCCTTTGTTTTGTCCCGCAATTCAGTCCTTTCAGATCTCAAGGAGGGAAATCTATCCGGGACACCCTAGGAAATTCCCAAGTGGCCAGCGTAGCTTCTATTAGTCTGTTGAAAGAGGTTAAACTGCCTAAAGCCATAATTTCAAGTCTTAATTGAATGCTAGCAATTCAACCATGAGCAGAACCTCTGAAGAATGGTGGAGTCCTCTGTAGGCTTTATACAATGGGAATGCGTGGGTAGGTGCCATCTGCAGCCCAAGGGTACGGGGACAAAAAGACATTTGAGGAAGAGGGAATTTCTTACAGATATGATATAATGGGAAAGATCTGAAAGTCATCCATCATGACGGTGACACGCATCACACCCAACAACAGCCAAAAGCCACAAGATGTCACGGACCGCCCGCAGCGTGTCAGGCCTTCTGGCGTAAGCACTTTTGTGTATCCGGCCACCTCTCCTTTGTTGCCCACTCCACCACGCTGCATGGTCAGGCCCCAGAATGTGTCTGCCCGCCCCCAACCCCAACATTTGCTAATGCAGGATTTATTATCATCCACACCAACAGACAGTCGGACACATTCATCTGCTGACATGGCGGGGCCATCAGAGCTGGATGAAGATACCGAACCACCAGATGTTGCTGGCTCTCATAAATTGATTTAGTGGAGGTAACTGCTCCAAGAGGTCAGAACAATGCGGGACCACTCCAGGGCACTTGGTGGTTCAGAAGCTCTTCTGGAGACAGCTGCTGGGGGCACAGAGAACCAAGGCCACCATCCACTCCCCTTTGGTTTTCTTTATTGACCTTTTTATTTTTTAAGATATCAGAGAGAGAGAAAGAGAGAGAGAGAGAGAGAGAGAGAGAGAGAGAGAGAGAGATTGGGTTAGTATGAGCAAGAAAAGTATACTCTTAAGTTTTTACATACTGTGCAATATTAACGTGCCATTTATATTCAAGTGTATTCCTTTGATTTCAAAGTACCACCTGAAGTATGTATACACAGAGACTCATTTAACAGTAGCATGAGTTATAATTGAGCTTGTATTACTATAATTGGACTTGTATTATATTTTGTTGCTTTAACCCCTACATGCTATTTGTTTCTTTTCTCCTCTATCAAAACCACAAGCCCTCCATGAGCAGCAGCTCTTCTTTGTTTCAGCAAAAATGTTGATAACTTATTAGACTCTTGATACCTCCTAAGTTTTTTGTCGTTTTTCAATGTTTTCAAAGGCCCTGTAGGAAAACCAAAGACAATTTAGAGACAGTCAAGGATAGATACTGTTAGCGTAGAAAATATTGTAAAGACGTACACCTGAACAGTCGGGTGTTTGTGGAGTTGAGGCTATGAACAGCCTAGGGCTCCACGCTTTTCAGAATGATTTTCCAGGTTAATCCACCAAAGGTCATGCCAATACTTTGTACCCCAGGCTTCTTTATAGAACAAACAGACCACTGGAAGAACCCCTGAGTACGTTAATTTTAAACGTATAGGAATCCAGAAAAATCTACAAGGAAGGGACACTTCTCTGGAGAAAGGACTGAGTGTAAAATAATTGGAATTCTTTCTAACTGAATACTTTGTAGTGTTTGGAAATCACTCCACAAAAATATTAGCTATGTCTTAAAGTTAACACTTCAAGATTATCTGGAGGAAGCTTTGTTATCTAGGCACAAAGCTGTTTTCAAATCTATTCCAACGTCTTCTGTTATTTGACGATGTTAATTGCTTCTTCCCGCTTAGGTCTTAATTGATCTTGTTTCTTCTAGAATTTTGCAGATCTCCCACACATAAAATGAATTGATTTACATGACAGGCAAGTAAGTGTCTCCTTTCCTTAATATCATCCTGCCTGAGCAGTATAGTTTGCAATAATTTTAATATTTACTTCATCTCGAAACAGCTTTTATTTGCTTGAGCACTGGTTTCACATTGATCCTGACTGCTAACATCAGAGAGGAAGGAAGTGGGAACAAGGACAAGTCCTTACTCTATCTAATGGAAACTTCCCAGTTGATTTCACAAAGGGTGGGCCCAAATATGACCTGGGAAGATAACATGACACAGCAAAATCTATGATTATCTGTAATGATTAGGAACAAACCTGATGTTAAGCTCCTTTAAAAGAAAAATAGCATCTCTACATTGAATCTTAAACTCTAAATCCAACAAAAAATATTAACCGAGAATAATAAGAATTGGTTCAATGTGCCTTTCCTATAAGCAAAATTGATGCCTTAGAATTAAATTATAATTTAATTAACTAGAGTGAAGACTAGGGAAAGGTTATGTTAAAAATATTAATTTGTGTTTATTAAGACTAATCTATTCCTTTTTAATCAGGCATTTGAAGATGGCTATCCTAAATTATAGAAGTTTATGGGGGTTATTTTACTTTTCTTTTGTGTGTCTGTGATATGTGAGTGTACATGCTCCTCTGTGTGTACATGTGTGTGCATTTGCCTATAGGTCAGAGGTTGTTGTCAAGTGTCTTCCTTAATTGCTCTCCATGTGAGCTTTCCATTTTGAGGCAAGGTCTCTCTCTCTCTGAACCTCGAGCTCACTGATTCAGCCAGGCTGACAGCCAGCAGCCTTCAAAGATCTTCCTGCTTTCCTTCCTAGTGCTGGGATCGTAGGTATATGGCAACCTCCGTAGGCCTGACTGTTGATGTACGTGTTGGGAAACCAAACTCAGTTTCTCATGCTTGTAGAGCAAGCACTTTACCTCATGAGCCATCTTGCAAGCCTTAAAGTATTAACTCAACATAAAAACATGTGGCAAGGAAACTCATCCACAACATACGGAAACAGTGAGGACACACTGGAGAACGTATTCCAGACAGCCATCAACCATCTCATCCTGAAAGCCTTCTCTGATACCCCATTCTGGGGGCAGCAATGACTCTTCCATGTGTTACACTACACAATTTGTTCATTTGTTTGGCTAGTCTCCACCCACACTGGAGTTTGCCTTTAGAAGGACACGGACTTTGCTGCCTTAGTCCCTGGTGTGTGTCTCACCCTCAGCAAAGGGCATGGTACTCAAAAGTGTGTGTGTGTGTGTGTGTGTGTGTGTGTGTGTGTGTGTGTGTGTGTGTCCTGTTCTTTTGCAGAAAAGCAGAAGCATCACAAGAAGGCTCTACATTTGAAAATTTAATAACTTATATCAATTATAGTGACAACTATTTCATTCAAGTGCTTCATACCAAGTGTCTTATACTCTTTGCATAAATAGAGATTTTTAGTAAACTGCTTTCAGTAAGTTCTTTTCCACAAAGCAACTCAAAGGTGAATGGGAAAGGTTATAAATAAAGCACTGTGCAATCTTATTATTCAAATGTCTGGAATATTCTGCAACTAGAGAAATAAAGGTTGATAAAAATCAGTTAAAAGAACCCCGGATTGGCACACTGTATTTGTTATGGATTTTTGTGCTCTTATACAAAGTTAGATTGCCCAAAAGGACATATGATTTATGCAAACATTGCATTTGCTGGTGACAGACAAGTGTAGGAATGAATGGGAATATGTCCTTGATTAGAGAGAGGAGGGGTCTAGATACCATTTTAAAAGTCCAAGTGACTGTGGAAGAGGGGAGAAGGGCTAAAAGAGCTAGCAAGGTCAAGGACATCAAAAGAAAACCTACAGAATCAAGTAACCTGGCCACACAGGGGCTCACAGAGACTGGACCACCAGACCGGGAGTGTGCGGTATAGACCTCGTCCTCCTACACGTCTGTAACAGATGTATAGCTTAGTCCTCATGTAAGACTTCTAAGAGCAGGACCAGGGGCTGTCTCTCACTTATTCTTTTGCCTATATTTGGATCCCTTTTTCCAAAGTGAATGACCTTGGTTAGCCTCAGTTAGAGGATGTCCCCAGTCATACTACAACTTGATATGCCAAGTGGGTTGATGACCATGGGAGGTCTCTCCTTTTCTGAGGAGAAAGGAAGGGGGCATAGAGGAGATGAGAGGGGGTACTGGGAGACGAGGAGTGAGGAGAAGCTCCAGTGGGTGAAAAGGTTTCTCATAGCTCATGTGCTCTAACTTTTAAAACATTCTGCCACGTTTCACACAAAATTAAAAAAGCACAGAAGTAGCAATAATCTCAAAATATTTCAGGATTACAGTAAACATGTGCTTAATTCTAATTTCAGTTAACTTGGGGAGAAAGAAATTGTTTTGGGAAAAAAATCTTACAGGCTCTTGACTTTCTTTAGCATTAAGATCAATTTTCATCCTTTTCAAAGTTTGTGGAAAGAACCGTTGCTGGCTCAGAGCAATGTTCCCTGGTCTGATGGTCCCAACACTGGCAGCTCGCAGCAGTAGATGACATGTTCTCCGAAGGACCTTGTCTAGAGTAGTATTTAATGCAGTATCCTGAATCTGTCCAGAATCTGATTTTTAAATGCATGGCCCCCATTACTCTTTATTAATAAAATCTAGAATCAGAAAGGAAAAAAATAAAAACAGTCCAAGTGACTATGTCAACTGAGTAGGACTTAGAGCAAATTCACAACAACTTGAAATGTGTGTAGTACAAGCAGCTCTAATTCTGCTGAGATTCAAATACACAGACAGAAGTGTTGGCAGAAAACAGAAAGTCAACCCCACAGCCTGAGTGGCCAAGAAGTCCTTTCTCTGGGAAGGTGTGAGATGACACTTTGGACAAACTAAAGAAAGTAGATGATTTCATAGACCTACAATCTCCTCTGCTTGCCTACTGTCTACATTACCCACCTTCAGTTGAGTTTACTTATGACGGCTCCAGCCCTCTGGCTTCAATGTGTAAACAACTGACTCAGGCAACTGGCGAAAGACCAGGTTCACACAGTCTCACGACCACGAACAATGTTCTTAAGAACGGTGCACATTGTCATTTTGGCGTCTGTCTTTGAGAGAATACCAAAAATGTACACTTCACTTTCCAGCTCATGCCTTTCTTCAACATTACTACATCATTTCAGTTTTTTGGGAAAAAAATCATGCATTTCCATGAGTTAATCATCAAAATATACTAAATGAGGCTGGAGAGATAGCTCAGTGGTTAAGAGCACTGACTGCTGCTCCAGAGGACAGGGGTTTGATTCCCAGAACCCACATGGCAGCTCACAAACATCTGTAACTCTAGTTCCAGGGGATCAAATACCTTTTTGTGACCTCTGTGGTCATGTACCAGCCCTGCACATGGTAGGCAAACACATAAACAGGCAAGATACCATTAACTTAAATACATGCATAAAATTTTGTAAATTTATATATATTTATATATATAAACAGATATATTTATACACCACACACACACACACACACACACACACACACACACACACACACACACACACACACACATATTAAAAGCACACAGTGAAAAGCCTTCTTTCTCACAGTTATTCCTGAATTCATTGCTTAGTTTCACAAAGAATTCAATTCCTGTTTCTATTTTCTGTTCTGTCTTGCTTTTGGAAGTTTCTAGAAGAAAGTTTGTAAAGTAAGGCTTATCTAGGCTTGAGAGATCAAAATAGGACACTGGAACCTCCCTGCACCACCACTGGTTGACCCAGAAATCAAAACAAAAACACAATTTTTCTTGTTGTTCTTTTTTGAGACAGAGTTTCTCTGTATAGCCTTGGCTGTCCTAAGACTCATTCTGTAGACCAGGCTGGTCTTGAACTCAAGAGATCCACCTGCCTCTGCTGGGATTAAAGGTGTGTGCCACAACCACTCAGAAATCTTAATGTCACCTTTCTTTCTAAACCGGTAAGAGCATCTTCCCTGTCAGCAGTCTTCACTGGATTGGCTGTCGGCCTCTCCTCCAGTCGCAGGCTTTGAGGCTATCACAGTGCCAGCCCAGCTTCCTGTCTTGCCTCTGCTTTCATCTGAGTTTTGGTTATTCTAGAGTTCTCTGCTTTAGTTTTCAGCCCTAAACTCACCCCCATCGGTATCCCAGTTCTGAAGTTTCATCTGCAACATTCCCCTTTTCGTGTCCAGCTCTGACGTCTGTCTCTGGAATCCCAACAGTGCATTACTGTGGGCTTCTGTAGTCTGTTACCTGCTCGCCCTATGGCTTCCTCGGTCTGCTAAACTTGTGTTTCCTGAAGCCACTGTTTGTCATTGTTGATGTTACTGCTGTCACTCCACCACCCATACTCATCCCTGAGGACTTGGGGCAATATCTGGAGCCATTATCACATTGGGAAGGGACGCTACTGGCGCCCAGCTGGTGAAAGTCCAGGGTGTTCCTGGACATCTTTCCCACACACCAGACGCCAGGCGGCTGCTCCAGCAATTATCTAGCTCTGAACACCACTGGTGTCGGTGCTGAAACTATCCTATCTAACTAGCACTGAAACGTCCTCCTTTATGTCCTCTGGTTACTTTAGCCAAGGCTAGATTTCTTCAGTGTTACCTGTATTTTCTCTTTCATGCTTTCTCACTACCACAGAGGTTCTCTTGAGTCTATGACTTGAAAAAAAAAATTGCTCATCAATTATTTCCTTCAGACCATGTTCTACTGTATTCTGTGCATCTGCTTGATTGAGAGATTCTACTTAGCAGATCCCTCCAGCTTTTTGCACTTCCTAAACTTACACTCAGCTAACTTCAATTCCCACACATCCAAACCTTCCAGTGGCAAGGCTCTGGGTTCATTGACAGGCCCTTGTGATCACCTCTTTTCCATGCCCCATGTGAGCTATTCATTCCAGCCACATGAGCCTACTCGATATTCCACAATTTGTTCTACACATGATTCCACAATTTGTTCTATATGATTGCTGTATTACACAACGCCGCTCTATCAGTAAGTAAATTCTACTAGATAGCAACGGTGGGGTTGGTTAGTTAACCACCAACGAAGGTGGACTGATCGCCATGAAGCTCTCTCTCCTTGATTTCTTAGAATACACATCTAAAGACATTGGAGCCAAGCTATCTGGCTTCAGTTCTTGGCTTGGCCACCTCCTCTCTTGGGTAAGTTATTTTATTTCTCCACCTGGAATATAAGCTCACAATAAGGCTTTCCTTCCTGGGCTTCTGTACAACTGGGAGCCATCCCAGTACAAAGCAAGCAAGATAATTAGGCCATTACTCCCAAGAAAAGTGGAGAACTGTTTTCCTTATGCACTCCTGTTTGAAGGCCATATATTGATATACAGTGTTCATAAACTTGGCATTCCAAATGATCGATGTCTCCTTCCCTGCATGCCCTACTGTTTGAACTGATTTCAATAATTTATTTATTCATTTCTTTATTTGCTTTGGTCATCCTGGGGCTTGAACTCAGGACCTCTTGAATGCTGGATGAGCATCCACTACTGACCTACATCTTCAGTCATGTAATTTTATTTGAGACAGTGTCTTTTCTACACTGCCAAAGCTGGCTTCAATTTATAATTCTCCCGCCTCAGTCTCCCAAATACCTGAGCTTACGTTCATAAGTCATCACGCCTAAATGATAAATGATTAACCCCTGGGTGTATTATCAGCTATGTTTTCTTTATGTATATATCATATTAATTTCACTTTTTCCTGAGAGAGTCCACAAGCTTCTGGAAACTGAAAGGTTCCTACAAGGTACATACCTCAGCATGTTCCACATATTTCTATACCCCATTGCCAAGGTTAGGAAGTTTCTGCAATTCTGTATTCAACTCATTCACTGTTAATTACAACGCGACTGTGGTCTACTTGGGGAAAACTACAGAAAGCAATTAAGAGTGAAGCAAAAGCAGGAATAAAAGATAGGCTTTCTTCGTTTTATCTTTACTCTGAGTTTTCCCAGAGTTTCACTGTGGCTCCCCATGGATGAGTTGGGAGCTGCAGCAATTCATAAGTAATTTATTTTGAGGTGGGAGGAGGAGGGACAGGGATACTCATGGCTCCCCGGTCTCCACTTTTTCTCTCTGAGAGTGCCTCCCCCCTTTCTGTTGGCTAATCTCAGTCACTGAGTGATGATAAGATCAGAAAAAGCCAAGTAGAAAGAGCAACCTGACTATGTGCCTACTTGACTCCATTGCCTGTTGTATAGGCTCCAGATAACCATTTGATTTTATAACTCCTTCTTTGCTTCTGCAGTCTCCTCTGTGAGGTACCAACCTCTCCCCAACTCCTCTCTCAGCCACCACCCTCTTAACTAGTAGAACAAGAGAGGATCTGCCTGTAATTACTGCTTAATTCATTTGCATGTGGATGCTCTCATTAGAATGTCATTAGCATGGGGAGGGAGTCTGGTTGCCAGAGCAACCAGGAGTGGGGCAGGTGCAGTTCAACCTCCGCTGGAGTCTCTGCTCTGTTTGGTCAAATTCCACCTGTATTCCTGGCTGCTCTCACTCTAGTGGATGCCAGAAAAAAAGCATTCCGTGGTGCTACCCTCTTTATTTTGGCTCTGTCTCCAGAATTTCTTGGTAACCTTTGTGGCTCAGCCTGATTTCACTAATAACCCCTTTTGTGTTAACTCTCCATGTTTGGAGTCTTAAGTTTCCAGTCTGTGCCATCCAGAATGGTAGCCATTTACCATCTACCAACTGAACACTTACAATGAGATGAGCCTGGATTGAGATGCGCTTTAAACATAATGGATGCAAGTGACTTCAAAGACTTCATAAAAAAACAAAGATTGTAAAGCGTGCCATTAGTAGTTTTGCTGCTGTAGGACTATGTTGAAATGGTATTGTCTCAGGTACATCCGGTTAAATAAAATATATTCTTAAGTCTATGGTTGTCACTTAGTAGTAGCATACTTTCCTACCCTGAAGGAGGCCTTGGGTACAATTTCCAACTCACATGCGTACCTACACAGATACATAGATTTACATAAACACATAAGCATATGCATATATACATAGTCATACATATATATATACATAGACATATGTGTGTATACACACATGCATAAATATAGACAAACATACATATACACACATAAATATATATATGTATTCATGCACATGTATGTACACACATACATAAGTACATCATACATATACAAATACATACCTATATACAGACATAACTACATATGTACATACACACACATGCGTGCATAGGTACATACATACATAAAATCGTCCAGTGTATTTTTCTAGTTAAATATGACTAATAAGCCATTGGACTTTATATATTTGGGTTCCATGTATATTCTAACAACTGCACAGTCTTGGACAATGGTTATCTTCTCCAAATCTCTAATTGCTGCTGCCCTTTTCATTCTTAGCGACAATTCCAAAATTCTTCTAGGATCTCCCAGAAAATTGCTGATTTCAGACATCACATCATAAATACTCAAAGAGGTTAAGAAATTCAATGGCTCCATCAACGCATAAATTCCTTTCTAAGCATGTCCTGATAGGCGGCTGCCCTGTTCCTGCTTTGGGGCCCACCACTTAGCAGAAGGCTAGCATTTCTTATATTGACAAGAAACCCACCTCCTCGTGAAGCTACGCACTGAGCTGAGTTCTGCCCCCAGAGGAAAATAGCAAAGACCGCTGTCTGCCCCTCCCCTCGGACTGAGGAGGGCGTCACAATCTGCTCATCTCAGCATCTCTGTTAAATGGAGTCCATTTCCCTTAGAAGACATGGCCTCGAGGCTCAACATCGCTGGCGCCTTCCCCCGGAGTTTTGTCATTTGTCAATGTCCCTGTAAAAATGTGGCATCCAGAAGTGGATACCCACTCCAGATGTGATAGAGGCAGCCTGCTGGAGGTGGACTCTACTTTCTCCTGGGGAGGGGAGGGATGCTAGAATGTGAATCACATTCGTTTTACAATCTTCTCTATTCAATTCTTGGCACATGTTAAGATATTTGATTCAGTAGGCATCACATCTTTCTGTGCAGTGGTGGTGCACGCCTTTAATCCCAGCACTTGGGAGGCAGAGGCAGGTGGATTTCTGAGTTCGAGGCCAACCTGGTCTACAGAGTGAGTTCCAGATCAGCCAGGGCTACACAGAGAAACCCTGTCTTGGAAAAAACACAAAACAAAAAACCAAAAAACAAAAAACAAAACCAACCAATCAATCAACCAACCAATCAATCAATGAAACAAGCAAACAAACAAGCAATATCACATCTTTTACCCCACATGAGGTGACATAGAGTTATAGTTCCTTTATCATGGACTTACAGAATTGGTTTTTAAAAGTCAACCCCAGCACGTTACTCTCCTTTCTGTGGGATTTTAGTGCAGGCCTTTATTCCATTGTGCCAGATGAGTAAGTTTAAAATTCAGGTCTTTCTCCATGATTGACCAACCAAACAAATGATGGTGTGCCCAGCTGTGTACCAAAGGCACAAGAAAGTTGCTTTCCATGGCTCCTTAAGTGTCCAAGAAACATGTTAAACTGAACACAGCCCTCTTGTCCGTTAAGATAAGACTTTGCCATCCATCTCTCTAAAATCAAGACACACTAGAGAGTTATATGATCTACACATTTGAGCAGAAATTATACCGGTTAACAACTTGGCACTCAGTGCCTGCGGTGACAGAAATCGACTCTGAACCGTGACCTGACTTGAACTTGGGGAAACAGTTCTGATGCCTGACAGCCCCCTTCCTTGCCTACTTTCTCCCAGACTGTCGTGTCACGACCTGTTAGGACTCTGCTCTGGATCATTTCTGTAGTCTGCTCTTTCTATTTTGAGATAGGGAGATACCATGTCACATCTCCTTTGTTCTCAGGGTGAGGTAAGGACCAGGCACAATTTCACAACCACACCTGTAAGATGTTTGGTTTTCCTAACAGGGACGGGCTGTGTGGAAACTCACCACCATAGAATGGAGCCGCCTCTTTCAGAACCTGCAGTGATTACCTCAATGTTCAATCTTTTTCTCTCCTTTCTTTGGGGTAGGAGAGTCTAGTTTGAAAGTCCATTTGTTTGTCTCAGTGAAAAAGAAGAAAGAACTTCACTCTTTTGACATCTCATTGTTATTAAAATTTTGTCCTTTCCTATTTGTGATAAAAAAAATTTTCCTCAACAATTTTAAGTGTTTTATAATATTGTGTGTGTGTGTGTGTGTGTGTGTCTGTGTGTGTCTGTGTGTGTCTGTGTGTGTGTGTGCAGGTGTACATTTATGTGCATTATAACTGTTGAAGTAAAAGAACAACATAGTTGGTTCTCTCCTTCCAACACACAGGTCAGGCTGATAGCAAGCGTTCCTTACCCACTAAGCAAACTCGACAGTCCTTCATACAGTTTTGGAGACAAAAAGTGCATTGAGTTTTATATACATGAATTTTATTTTTATGGGAGGAAGTATGGAAGAAAGGGGGGTGAAGAGGGAAAGGAGGTAAAGACAGAGAGAAAGAGAGAGAGAGAGAGAGAGAGAGAGAGAGAGAGAGAGAGAGAGAGAGAGAGAAGATTGATTGGAAGGTAAGAAGAAACTTGAAACTTACCTTTCTTTTCTTTTCTATACCTGAGTTGATTTAGGACTAAGTGTTTTGTTCCCTTCTCTAGTCTGTTTTTCTAACTTTATAAAATATCAATATGCAATTATATAAAAGGAACGATTCCCAAGCCATCCTCAGATTCACATCAAAATCAATCATTGAATCTCCCTGTTAGCATCCATATTTTTACTTTTACAGTTTCTACAGACATGTGTACTATTTTGACATTAACACATTTTGTTAAATGGGATAAAGATACTATAAAAAATTATTAGTGCATTCAGCTTTGTAGTCCGAGGTTGCACTGCTCTTTACAGGATACATCGGTGTGTGCCACTGTGCGTTGAGCACTCATGGCTTACCGTTCTGTCTTGAAATCTCTTGTACAGCCACGCTTCAGGGCTCGGAGGGAAAGCGCCACACTGGTGCCTAGAAGAAGAAAATGATAAAATGTTACTACCCGTGTTGCCAAAGGGTAAGTGATTATGGATAATTGGATAAATTCTGAAAGGTGCAGTAAGCTGTGAGCTTAGTAGTCCACATTTACAAATGTTACAGTCACACTTAGGTTGTTTCTATTCGGGTGATGAGAAAGCAAACTGTGAAAGAGTAATTTGACCATTCATTCAAAATTATCATATCAATCATTTCGATATTTGAAAGGAAAGTTTTAAGTGCCTGAATTATGGAAATAATTACCTCATTTTCCCCTTCCCTCTGCTCTGTGTGTGAAGGGATAATCTGATAGACTATTTTATTCTTTTTAAAAAGAGAGTCGTTTAAATTCGGGACCCTCCCAAAGTAATCTCTGAAAACCTCCAGTCATGTTGCATCTGGTTTCCTTTGATAAATATTATCTTTTCATTTTTAGAGTAATTTCTCCCAAACAAAGAGCATCTTTTTCCAAAGTTATTTGTCAGTATAATGCAAATTAAGAACAGAAGCATAATATTGTAGAATCTCTCTGAACAGCATTGCACAAACAGCCTTGAGTTGAATTGGATCGCATCAGCTTACTTAACTCAGTTAGAATAGATAACCATGAAAAGAGGCAGAGACTGATGGTAATTCTATTCATGTCTCAGATTTACAATAACCCCAAATTATTTTTGCATGATTTGTTTTTCCACCAATAATTTAGTTTAATTTATCACTATACAAGATTTGAATAGGCTATCAAAGTATTAAAATTTATAATTCTTTTCATGAAACCCATGATTCTGAGATTTTACTTTTATTTTTTTAACCCAGTGAAAGATTTTGTTGTAACCTACAGATATATTTTCTCACCAAAAGACAGCAATGGGTTGACTGATTAAAAATGCGTCCATCTGTTGGTTGGTGGGTTGTCTTGCTATTTGGAAGATGCAAAACGAAGTGGGTTGTTTTATTTATGAAGACCCTCTCTAACTGTGAGAGTTATGAATTCTCCAGCTTACATTCATACACGCAGTAAAGGTTAACATTATAAGCAGTATACGTACACAAAGAGTGGTTTCGATATTTCTTGAGTAGGTTTGAGTTTTTTTAAACAAGTACTTTGGAAAACAGACTCTTTCTCTAAAATGCAAAATAAGATTCGTCTATTCTTCTTAGAAAATGTTTGTAGAAAAAAAAGAACTTGCCCACAGAGCATCAAGTTGCATGTAACCCATCTGCTTTTTACTTCATGGGGAGTACATGTTTATTTGGAAACAACTGACTGCAAGCATTTTTCCCTCAAGAACAAAGGAGAGAACGAGCTAGTACTAGGACTGGGTTATTCCGGGTCTACAGGACCACTGGATGTTCCGTTGGAAGCCGAGGCTTAAGGAGTTGTTTGTCTAATATCAAACAGTCCAGAACCCAGGGTTTCTAATACGATATTACTTTGCTGTTTAATATGGTTTCACAGCACCCATGTTAAACTGTTTGAGCCCGTGCTCTACTTTGTTATGTTATAGGCAGAACCCACTTTCTCTTCTTTGCATTTTACATAATCTGTGCTTAGAGGGAGCAATTTTGCTGACAGAGGCATGGAATATGAATGCCAGGTATGAGAAAGCAATCAAGAGTCATACCTTGCACATTAAGCAATGTGTGTACACACACATACGCCTGTCCTGCTGTAGATGAAGGTCAGTATTTACATATTTAGGTGTAAAGGTTGATGAGGGCTGGAGAGATGGTTCAGTACTACTCTTGCAGAATATCAGAGTGTGGCTCTCAGTACCCACATCAGGTGGTTCTTCAGAGCCTGGTACTCCTGCTCCAGAGGATTCATCACCTCTGGCCTCTGTGAGTACCTGCTCTCACATGCGCACACCTCCACACAGGCACACATGCATATACATAATTGCATATAATAAAAATTAAATTAGTTTTTAAAAGCTGATATCCATTAAAGAAGGAACATGGGAAGAAGATTCTCCACAGATCCAAAGTGCATCTGTATTTAAGGTTACCACCAGTGCTAGTGTAAGAAAAGAAAGCATTTGCACACTGGTTATAGAAATGTGAATTACTATAGCCATTATGAAAAACTGTAAGGAGGTTTCTTATAAACAAAAACAAACAATTTTTTTTTTGCCAGCAATCCTACTCAGTTTGTTAAAAAGATATCTGAAATTCTATTAGCAATAGCCAAGTTATCAACTTAGGTATCTATCCAAAGTGAAACAGATACTGTAGGTGCACGTTTGTGTGTATGCATGTGTGCAGGTACACAGGCCTGGGCATGTGTGTGTTGGAATACTATTCAGTCTTTAAAAACCAAGTCATTTCTGTCATTTTCCTCGATAGAGATAGATTCTAAAACAATCTGACTCATGGAAAAAATTTGAACATTGGTTAGAGATGCTAAGAGTGTGAGCTGTCTGTCAAGGGTAGTGGGGTACAAAGTCTCAGACGGGGAGAATGAGGGTTTGGAGGGATCTGGTGTGTTCTTGTGACTACATAGTCACATATAAGACTATAAGGGGGTGTTCGATGTTTCTAAATTGCTGAGAAAGTAAGTGGCCGCGAACATGCGTATAATCTCAGGGAAGCGTGGGTAGAGACAGGAAGATCCCCAAAGTTTACTGGCCACTGGTCTGGTGCTGGAATCAGTGAAAGACCCTGTCTCAAAGGAATGGGGCTGAAAAGGATAGGGTAGGACAGTCAACATTCTCCTCCATCTGTCACACACACGATGGCACAGTCACCTGCCAGGCACTTGTACATCCCATACACACACCACAAGCACACTACATAAACGCTAACATTCACAACTACACACACATACAAATACTAACAAAACGAGTGATTTACCTCCATGGTCTGTTGCTTCGTCTGTTGAACAAGTTCAAGGCATTGCACTCTTAAGAGAAAACTAGTACTTATGTCAGCCGCTTTGTCGTGACTGCATGGAAAGTGTGTCTCTTCTGAAATCATCCTGAGGTTGCCATGGTTATCAGCCCAATTTAACAAATGAAGGAATGGACATTCTCACTTCTGCATTCCCCAGATCATGAAATCCGTGTGGAGATCTGCTTCATTTACGTGTGTCAGGATGAGGGCCAGGCACGGGGAGGCTGAGCTGAGGTTGTGTCAGGATGAGGGCCAGGCACGGGGAGGCTGAGCTGAGGTGAACTTGACCCAGCTAAAGTTTTGAAATGAACGATTCCTCAGCTTTAGTCTAAAGCACATGATCCAAATGTGGATCTCAGGAAAGCTGTGAATCACATGCCACAGGCAATCATTCATTCCAGACGAACAAAACTGCTGAGATTAAATCTATACATCAACTATTCTATGCCCGTGAAGAAGTAAACATTAGATGTTACCTAATTATTGTGGTGTTTGGGAAAAGCCAAACATAGAGAGATGAGAAGGTAAAAATTTAAAGTGCTCGTTTTTCCACACTTCATTTTAGCCACCAATTTGAATCGGCCAAGCCGTTCAACTTTGCTGCTGACTGGCTGATAACCAGCTAAGCTCTTTGTGTTCACTGGAGATGTTATTTCTTTCTTCTGTTTGCTGGGTAAAGTAAACAACTAGAAGAAGAAACAAGTGTCTGTGGTGTGAGGTGGCAGTCAGCAAGCTCCTGAAATCCCAAGTTTGCTGTCCAGGCAATGGGAAATGAGATCAGCAAGTCTGTTTACAGAGGTGGGCACATTTGTCCAAAATGGCAGGACACAGGGCTGTTCATTTGGTGTAGCAGACGGAAAGCAACAGTGTGAACGTTTGTATCTAGTTCCCAAATGCCTTGATGAATAATACATCCAGAAGGCAGCACTATGTAAGTTCATGCAATGGCAGAAAAGAAGCAAAGCTTCCCATGTCTGGGGGAAACGACACTCCCTATACCTGTAACAAGCTCAAGAATAGGGAACAGGGAACACCCACAAAGTAGCGAGCTCTAAGTACAAACAGTAGGAACATTTGCCCCACAGGGTAGGGATACTCTCCCCCCACAAGCAGTATAGAACGCTGCGCCCAACACACACAGAGTAGGGCTGCACAGGTACACCTTCTGAAACTTATTTTTATGGTTATTTTCTAAAATGTAATCAATGAACATGGAAAAATGTATATTTCACAATATGAAGAAAGAATCAGAGAGAAAAATCAGCATGACAGAATGAAAGAGAAAAATCAATACTCTTTTATGATATGAGACAAATTTTTTTACAGGTGCTGGTTTTCAAAGAGTTTATTTTTTCTTTAACAATTAACCATCCGTCTTCTTCCCACATAAACTAGTATGTTTATTCTGGGTTAGACCTGCTACAGGTGGTACATAGAAGGCATATTCTCTGAAGCTAATGAAGTTATGTGGCTTACAAACAGTATTTCAGGGTTTGTGGGAACTCGTGCCTGTGTGCACACACACAGGTATCATGTTTGTACAAAAATCTCTGGGTTCACTGGGTAGTGAAATACACCAAACCAACACCAATTGAATTCTAAAACCACTATTAGCCTTCGTGTTATTTTCCTGAGAAGATTCTTTCCGAAAGCCTGTTTCTATGTAGAACAGGGTGTAATTTATTGGGGGTGTTTCCAGAGCTTTGAAATATTCATTCTGAGCACTACTCAATTTGCTCTCTCCAGTTTCATCATTTTGAAAATTAATCAACTGTCAGAAAAAAAGTTGAACTCCAAGTGATATTAGATTTAAATTATACATGTGTGTTTTATCAGAACATGAAGATCAAAACATTACAGAATAATAAATAGGTAAATTATCTTTGAAGAGACTGCTTGATGTGACTTCAGTTTAAGGCCTTTGCTGTCTGCCACTTTACTATCATATATATGGGCACATATAGAGTCCCAAGATCTATTACATTTCTTAGCGCCCCCCCCCCATTTCCATACTGAGTTTTAAAAAAATAAAAACGTTTTTTTTTTTTTTTAAAGATCAACTGTGCTCAGGAAAAAAAATTAGAGTCACAAAATTATTGTGACTTGGTAATTATTAGCTCTGCACTCAACAAGTTTAGAGTAGTGGCGAGTCAAACATTTGCCAAACATCCCCACGGATTTGCCAAGCATCTGTGTTAACATCCCAAGCACGCTCGGGGGTTATAAAGCTGTTTGCTCAGGCTTATTGGTTACACTGTTGTTCCTGAGTCATGGCTGCCTGCCTTTTGCCTGGTGAGAGACCCAGTTGTGAGCAGAGGCAATATCCCTAGACATACAGCCACACAGAGGATTGATACCAGCGAGAAACTATAATATTCCAATAGCCATCTCTCCCAATTGTTTCTTTTTACCTCCATGATCTGTGATAAAACTAAACAAAACAAAAATAGAAATAGAAAAAAATTCAAACGAGTACAGCTAATGGAAACAGCCATTTTTTAAAAATATATATATATTATTGAATTAAATTATAATTATATTGGGTGATATGTACCTTCATATTAGCTTAAATTAAAAGCAAATATAATTTATATCCAAGTAGGTAGAAAGCATCCATTTTCCTCCTACATAAAAACTATGTTTATTCTGAGTTTTCTAACAATCTACTTGTTAGAAAAATGTCTAAATTTCTGGTGATTTTATTATAAATTTAGAATGCTGGAGAAAAGTCCTGAGCTTCAGATAACTGGGAACATGAAGTCAAGTTAAGAGACTATAATTCAGCTAGGCATGGTGGCCATATCTGTAATCCCAGCATTCAGTACCACCAGTTGGAGGTCAGCTTGGTCTACATAGTGTGTTCTAGGCAAATCAGGGCTACATACCATGACTCTGTCTCAAAACAAAACAAACCAGAACAGCTATAGCCCAAATAACGTGAATGGTATCAAATAAAAAATAAAGTAGTTTGAATAAAGTCAGTGTCTTAATTCAGGCTATCTTCCTAGGGATCCAGGTCTAACCTATCCCATTTTTTCTCTTACAAAGCTGTGGAAGGGATGTCATCTGCTGTATAAATAGAGACATCTCAGTACTGTGGAGTCTTGTCACCAGATGCAACCTCCTCCCTGTATTGAGACATCAAATCTCAGAGGATGAAATCCATATAAAATCAGAAGCAGAACTGTCCCCTGGCAAATCCAACTAGCAAAGCCAGTACTCCCGAGTAAGTGAAGGAAGGGACAATAACAGTACTTACAGATCAGCTAAGAAGCTGGGAGTCCAAGAAAGAGAAAGCTAGACACCTCTGTCACCCAAACTACAAGAGAAACTAGGGCTATTCTTGAGTGAGGAGCTCTGTTAAAGTACAGACCGGTGCTTTATCTTTTGCCTCCATCAGCCCTGGGAAGCTTCGTTTCTCAAGGAGATTTTACATTACAGTGCTGGGCTGCAGATGTCGGGGCTGGTATATATGCTTGAATTTTCTTGTGTGTTTGAGAAAGCTGTTTCTGAAGAAGCTTTGCACCAAAGCCCTCCCACCGGTAGTATACCCACACCCCCCCACACACACACCCTCCCTCAAACCCTGGCCTTGGAAGAATTCCTTGTGTTCCCTCCCCCATCCCCCTACCCTTCCCATCTAAATATGGTGCTGGGCCTCAGGAGGCCTTGGCACACAAAGCTTCTATAGGAGTCTGTCACTTGACTGACAGCAGAAAGGTTTCTGGAAGATGGACAGCTGTGTGTAGGTGGGCATGGCAAAGAGGGAGCTGAGCAGATTAAAGCAAGAGACAGTCAGGGGAAGCTTCTAAATCACAGGCCTTTCCAGATCTAGAGCCTGAAACTCTGTGATCATTAACCACATGGAGGACATATGTGAAAGAGCTTTAAAGCCAGCCCATCTTAAGGCATCTTTAGAATAATAAGGGCCCCAGTTTAGGAGCAGATAGATGTCAAGCACACAACAGCATCATGTAAAGTGACACAGAAGCACATCACCAAAGAAAGCTCTAAGTGGGAAGACACAATGCAGTCTCAATTTTCGCATCGCCTCTGCAGCTCAGGCACTTTCAACCTGGGCTGTGAATTCAGCACTGCAGTTCATGGAGTAACTTACTCCACACAGAATCGGTGGCTAGCTGCTTATCAATGCATTTTTAAATCACCAAAATCCAAGTGAGAACTATAAACGTTTCAGGTGAGATTCTAATGAGACACAGGGAGGAAATGAAGCCCGCTTTACTGAGCTGCAGTAAACTGACCATTTAGTGGAACGGACTTGATTAATTTCCTGCCACTGTGCAATTACCTCTGATAGGTGTCTAACATAATATAAATAGGCAGGTTGAAACGGCAGTCACCAGACCTTGCTCTTAAGCAGAATGTACGTTAGAATCTCACTAACTCTCACCTATGTGTTCAAATTCCTTGTAATTCAGAGTTTCAAGAAATGAAGGAGGCAGAAACTGGGAATGGTTACATGTGTATTCCTCCACCTGCTAGCTATAAATACAGAACTGAGGATTAAATCTCATACAGTAAACCCTGCATCCTTTATAGTACATAAATATTGTCTGCAGAGCAAAGATTTAACCCACACAGGTCAAACAGCCTTCGATAAACTTAGAGACAGGTAAGGGAGCTCTTTCGAAAATTATGAGTCAGAAACTTTACAAGGCTACCATTCTTCACATTTCCATACTTAATGTTTAACATCCTCATTGTCCAGACAAGCAGAGCCCGGGGTGAATACATCTGAGGAGTTGGGTACAAAGAAGAAAAACAAACGGTTGAGTTGATACACTTTAAATGTCCGTTGGAGTCCAAGGGTCCATTACTAACTGTTTCTCTTTACCTCCCCACTCCAAATCACTCATCCGTTGCCTGAATTAGGCCAGTTTATTTGTGCAGACATACACATCATCAACTGTGATCCCACGCATCTCTGGGTAAGAGGGATGTTGAGAGCAGCTTGAAATGGTAGGTCCAAAGGCTTCTGTGAATTCTTCCTTGCTTTTAGACATGCATCCAGCAAGCCTCTAAACAACACCAGTTTCAAGCACCCCAATGCTGATCATTTGCATTTTTGCATTACTTCCAGAGAGAAGCTGATTTAGGGTGCTTTTAAGAGGTCTTCATTAATTTTCAGTTGAAGTTCAAGTGGTGTATAATTCAGGAAAACAAGGAACCCTACACCGTACTTCTTGGAGTCTTAGCTACATATCTTTAGTTCTTTTGACAAAATGATTCAGAAGCATAGTTTGTTTGCTTGGAGACAGGGTCTCTCTGTGTAATATCTGCCCTGGAACCCACCTGGAGACCAGGCTGGCCTCGAACTCACAGAGATCTACCTGACTCTATCTGCCGAGAAACACTGTCTTATTTGGGATAGAAGCTCTTCTTCCTTACCCACTAGCATACCTGGTAAGGGTGAAGAAATAAAAACAGAAATGCAGCTGTGAAAATAATATCTCCTCCAGAACTATGCTCCTACCATTATCTAGAAGCCTGAAAAAGATTTACATGATACATAACAAAACATAGATTCTGGCCTTTTCAACTTCTTTGGAACAGCCAGAGATTCTTTGGAAAATTCCCAATAAATAAATGTTCAGAGCATAGTAAATACATGATTTAGGCTAATGGGGGTCAGAGTGGAGGGTGGTTAGGTCTAAACTTATATCTTCAATATGAAGCAGTATGGTAGTGGTCAATATTACTTTCTTACAGAATTGCCACGAGGCACTGTTTGTCCAAGAGGGAAAGAGGGTAGAAGGGAGGGGTGGCAGTTGTAAGCTCATAAACTAGTATTCTAACAGATAATTATTTCACTATCAGTGTGGCTTTTGTAAATTGTGCGAGCTTTGTATTTTTCACATATATGACCGTTAGTCTATTATCAGAAAACAATGATAATTCCCAGAAGTCTTTTAGTAACCCTATGTCAGCTATTATAGTACTATAGCCTATGGAGGCTGGAGAGATGGCTCATCCTCATCGGTTAATGGTGCTGGCTGCTGTTCTAGAGATCCTGAGTTCAAGTCCCAGCAAGCACATGGTGGCTCATGACCATCTATAATGAGATCCTATGCCCTCTTCTGTCTGACATCCTCTTCTGGCACGCAGGCATACATGCAAATAGGGCACTCGTATACATAAGCTATATAAATAAGCAAATCATTTTAAAAGATATTTAATAACTGTGATGTATAAATTGACTTTCACAGTTTTGCAGTTGATGCAGGGAAATGTTACCATAGATATTATGCAGAATAAAGAGCATTTTATAAAATAAAAATATAAAAAAAAAATAAAGATGCAAAGTGTCTGGTCTGAATTTTGTCCCCCTCCTCCACTATCTGAAACTTAGTTGGAAGGCTCTAGATCTGGGGTAGGGTTGTCTAGAGGGTTCCTGCCTGTGCCCTTGCTGAAGAGATTTGTGACCTTCTCTGGTCTGTCCCATTATCAAGTGGAAGGTGATGTGACATTCCCAAGCCATAGAAGGAACCCATGACCCCTTATCCACAAGGTGTCAATACATTGCCAGGACCAGTGAAATGTTGGTTTGAAGTGAGTAGAATCCAAACACCTCCTGGAGTACTCCAGCCAGCCCTTGTCTTCTTCCAAAGGTCTCTTGCTGTAGTCTATTCTCCCTTTTCTGATCCAGCAAAACCTGAGCTTTGCTGCCATCTTTCCCACTCAGGTATAAAGGGCTGATAAGAGCCCCGTTTCTCATTTGCATAAGATACTATACCTCACGTTGACACCTGAGAATGAAAGCACTCACCCAGCTTCCTGGGTGCTCCAGAAATATGTGCAGTAGTGGTTTAGAATGTAAAGGTTTTTCTGGAGAAGTCGAGAGCTATTGGTGACCCTGAGCACCTTTTCTTCTTGCTTTTCTTGGTTTGTTTTTGAAACTATTGTTCTCAGAGGTACGAAGCCTCAGATTCCGGTGAATCATCCAGAATCTAAGAGACAAAGGTAAGCAAACTGTCCTTGGTCAACGAAGAGAGAAGGGGAGAAACTTGAGGTCATTTTCCATCCCTTCCCATTCCAGGAATTAAAGGAGTCACCCTCCTCCGCCATTCTTAAGTAGCACCAAAGAAAAGTCTGAGTGCTCAGGTTCTTGTGGAAAGAAACATTCAAGTTCTTAGCGATTTCTCAATGCAGTCATAGCTACAGTTATCAGTGTATCTATCCAAAGACTGATGTGGAGGCAGAAGAGATGCCTCAAGGGTTCAGAATACTTGATGCACTTCCATAGAATCAGAGCTTGGTTCCCAGCCTTCTCCCACCCCCTGTCCCTTACATGTCATGTGACTCACAATCTGTCAGGGCATCTGAAGCTTTTTTCTGGACTCCGAAGGTACCTTCAAATACATGGTTCACACACACACACACACACACACACACACACACACACACACACACATACACACACGCATAGGCACTCGCTCATGTGCTTGTGTGCACACACACAAATTAACATTTTTAATGTCAAAAATATTTTGAAATCTAGCCTTAATTCAACTCAACATTCACAGTCTAATTTGTAAGTTCAAATCTTTGTGGTAGGCAAAATACCAAAAGGACAGAGGGTTATCTAAATGGTCCTTCTCGGTATGCCTATTAGCACAAATATTTTGACAGGTCTCTTAGTATTCCCAAATTAAACCTGAATTCTTATGGGTAGGGTTCTTTCACCTAAATAAAACCAACTATTTCGCTTTATATTTATTTGATGTTTGTATGTATTGATACAATGGTCATATTTTATAGCTGTGGGTAGAAATCACTATCGGACTGTCCTGGAACTCACAAGTGATCTGCTTGTCTCTGCCTCTGGAGTGCTGGGACTAAAGGTGTATGCCACACCATGTGAATTATTTTATTTTAGCAGCAAGTGGTTTGGGTAGTAGCTGCCACTCTAGCATTTTCTTGTGTTTATATGACTCCACTGGTTGATTATAAAGACGGGAACACTAGAAAATCCCAGGGTCTTAGAGTATACACTGCACTGGGCAGTTCTGTGTTGGTGGTCACCAGGTCCAGTACTATGATTCATTTCTGCGCTATTTAAAGAATCATATTTGTTTGGGCTAGATGTTGTCTCAATGGCCAGGAGAGTGTTCCCTTTGGGGGTCACTGGCCAGCTGCCCAGTGATCTCACTGAGGAGGTTACAGGGCTGCCATCCCCCCCCCAACCCTCCCTCTCTCTAGCTAGCCTTTAGTTTCCCGGGTTCTCCTCGAAGCTGGGTTGCCCTGAGGCCTGAGAACTGAAAGAAAGGGAAGGTAGGCGAGGGAAGACCGTGTCCTTGCTTCAGCCTTGCGTTTTCAGGCATCTGTAGCCGGAAAAGTCAGTGTGCGCATGAGGTGGAATGCATGGCTTGGAAATGCTGCTGCTTTCAGAGAGACAGGCAGGTAGTTTTCTATTTCAACTATAGAAAATACACAGTGCTCACTCCCCTGCCGAGACACAACCGGCACCTATTGTTTAAAAAATGTTTTCCAAGAATTCGGGTTGCTCTTTTCCTTTCTTAATCTGAGTGCCAAACGATAGGGACCTAGATCTTTATCTATTTATTTTTCTGTAAAAGCCAGAGAGACACATGAAAGAATTGAGACTTTTCTTAAGGGGATTTAGCGCGGTTATTTTTAATAATTTATGCACACACACATATTCCCGCGTTCATAGTTCCCCACCCCCCGCGCTTCACTGATGTAAAATCAGTAGCTACAAAAAACGGAAATCCACTTCCCCGGGGGGTGACATTCCAATAGGTTTTTCCAAACCGCAGAGTCAAAATGCCAGGAGCCTTACACGCTGTCCCTCTGGACAACGGACTCAGCTACTGCCCATCCCCGCACCCTCGCTCTCTTGCCTTCTGCAAAAGTTGCTGGTGTGATTAGACCGGGTCTGAGTTTGCAAGCACGGTTCTCCAGCCCTGGACAGGAAACGCGATCGGTTCTCCATGACAATAACAAGAAAGCCTGGAGCCACGCTCGGTTTTCTACCTGCTCCACACCTGCCGTGATGCTCGGATTTTTACTCCACATTCCCATTTTAGGGGACAAGCTACTCATGCAATCCTTTGAATGTGAAGTTCCTTCATGAAACGTCTTCCCAGGCCATCTTTAGTAGTCTAGGTGGAGGGAAGTGAAACAGGACTTTCCGTACTGTATTATGGGAGGACCTCGCCAAATCGATAAATAAATTACTAGCCCGGCTTTGACAACCTGTCTGGCTGACTGAGGTCTTTGTCCGTTCTGCCTTACTCCGGGCCCGCGCGCTCCCACATCTGACCGGCAGGTGGCGCGGTTGGTTCACGTAGAGCCTCTGCCCCCGCTGTTTGCCAAGTGCCTCCACTCAAGGCATAGATCTTAGGCTGAGACGCAGACTTGGAGGAGGAAAATCTGGCCCGGGAGGGAGTCAAAGGAGGGTCGGCTTGAGGGAGCACGGAAGGTGGGTCTTTTGGAATCCCAACCCTTCAAACGCCTGGGGAACAGCCACCCAGTTTCAACCGGGGAGGGTCCCCAGGTAGCTAGCTGAGCTGATGTCTGCGGTTGGCGCTCAACTGGGCTTTCCCGGTGGCCTGAGCATCGGGGGACCGACTGCGGATAGTGTCTGCGTCCCTGAGAAGTCGATGGTTGGCACCTAGAACAACGCGGGGTTGTGGGACAAGTTTCTGCGGGTAGAGCTTCTCATCTTGGTCTCCTGGGAGACTGTCCCTATCAGCACCGGGGAGACGTCGGAGCTCAGAGCTGCAGTAGCTGCTCCAGGCAGCTCGCGACCCTCTGTCTGTCCCTTCCGTGCAGCAGGTGTTTGCATTCTTACACCCTTCCCCTTCTACATCTAGGTGTCCCAGAATGGCTAGCCGTGGTTCTAGGGACTCTCCCTGAAAAGTGCACAGTGAGTTCCCGGTAGCTAGGGCTGTCGCGAGGTGATTTCACCCTTCATAGTCCGGTAGTGGGCTCGGTCGATGTGAACACCCGGACCTGGCCAGGGGTCACTTCCCGACGATAGAAAGACTGGGGACAAGTGGCTGCGCTCTGCTGCCGGGGAGACATTGGAGACAACTGGGCCCCTTTGGCTAGGTAACTAAGAAGGAAAGGAATAATCAAGCTACGTAAGTCCCCCAGCCCAAAGCATTTCCCACGGAGACGCGCCATAAAGACACAAAACCCGGTAACGAGGGTGGCTGCGAGCAGCAGAGAGCGCCCGACCTGAGCTGGGGTGGGCAGAACAGCGACCCGACGACCTCAGCAAGGGGCAAGAGCCAAGGTGCAGGTCAACTTCAAACTTATTTCATCTCAACAGGAGTCTTTTCTCCCTCGCACACCTCCGGACTTGCGGCCCGGCAGGGACTGCCAACATTTTCTGGCCTTCCCCGCCTCCTTTCAGAGTCTCTCGAAGTTCCCTCTGCCGTCCAAGGGATCGATCCCCGAGGATCGAGACAAAGTCCGGGGGATCCCGTGGGGAAACAGACCCGTCACTGCCGCGGAGCCAGCCTCCGGAGACCTTGAGCCCTGCGGAGGCTGGAGGGGGAGGGACCTAGGGGGTGGGCTCTGCGCGGTGGGGGTGGGGACGTGGTGCCTGTTCTGCACTTCTATTGGTCGGGAGCTCCGGACTGGCGGGTGTGCGTCACGGGCCGGGCCCACCCTCTTGGCAATGTCTTCAGACTGCTGCACTCCTAACTTAAGCATTTATTCCACTGGGATAGAAGCGGCAGGAGCAGCGTTGGCACCGGCGAACCATGGCTGGGATTTTATATTTCATCCTCTTTTCGTTTCTCTTTGGAATTTGCGACGCTGTCACCGGTTCTAGGGTATACCCCGCGAATGAAGGTAAGAGCCAAGCAGCCCTTATGAGGTCCCGGACCCGGAGGGGATGATTCACTGATGAAAGGTCTTCGGGAGCTCAGAAGCAGTTAGGATGGGGAGCGGGGGGTGGAGAGCGTGGCGTGAGCCTCGCGTTCCCACTCCGGAGAAGGGTGCCGGACAGAGGGGATCCTTTAAGTGGGTACGGAGGAGGATCAGGCAATCTGAACTGAGAGGGGTGACCGATGCAAGCTGCCACTCTGCCCAAGTTTGTAGCGAAAGGCCAAAGTTTATCAGCATCCGCCTGCGGGGCCGGCTCCAGGGTCCCCGAGGGGATACACCGGGATTTGAAAACAAAACAAAAAAACGTGTGAGCAAAGTCCTCTCCATCAGCAGCACAGGCAAGAAGGGAAACGCAAACGTAGAGCGCGGTGAAGGCTTAGCGCGCCCGGCCTCCTGTCCAAGCCTTGCGAGCCTGGGTTTCTGCAAAGTTTTCCCAGCGCTGCGCTTCCCGGGACCCGGCTGCTTGGTGTCCGCAGCGCAGCGGTGGTGGCGCCGCTTGTTGGACACCGGTGACCTGATTTCTAGCACCGGGCCTCAGATACCTTTTTCTCCATCGGGCCGCGCACCCTGGAGGTTGCAATCGGAGGCCTACCTCTTCCCTACCCCAGATCTTTAGATCATCCAGCAAACCTAGAGGACCAGTCAGCGAGTTAAACATATTCCACTTTAAGCTTCTCTCTCCGGAATGGTGTACCAGACTAGTCTAGAAGGACAGACATGACCGACGGGACCCATTCGTGTGCTGTTTTCTGTTTGTCTATTGAGACGTGCTGGAAGGAGTGTTTGTTTTTCTGGCCGAGGTGAGGGGAGAGGTGGTGACCATTTAGTTTCTGATGGGCCTAGAGGGAAAAGCACTCTCGAGTGCGTCTCTTTCTCTGTCTGTATGTGTGTCCCAGTCTCTCTCCCCCTCCTCTCGTGTGTGTGTGTGTGTGTGTGTGTGTGTGTGTGTGTGTGTGTGTGTGTGTGTGTGTGTGCAAATGTGTGCCTGGCGCGGGTGTCTGCATGAACCTGGACAATTTGTGCGGGGTAAACGAATGCGCACAATGTGTGAACGTGGGCTCCGGCCTATGTTCGTGTTCCAACCTGCGCGCATTCGCTGTGCATCTGTCATCCAGTCTTCCCACTCCATCCATCCATCCATCCATCCATCCATCCATCCATCCATCCATCCATCCATCCTCCATCTCCCCAGACATCAGTCCATCTAGCTATTCCTGTGCAATCCACTATCATTTTTTCTGTTCCGAAGGAGGGAGCCAAAAACCAACTTAGGCTTGGCTAGGCAGAGGGAACCCGGAGCTCTCCGGGTAGAGGTTTGGACACTGTCGTACACCTGCCCACCGACAGTGCCGGGGCGGAGGAGGGGGCAGCAGGGGTAGAAGAGTGGTCTCTCTCCTACTCCATCTTCTCATTCCTGGGTTTGTGGCTTCGATTTAGCACCTCGGCAGCCGCTGCCGCTCAGTCCCTGGGGCTTTTCTCTGAGCGGAACCGCGTACCTCGCGTTCTCCTGGCTACTTACTTTACACACTTGTTAAGTGTCCCCAGAGACCTCTCTCGCCCCAGAGGTAGAGACAGTTAGAGTTAGGGTTCTTTTTTACCTTTAATTTCCCCGTTTTTCTTTGGGAAGCAAGAGTGGGCGCCCTAGACAAAAAGGCGCTCGATGGAATCGGAGGCTAATGTTGAAAGAGAGGGGGGCTGCACCCCCTTGCCCCTCCTTCCCTTAAAAATTAATTCATTTTGTTGCTCTTTATTCCCGTCACGTTTCCTTTTCTCCCTTTTACCCTCTCTTTCTACTCCCTCCTTTTTTTTTGTAAATTGGGTCTTATTGTTCCCTTTGTGTCCCTAATCCACCTTACATAAATCCAAGTGGATGTAGCGGGCTTTTCTCTAGGGACCGGGAAGGGAAGGGAGCACAACTCCAGGCGGGAACGACCCGGGAAAGGCTCTGCATTTTAGAATAATTAATAGACCCCAGGAATACAGGATCTTTCGGAGAGTTAGGGCAAAAGGGTTGTTTTTAACTTCCTGGATTTGAGGGGTAAAATGAGGGGAGGTGGGCAAAATTCCAGGCCCTGGGGGTGAGACAGAGAGTTGGGGTACCCGGGACGCCAGGACAGGGGCCTCCCATTCCCACCCCTCCCCCAGCCTGTAGAGCCAGCCTCCCTGATCAAATTAATAACCCAAGGGGTTCCTTTTAGATGGGCCTTTCGACCCCCAGGCCTGGAGATCGTGGTGGGAAAGGCAATGTGGATAGGTTTCGAATTAATTGCCTCTCTTTCAATGTCGTAGGCACCTAGAGCCTCATCCACCCTGAGAAGGAAGGGTACCGCGCTCTAGAGGCGTTTTCTCCCTTCCCCCTAGCTTGGAGGCCCAAGGTTAGGTGTAGCGCAAGCATACTAAATCCATTAGGCAGCACTCCATTCCTAAAATTCAAACCAGCCATTTCCTGGGGGTGGTTGTCCTCCAAAGGACCTAGGAAAAAGAGACTACTTCAGTGCATTTGCATTTTAACCTTACCCGTCTGGCAGGCCTCTTCGCTGGAACTCAGATATTTAAAAAACAGGGGGTGCATACTGGGGCCTGTATTTATTTGGTGGCGGTGGGGCTTAGGGGGAGAGGGGAAGAACCTTTTCCATGACCCTTCGGGCCCTCCGATAGCATTCACTTGTGGGTCTGTCACCACCACCGGTGAGTTATGTGGTCATCTGAGGCTTGCAAAAACAAATACATCTAGTAGATAGCAGACATAGATGAATGCAGACTTTGCTCTCTGGTGGTGCTGTCCTACATTGATAGATTCATTTTGTTTGAATTGTGCTTGAGATGCCCTATTCATCCTTTTTAGGAAAAAAAAAAAAGAATCAATCGGGTCCTGGGATGGAATTTTAAATGCTAAGCAAGTTAAATAAATAAGAACCTGCAGATTTAAAGAGGGGAGAGGATCGTGTGAGGAGTGGTTATTTACATAAGGGGGCCTGGAGTTTCGGGTTTTGATCAGATTGGCTATTCGCACCCTCAACACATGGAAACGCTCAGGCAAATGGTTTTTGTATTATTGGCTTTTTGCAATTGGAAATTAATCTATTTTCCTTTGTGTTTTTTATATTTTTTTTGCAGTTACTTTATTGGATTCCAGATCCGTTCAGGGAGAGCTTGGGTGGATAGCAAGCCCTCTGGAAGGAGGGGTAAGTTCTGAGGCCTTCTCAGAGGCAAGGGGGGAAAAAAGAGTGATTAGCCACTTTCTGAGAGTCTAATGGTTTGATTCTCGGTGATTGTGGTGAGGGGGTCAGATTTCCGCTGTGGCCTATGAAGTGAATTACGCTTTGTTGGAGAAATCCAATACTCCCTTTGGATAGTTCTATCATGGAAGAGCTAGAAACCAAAAGGGCAGAGAGGGGCTTCAAAATTAGGAGATTGGTGGAAGTATAGACTTAGATGCCTATTTAAAACTAAAATACCGACAAGAAATATGATCTGGAGACCAAATTAGAATTTATGCCTATTACTCTGGTGGTCATGGAGTCCTGGCAGGGTTGATTTTAAAGCAATTGTTCTGCTTCCAGATGAAGAAGGAGAATAAAAAAGATAGCAGGAAGAAAACAGTTCCAATTATACACACCAAAGCAGCGGAGAGGCCGGCCTCCTTAACTTGGGGTCCTAATCTTACCTCAGCTGCTGGTTAAGGAAGTTTCTGCCAGGGGCTTGCAAATTCAAAGAGTCCTACAGGCTTTGAGCATTCAATTTGAAAGTTTAAGCATTTGGAGTCTGGATCTCTGCACACTGGAGGGGCATCCTTCTTTGTATCTCAGTTAAGGAAATTGTAGCTGACTGTCTCCAGCAGAAGACTTCCTTGCTTAGCTGCCACATCTTCCTTCTTCCCTGTGGGCAGCAGGTCACAAATGATTCAGTTACAGAAAGAAGTCAGGACAGCTTGTAGCTCTGACTATGGGCCCGGATTGAAAGAACTCAACATCCTTTAAAAAATTAAGCAAACCATCTGACCCTGACACACGTGACAGTTTATGACTGAGTCAATTAATCAAAAACAATGAGAAGCAAAGATTAGAAGTCTTGCAAGGCAAATCTTGTGATGCCAACACCTAGCATGGTATTCCACACCCTTGAATAAAGAATTGACAAAGCATCAAAAAGATTCATAGACACTATTATACAATATGTGTCTCAAAACCAAGAATGGGCAATTAAATAGTCATTAAGAAAAAAACCTGAGGAATCAAAGCAGGTCCTACAATCCATCTGAAATAGAATGGTGATTGCCCTGCCTTCCTGTCTGTCTGAACTTGACTGCCTGCTGTTGGCTTGGTCGCTGATGAAAAGTTCCATTCTGTCTCCTAAACCATTTTTTTTTAACCTAAGAGAGGGAAAGTGATTGGCAGGCCTATGGTAGTGTAGACGGGCTGTATTCAGTGCTGATTGTAGGCAATTGCCCTCATCCTTTGAATGTGAAGAAAGATTCAGCTTTATCTTGCTGCGAGTCAGACTCAGTGTTAATCCTAGACTCTGGACCCATCACTGGTCCAGAGGAAGCTTCCCCAGGCTCCACTGGGAGTTTCTCTCCCTGGGTTAGAGTGTAAGACAACTGCTAGCCTACACAACTGAGGAGAGAGAGTCTGTACTTATTAAAAAGTTGTAAAAGCCTCCTTTCTTTCTCTTTCTCCCTGCCCCAAGCATGAAGAGAGAACACAGCTAAGCTCAGTTTAAACCTAGCTTGTTTCACTAAGTATACACTTGGCCTATGTAAAACTAGGGAGTGACACATTTGAAAGTACAGTCTATGGTCTGGTTTCTAGAAAACATTCATTGGAATTTAGCATGCAGACATCTTTTCTCTTCTTTCTGTAGAACTGCTGTAATCGTGCTTAGTCACATTTTCTAGACACAAAACTTTTAGTTGTTTTGAAGTCTCTATTTAAAAAAAAAACAACACCAAAACCGCTATGCATGGCTTACTGTGCACAGCCTAGAACTCTGTATGGACCTGAGAACTCAGGTTTTTTTCTCCATCATTATGAGGTGTGTGCCATTTCAGATATTATCATTACCAGGTCAGACATGAAATTTTATAAGCATACATCAGAATTGGACATTCTGCAGGAACAAGAGAAGGGGTTGGTGAGAAAGAAAGGCCCAGTGTCACATGCTATCCTTCATATGCAGAATCTATTCACTCACATATGCATATATATATATATATATATATATATATATATATATATATATATGCATGTGTGTGTGTGTGTGTTATACACATATGTTTGTGTGAGGGAGAAATGAAAGACTGAGCAGGAAAGAGATCAGCAAGAGGAGAGGCATCAGGAATTGCAGAGCAAGGCTCCTTGGCACATATGTGTAAAAATGTGATGACAAAACCTTTATTTTATACACTAACCAAAAAAAAAAAGAACATAATTTAAAAGTCATTTAAAGGGGCTGGAGAGATGGCTCAGCGGGTAAGAGCACTGACTGCTCTTCCGAAGGTCCTGAATTCAAATCCCAGCAACCACATGGTGGCTCAAAACCATCCATAATGAGATCTGATGCACTCTTCTGGGGTGTCTGAAGACAGCTACAGTGTACTTACATATAATAAATAAATAAATCTTTAAAAAAAAAAAAAGTCATTTAAAGACATAACCACCATTGAGAAAACTGTCAATGTTGAAAGTTCATTTGATCACTATGTTTTTATCATTGAAATCCTTTTCAGGTCTAGAATGAAAGTAAATTCTAAGGATCTACTAACTAGAAGTGGATTTTCTTGGAAAAGTCCAAGTTGAGGGTAAAAACATGAGGTCTTCTTGATTGTTCAGGACTCTCTCCTTGTAGACAGAATATTTTCCCGTCTTTGTTGGAAACTGGAGAGCTGTCTAATAATTCACCTGTAACATATTCTTTTAGAAACTCTTAAAAGAAACCAATTTGCCAACACTCCCAAGTAACACATGAGATGCTATCGGAGATGGCTCCATGTCTCAGAGAGCAATCAGAAAGAGCAGGACAGTGGTGGCAAGTGAAGGCTGGCTCCTGCTGGCAGCTCGTACCAGACCCTCCTTCCTGACAGTGCCCGTTTAAATGGGTGTGCTATGTTCTGCGGTGATTATGAAACAGGCAACTAAGGGAAGATTCCTGGCTGCCACAGACCACGGAACAATGTGTTAATACACCGCAGTTCAGGGTAGGTGTCCACCTGACCTGAGTTACCCTGGAGGGGCTCTAGAGAGAACTCTCTGCACTTTCATTTACAAGAATAAATGCGCTTTTCCAATTCACCTTTGCTCTGAGATGAGAGGCATGCTGAGTAGGTATTTTTGATGCAAAATCTATTTTTAGATTTCCATGAGTTTTCCCTCAAACAAGTAAACTATTGATAATTTATTGCCTATAGATTACTAATACTACTACTACTAATAATAATGATAATCACCACAGGACACTCGACACCCTCAGCTAAGAATCAAATACAGAATGTTATGCATTATGGCCCTTCATAAATAGCTTTTCTGCCCATTACTAGTTTCCCCTGCTAGGATGAGGACCTGCTGACAGACACATTAGGGTACTTGATAGAGGGAATGTGCTATGTGGAATACACGTTTTTTCAAAACTCTCTGTTTTCCGCTCTAATAATATTTCTGTTAGGTTTTCAAGCTGATTTATGCCAGATCTATATCAATCTGCATTATTTTAAATATTAATGAAGAATTGGAGGCTGGCTAGTAGTCTAGAAGGAGCTAGGGTTTAAGTGTAACCCAAACTTGCCTCTCTGCTTTTAGGATTCGTTTTTTTCTTTAAACTATAGGAAGGGTGGGACTTGTAGTTTGCTCAGATCGAGTCCCTCAGCATAGCTGTGGCCACCATTAGAGTCTGAGTATCAGGAAGTAGAATGCAAGGAAAACAGCCCAGTCTCCTTTAATTTTCTTGCATGGGCTTTCAGTCACAAATGCCACTTACTATTTTACTTTAACTGGCTGTGACTAATTGGAAGGGAAGCACTCATTCATTCACTCTGTTTACTTGTGTGTGTGTGTGTGTGTGTGTGTGTTTTAAAAATAAGAAAATGTGCACACTTAGCAATTCATTGTGGGCTCTGAAAAGTTTTCTATTCCTGTGATAGTATGTTTGAGAAACCCAGTCAGGAAAGGTACTGTCTTCCCAGGTTTGCTGAAACCAGGTGGGATTTTCTCTTT
Source organism: Uromys caudimaculatus (assembly GCA_028551405.1). NCBI lineage: Eukaryota > Metazoa > Chordata > Mammalia > Rodentia > Muridae > Uromys > Uromys caudimaculatus. Next base: position 68,161,909 of record CM052709.1, on the reverse strand, counting down.
TTTTCATTTTCGGTTTTTCGAGATAGGGTTTCTCTGTATAGCCCTGGCTGTCCTGGAACTCACTCTGTAGACCAGGCTGGCCTCAAACTCAGAAATCCGCCTGCCTCTGCCTCCCGAGTGTGGGATTTTCTTTTTTTCCCCTTTAAAAGACTGGGAATAATTTTTTTTTAAATCATTTAAAAAAAAATATTAGGAAGCAAAGTTCTGACAGGAACACTGCCAATTAACTGATAACTGTCTTCCTTTGGTTCAACTCTTCCTGCCCTTAATTTGCAGGTTTCTGTTTAGTGGTTGAAACAAATACACATACAGGATTTTTTCATTTATGAGTAAATGTTGCCACTTGTAGCTGTAGCTCCTGTACTAGGTAAATTTGAAGTTGCTGGGCCACCGCAAGAACTGCGGAGAACACACAAGCAGTAAATCCACTGTTGCCTTTCTGTTTTAGGGGGGGGAAGTGAAGCAATGGGGGTGGATTGTAGTGAGGTGGGGGAGGGGGCATTCCTCAAGAAAATAGCAAAATAGCCCATATATACTCCCTCCCGTGGGGAGGTGGGGGGGTGTTGGTGCACAGTAATTTTCTTCACTCTTGGAAGGATAATTGTCCTCAGAGTGTGAAATAGATTGGATGAATCTCTGATGAAACTTTCTCATTAATAACGTTCTCTCTGGATCTTTGCAGTGGGAGGAAGTGAGCATCATGGATGAGAAAAACACACCGATCCGAACCTACCAGGTGTGCAACGTGATGGAAGCCAGCCAGAACAACTGGCTGCGAACTGACTGGATCACCCGAGAAGGGGCTCAGAGGGTGTATATTGAAATTAAGTTCACCCTGAGGGACTGCAACAGTCTTCCGGGCGTCACGGGGACTTGCAAGGAGACGTTTAACCTCTACTACTATGAGTCGGACAACGACAAGGAGCGCTTCATCAGAGAGAGCCAGTTCGGCAAGATCGACACCATCGCAGCCGATGAGAGCTTCACGCAGGTAGACATTGGTGACCGAATCATGAAGCTCAACACCGAGATCCGGGATGTAGGGCCGCTGAGCAAGAAGGGGTTTTACCTGGCTTTTCAGGATGTGGGTGCTTGCATCGCCCTGGTGTCTGTCCGTGTGTTCTACAAGAAGTGTCCACTCACCGTCCGAAATCTAGCCCAGTTTCCTGATACCATCACTGGGGCTGATACCTCTTCCCTGGTGGAAGTTCGAGGCTCCTGTGTCAACAACTCAGAAGAGAAGGATGTGCCAAAAATGTACTGTGGGGCAGATGGTGAATGGCTGGTACCCATTGGCAACTGCCTATGCAATGCTGGACACGAGGAGCAGAATGGTGAATGCCAAGGTAAGAACAGCCATACTGTACTTTTCATTAGGGCTTAGTGCACGTAATTAAATCAGAGATGAGACTGAATGGAGTAAAGCCAGTAATTAGCAGCCCCTGTGGGATGTGCTGGGACAGAGGGATCTAATGAGTAAGTGCCTTAGCTCCAGGTGGCAAGGCTAAGACATTTCTAATACCGAGAAAACAAAGGATGCTGCTGTAATCAGCAGAAGGCCAAGCACATTTGCTAACAGGCCCTTAGGTCCCAGCCGGCTTGATGCCCCTTCTGAAATGCAAATGAACAAGCTGAAGAAATGGGCTTGCTTGATCCTTGCTTAAAGAAGGCAGAAACCTTTCTGAGCCTTAGTCTCCTGACTCTGAAAATAGCAGAACGTGTGTGAGTGAGAAGGAGTTAAACGGGAAAGCACGTTGACTCACCAGGTGCCCGCCCACTGATTACAATTAATCTGTATAGAGAGAGTACTTTAATTTTTTTCCTGCTTCATGGACCAGTGGAGAAGTGGCCCAACAGAGTAAAGTAGGCAATGCTTCAAGTGCCTCTGTTCCACCTAACACCCCTTGAAGGGTTTCAAAGCAAAATTAATCTTGACAAAAGACCTCTTCCTTTCTTTTAGGAGATCATAATGCAGTTAGGGGGGTCTCCTAATTTGATCTGTGGTCAGAGGCAATAATGGTAGTAAACAGCAATCCATTTGGGTTATTGGGTTTTGGGGAAAGAGTGTATTTTTACTGCGTTGATTACAATTCATTATATTACTAAGGCAATTTTCGCCCATCTCACACAAATGAGCATCGACATTTTGTTCCTGACTTCCTCTGTTTGTCAGAGGAGAGACTGGCTTCAAGGCAGCCTTGCATTTGCATTGGAGTTAAGGATGAGAGGAACCCATTTCATAGATCTTGCTTATATCGTGTATGGATTGAGATGTCCAAACAAGCCAGTCATCCTTCGTCTTCTCTCTTGCTTGGCATCACCCACAGTTTGCTGCTCCTCACTCTGTAATGGCCATTGCTAAGTAGCATCTCCAGGTTCCAGCTATGGAGCAGAGCAGATGAATCTTTTCTATCAGTCAGACCTCAGGGTTCACCTGATTGGGTGATTAAAGATCCTGAAGTAAATGACTGCCAAACAATTTGTCTGGCATCTCAAGCATCCTAATGACAGGGTGGGATCAAGTGTAAGGCATTCCACTTGCTAGACCTTGAGTCTGTGGGCATCGCCACAAGAAAATGTACCTTGATGGTCATTGTGGTGGTATCCGATTACACGATTATGCTTTGAGAGTTTTTCTACTTTCTCCGGGGGCCTTCACTGATTTGCTATAGTTATTTCTAGGAGTGGCTGTCTATGAATGTTCTTTTATTTCTTTATCAATAACGGGTAAAGATTGATTGTCTTATTTCCCAAGCTCAAGTGTCAACTTGAAAATATGCAAGTCACAGTGGAAAGTTATCTGTTAAGACTCGTCCCAGGCTGTGTGGTTTGCTTTTGACTTGGAGAGCACTTGGTAAACTTGGACAGAGTAGAAAGCCTGAAGTGTATCCTGACATTTGCATGAGAAAAGAAGTGTCACCAGTACCCTGTCACTAGTGCAAGAACCACACCAGCCTAGCAGACAGCCAAATGCCCAGGACGGTGGCACTATGACTTTCTAGGAAAGATGCTTCTCTTTTTGATTTTTGTAGACTGTGACTTTACATCTTCCAGAGATCCCCGTATGTGATTGTTGTTCCTCCTTTTCCTGTTAACATGCTCTCTGCCAGTGTTAGCTCATCTCAGTCTAACTAATGCTATTGATTTTCAGCTGCCATAGATCCTGGTAACTCATATATTGCTCTATCTGCAACCCCTTGACATCTCTACAAGCCAAATGGGGGGGGGGAGAAAAAGAGGGAATGAAGTCAATGGAACATTTTTGTGGTTTGCTTATGGAACTGGTGTGTGTGTGTGTGTGTGTGTGTGTGTGTGTGTGTGTGTGTGTGTGTTCATCCTGTGATACGTGAGAGGAACTGAGCAGGGAGCTGAACTCCACAGACCCTGTCCATTTCTGAGCAAGCTGTCTCCAAAGGTGGTTTTAAAATTAATGAAATGAAAGGGGATGAATGGCGTGTGTGTGTGTGTGTGTGTGTGTGTGTGTGTG
>CM052709.1:68134358-68157922 GCA_028551405.1 Uromys caudimaculatus | reverse complement strand
TGTGTGTGTGTGTGTGTGTGTGTGTGTGTGTGTTCATCCTGTGATACGTGAGAGGAACTGAGCAGGGAGCTGAACTCCACAGACCCTGTCCATTTCTGAGCAAGCTGTCTCCAAAGGTGGTTTTAAAATTAATGAAATGAAAGGGGATGAATGGCGTGTGTGTGTGTGTGTGTGTGTGTGTGTGTGTGTGTGTGTGTGTGTGTGTGATATGTGGCAAAGGCAAAGGAAGACTTACTGACCCTGCCTCATTCTCTTAAGACAAGGTCTTGAGGAACCCAGAGCTAGGCTGGCAGCTAGCGAGTCCCAGAGAGTCTCTTGTCTCCCTCCACCATCCTTAGAGCTGGGGCTACAGTTCTGGGTGTGCTATACCTAGCTTTCCTGTGTGGGTGCTGAGGATTTCTCCCTAGCCCCTGGTTTGGTTAGACAACAGGGACTCTCAAGGTTTTCATTTGGTGTTTTGAGACAAATTGTGTGGGGTTGGCTTCAGATGGACTGAGAGTGGCCTTGAACTCCAGGTCCCCCTGCCTCCATTTCCCTATGTGTGCACTGCACGGCCCCCAGCGGCTGAGTCATGTTTTGAGAACTTGGTGTTTTTCATATCCAAGCTGGGGAAAGAAGGGGCTGTGTGAGTTAAATTTGAATTTTCTTTTCTCCACACTAAGTGGATAACTCTCAAGGAGATGCTTCAAGCACAAAAGTCAGTCATTTGTTTTTCCATGTCTGCCAAGCAAGAGTCTCTGGTAAATTTAGGAAAGAAGGAAAAACTTGAACAGGGGATTTCGGAAATTCCAAACTTGAGTGAGTCTTTAAAAGATGATACAGCTTTGTAAAACTCCCAGTAGGAGGAAAACAGTTGACCTTGGTTGACAACCTTGCTGGACCCATGGCATCACCAGCTAGGTCAGACAGGTGTGGGGACTAGGGAATATCTCTCAGTTTGATGGTTTGGTGATATGACCTTGAGCATATTTCCTAAGCCTTGTTCAGCCATAAAACAGAATGATGGAGCCATTATACTAAACTCACAAATTTGCCAAAGGACTCCAGGCAGTTGAAGTCCCCTTGCAGATCAGAAACACTAAATTGGTGGACATGTTAATATCTCTGTCACTTGCTCTTCCCAAGGTCAAAGCTTTTGACTTGGGAGTTGGGTTAGAATAATTAATCTGTTTCCCAGCCAGTATCTGCAGTCAAGGCTAAAGATGGAAACCAGCTCTAAATCCTTCATAAAACTCCCCTTTCACATCTGAGATGGAAAATCATTTGAAGGGTGCCCCCCCTTTCTCTATCTCTATAGCAAAGAACTTTCCTTTGAATGAAAGACCAGTGATTTGGGGGTGGAACAAGAAGGGGGAATGTAAAGAGAGCTTAAGGAGAAGCATAAAGGAGACCAGGCCAGCTCCTCACAAGCCTGGCAGCAGGGTCCTCCCCATTGTCTTTTCAATGGGTCCACTGCCGCAGGACAAATAGAAGGACAGGTGAAAGGTCACCTACTTCCTCATCCATCTTCCTCAGGGTCTGAGAGGTCAGAGGGAAGATTGATTAAGATTTTAAACGTTTGACAAAGGCTCTTTGGGTGAAAATGGCCAGGGCGGGTGGGGGCCTGGGGTGTGTACTGTTGTCTGAGTCTAACCCTGATCATCCTCTAGAGTCCTCAAGGGACCTTGGTGACAGTGCTACACTTCCTCTTGCAGTTCTTAGAGCCAACAGTACATGCAGATGTAAGAGGGATGCAGTCTGCCTGGAAGGTGTCAAGAACCCCCGGGAGATGCTAAGTTGACTGAAGCAGCTGCGAGTCCATTGTGCTGTAGACTAGCAGGATCTAAAACGATTTGGTTTGGTTTCACTTGGACAATGAGGAGTGTCAGCCACTTGTCTGTCCTCAAGGAGAGAGACTAACTATATGACCCAGTCAGCTCGGGCTGAGGGACTCAATGCAGAGGATAACTTTACTCTCCTAGTTGGTTTCCCAGGGTTAGTAGGATCTGCAAAGAAAAATCAAGGTATAATGTGGTGTCTCTCTTTCTGTGCCTGGGGAGCAGAGACATGTTCACACTGTGCCTGGTGTTTAGGGCACAGTTCCTGTTAGATCGGAAAACTGAGCAGACCAAAAGACTTACAATATTTTTAAAAATCTTAATTTAAAAGTTGAAAAAAAAAATGAAAAGAGAGACCCAGGTTTACTCTTTGGGAAGTACTAATAAAAATATTTTCAGAATTTACATATGAAAATATTAGTAAAAAAGAAAAGATTCTTTAAAAGTCAAAGAATCATAGTAGTGACGAAATTAAGTTAGGCAGTAATCCACTGGTCTGGAGTATGGCTGAGTGGTTGAGCATTACCCCAGAGCAGAGGAAATTGTGGGATCCAATCTTAGCAATAAAAGCAAACCAATATACTAACAAACCAGTATGGAAACTAATATAAATAGCAACTATGAACTAAAGTATTGATGTATATTATATCATATCATACATGTTGTCTCGATCTGTATCATTCTATATTGTTCTATAGCATTCATCAAGAATGAATGGTGTAGAAATGACATGGCGGCTATGAAATTGAAATAGTATAAATTTATCCTCTGCAAAGGAGGAAACCATATCACAAAAAGCAGATGGCTGTGTTTGTCTGATACGTGACAGGACTGTCATAGGAAGAAGCGGTGGACAGAGGGGTTTCAAATGTAGTTCAGAGAGCCACCTCTCCGTATCCTTTCATTTTGAAAAAAATTTTTCTACCTTTGAATCGTGTCTTTAAGAATCAATTGCCTGACTCACGAGGCTGCTTTTATCTGCTGCTTTGAAGCGTATCTGTGATCACTCACAGACCTAATTCTTTATCTCAGAGGAGCAAGGTTTAATTATTGTCCTTTTTCTTCCATAGTCTTTTTTTTAAAAAAATGTTTTTCCTCTTCATTGTGTGACTAGGTTCCTTTTGTGAGCAGGGGATCATGCGCTGGTCTCTATTTTGGGTTCAGCAAAGCGTCACCTGGGAATTATCTCAGTCAGGGATTTTTGAAATCCGTTATTTGAGATTTGATGACTTATTTTATTCTGACTAAGCTTCCTTGAACCTTTCAAAAGTGAATTAAGATGTCATTATTTTTATTAATACTTGAGCTGCTAGGAAAAAGGCTGATCAAATGGTTTTGTGTTCGCCACCGTGCAGAGCAAAGGTGGCCCTGGTACAACTGGCTTGCACATCCTTAAACTTCACCACACTTAGCTTTTATTTTTTTTTCCTCTTTTGCTTTTAGTTGATGAATTTAATATTAGCAAAGAATTGCACGCTTGTCAGAAAAATTCCCAGTGTAGGCTTGTGCAAAGTAGAAAGGGAGGAGTTGCTCACCCTCACACATACACAGAGGCACTCAAGTTTCAAACTCACTCCAGAGCCACCGTCTTCACAATTTGACAGGTTCCTCTATTCATACATTAAGAAAATAATAATAACAGACATTCTTTTAACTGTCATCTTGTTTATTATAAAATGTGGCTGTTGTAAACATCTTTTTCTATTAGGAGTGTAATTTCCTCCATTATTGGAAAAGTTAAATAAGATATTCATACCACAGCTTTTCAGATATTATTTTATGAGCCAGGGCCTCACTGTGTGGCTAGCCCTGGCTAACTTGGGACTCTCTTTGTAGACCAGGCTAGCTGCAAATTCATGAAGATCTATGTGTTTCTCTCTGCCTCCCGAATACTAGTTACAAAAAGGCATGTACCACCATCCCAGGCCAATAGTTTTAACTTGTAAGTTATCCTTGCAATTGTTCTTTAGTAACAGTTGGTGGACCGTGCCTTGTTAGTTTTCTGCTTTCATCTTGAACAGGGAAATTTAGTAAAACTCCTTGAGAGGGTGTAAGTGGATGAGCAGGGTTAGTGATGTCTATCCAAGTCACTGCCATGGTGACAGTCAATGGGGCAGAAGACATCTCATTAAATGTTCATTGAATGAATTAATAAGTAAACAAACGTGGAAGGGATTCTAGCCTGTGTCGTATTAAACATTTATCTGGGAGAATTATATTTCATGGAGTTCTTTGCGTGCAGGCTAATGCATCAATAAATACCGAGTTTATGTGTTCGGACTTCAGTTACATCCTCGCTCTTTTTTTCAAATGAGCCATTTTTTTCATTTGCTTGCACTTGATGCTCTCTTCCACAGCATCCTTTGCCTTAACCACTACTACACAACTGCCACCAACCACCATCGTTTTTACAGATGCCCAAGTTCAACCTTCATTAGGTTCCTTTTTTTTCCTCAGGAAAGAGTAATGGCGCATGTCTTAGGTTACTATTGCTGTGATGAACAGCATGACCAAAGCAACACCAAGGGCCCCACAACTCTACCAACCTAGAGGCTCATCACAATCAGATGCAAGGACAGGACGTTGGGCATGGTGCTGGTCCAAGGCTTTGGAAGCTCTGTGAATTCCTTGTGCTAGGTCACCATGGAGCTTGGCCTTCTGCAGCACTTCCTGGAAGGCAGTGTCAGTGTGCTCGCTCCAGCGTCTATGCTTTGTCAGCCATGGCAGTGGGTAATGGCTGAGGTCGAGCCATTACCTCTGGGAGACTCTGCAGTGGTGTGGGAAAAAAACTATGCCTTACCCTTTTATCATTAATATCTCTGCCAGAAAGAACATGACATGCAGCTCATGCAGTTAGCATAGACCTAGCATGATAAAGTGATTCAAAACTAGAGTCTGAAGGTTGAGTGGAAGTTCTCATTCTGACTTAGCTGGGTATGTAATTATGGACTCAACTTCCCTCACTTGAAGGTCACATGTGTGCCTTGATACTCAGCCATACACCATTAAGTATAATCTGTCCACAAAAACATTATGTATGGAGAACTTATCTGCAGTCATTACATGGAAATACTTTTTAAAAATATTTATGTGTGTGTGTGTGTGTGTGTGTGTGTGTGTGACCGTGCGCGCGTGTGCACGTGCATGCATGTATGTGTATGCACTAGGCACTTGTGCCCAGGGAAACCAGAGTGCATTGAATCCCTTGGAGCTAGAGTTACAGGTAGTTATGTTCTGTCCAACATGGGTGCAGAGAACTTTGGAAGAATACCAAGTGCTCTTAACTAATGAAGTCTGTCTAGCTCCAGTGTTAGAAACCTTTACTTTTATTTTGCTGGTGCCAAGGATGGGTATGGTAACAGTGTGGGACAACTTGGTCAGTTTTTGCCCACCAATAACACTAGGTCTCGGCATAGAGATTTGTTTGTTCTGAAAGGTCAATGACTACTTTTTCAGGATGGAGTAATGGTGTATGTCTTAGGTAGGTTACTATTGCTGTGATGCAACACCATGGCCAAAGCAACTTGGGGGGCAAGGGTTTATTTCAGTCACAGTTGCTTATGACAGCTCATTATCAAAAGCAGTGAGGTCAGGAATCAAACGGGGCAGGAGCCTGAAGGCAGGAACTGACACAGAAGCCATGGAGGCTTACTCAGCCTGCTTTCTTATATCACTCTTGACCATCAGCCCAGGGGTGGCAACACCCATCATGGGCTGGGCCTGCCCCCTTGAGCACTAAGAAAATTCCTTATATCTGCATCTCATCTTATGGAGACATTTTTCAATTGAGGCTTCATAAGATATAACTCACCCTTCCTTCCTTCCTTCCTTCCTTCCTTCCTTCCTTCCTTCCTTCCTTCCTTCCTTCCTTCCTTCCTCTTTGAGACAGGTTTCTTTGTGTAGCCCTGGCTGTCCTGGAACTTCCTCTATAGACCAGGCTGGACTCAAACTTATAGATATCTGCCTGCCTCTGCCTGAGTGCTGGGATTAAAGGAGTACACCACCATCGCCATACCACTGGACATTTTCTTACTGAGTGATGGCTCTAGCTTGTATCAGGTGTGTATTATGATGACACAAGCCAGCTAAAACCACACAGCAGAGTAGTAACGTTTCCTTTTAATTTTATGGATATGAATTATTTCATATATGTATGCACATCGTGCAAGCACTTGGTCCTTGAGGAGGCCCCGAGAGGGTGTTGGGACCCTCAAACTTGAGTTAGGGATAGTTGAGAGTCATGTGGGTGAGTGTTAATAATTGAACCTGAGCCCTCTGGAAGAACAATCAGAGGCCTTACCCCTGGAGCCATCATCTCTCCAGCCCCAAGGCTGGTCTTACCTACTTTGATGACATCACACACACCCTCTTTCTTAAACCACAGTTGGAAATCAGTGGTTTTGAAATGTGATCCTTATGGACTCTTCCGTAAGACCCTTTCGTGTGGCCTACAGGGTCAAAGCTTTCTTCATTCTAAGATATTGCCCCTGCAATTCATCCTCTCAGAAGAGCAATGGAGTTTTGCAGAAGCTGTCTGACACACTATCTCATTGAATTAATTAGAGAGCCAGATATAAAAATCCAGGTGGCTAGTACTAAGTCTGGCATTTGAAGAGATACAAAAGAGAAAAACAGATTAGGAAAGTTATGCTCCTTTTCTTTTTATTTGAGACACACAGTTGGGGGGGGCATGTTTATTTTGTTTTCATTAAAACGTTGTTTGTCTTAACCAGAAGTGGGCTTATTTGCTTCCTTTCGCCCACTCCCCTTTGAGACTGGGTCTCACTATGCAGCCTTGGCTGTCCTTGAACTCACTAAGCAAGCTTTGAACTTGTGGGGAGCCTTCTTCCTCTAGCTCCTAAGAGCTGAGATTATTGATATGCATCAACAAGCCCTGCTTATTATTTTTCAGTGATTAAAAATAATAACAAAGTACTGGGACTCAGGGAAGGCAGTTGCTGTCAAGTCTGATGACTCATGTATGATTTTTCGGGACCCACATGGTGGAAAAAAGACAACCGACTCCCACAAAATTGTTCTCTGACCCTCACAAGGCATGAGAGCCCTGTATACATATAAATAATTAAATTTAGTTTTAAAAATACTTTCCAAATTTCTGTTGGCCTTTTCTAAAGGTAGATACAGACAGCTGTAACTCATCAATAGGAGTGCCTTGGCATCCTAAGTAGCTTTTAAGAGCAGAGAGGGTTCCAAAGCTAAGAAGTTGGAGAACCACTGCAGGAGTGTATCTGCACTTTCATTTGGGCAGTCAGACAATCTGGAGTGCACTTCTGTCTCCTGGTGGGCTGTTGAGACCTGTTACTGATTTAAATGGATTTGGGAAGGTCCGGCATGGCGAGGGGGTGGGGAATCTTTTCTATAATCTGGAAGATTATGGTAGTTTGTTTGGGAGAGTGGCATTTCAGTCAACCTTATAGATGCTTCCATAAAATTAGCCAGCAATTTATAGCTCTTGGCTTCTTAAAAACTGGTTGTCTGTGTCCAATAACATGGCTCAGTGTTCTCTTTAGATTTATTATAAGAAGAGATGATTGAAGAAGACCCAGAGAGGCTGGCTCTTTTTCTCTTGGATTTTAAAACTCCTCTCAACCTATTGTGATGACAACAGGTACCTCTGAGCTGGTAGGGGAAGGGAAAGCAGGTGAGGTCACTTGGTTCCAAGATCTAGAGGGTAACTAATAGGCTCATAACTAAATGGACATCCTATGAATATTCAGGCTCTATTTTGCCTTCCTGGGAAACAGGCATGTTGGAATGGCTTTCAACTCCCCTTGGAGACACCCAGCATTTTCAGGGTGAATGCGGGTCATCAGCTGTCTGCCTGGCTTTGCCTTTCCAGCAGCAAATTCTCCATTTGCATATTCTGTATGCGCCTTCATGCAAAACAGCACACCCATTTCCCCCTTTCACAAAGGCAACGAGGGCTTGCCTATGGCAACCCCAGCCAGAATCCCAGTGTGTTTATGCAGAACCCAATGAGTTAGACACCATGCAAATTAATTCGGTTTCCATTTGATTTGAATGCTTCTAGAGACTAGGGGGTTGGAGGCCAGAGTGGACTGTTTGCACTGGGCACTTTTTGTGTAAAGCCCCTCCTCCAGCCCCCCAGTTGGACTGGTTGTCAACTCTCCTGCTCCCCTGCCTCATGCAGAATAACCCAAGCCCCTGCTGCTCATTTCATTTTGACCTTTGGGAAAAGGACCCCGGCTCTGGTGAATCCTGAGACTTGTCCTTAGTGACAGCTCCAGTTGGAATCTTGCTGTTCTTTCTGAGGTGGGAGGAGATGGTGTTATTCAGATTATGCTAGGAATGTTTAGAAGTGTTCCAACAAAGAGCTTCAGAAATTTCTGACGGAAAAGATAAAAATTCTTTATAAGAGTTGTCAGGTCCCAGGAAGTTCCAAAAGTAAGTTTTAGGCCACTGATAGGTCCATTCAGTCATTCAACAAATAGATATTATTGGAAATGTATCAGAGACAAATCTTTCATCTGCAATTTTATATCGATGAATGAACACTGCAGTCAGTCCTTGAGTCTAGAAATAATTAATTCACTTATTTTCCTGATTCTTCTGACAAAAAGGTATATTCACCACAGTGTGTTCTCTGCACTCCTGGTTTCTTTCCTTATTTTCTCCACTTTTCAAATGGACCCAAGTTTTACCTTATTCTTTCTAAAACATTGCCTGTTTGACCCAGCGATCTTCATCCACATTTATAACCTAGAAGAGGATTTTGTATGAAGTGGTTTTTGAAGTTCAACCAGTCTTGAGTTCCGTTAATTTCACAGGGTAGAAAATCAGGTCCAGTCAGACTTGGCATCCTCATTAAAGTGGAGGAAAGGTCAGAAAACAAAATGTCAATGGGGGAGAGCTTTGAGGGAGCTCGTCCGTGATCTGACAGAGTTTGATGATGCTGTGCAAAGTCCATTTGGGATGGATTATTAGGATTAAAGTTCGAAGAATGCCGGGCACTTGGTGTGTTCACTGGTGTCATGATTGGTTGAGAAAGTTCAGCTGCTGGTCTGGCTCTTGTTTCCAAGCATGGATTTAAACAGACCCGCATTTCTCAAAGGTGATCTTCCTAACCTCTTTATAATAAGTTACAGAGCTCAAATTGCTCAAAATCCTTAAAATACTATTTGAAGTCAGTTGATTGATAACGATCATTTCCCGCACAAGTACAGATATTTCCCACACCAGTACAAAGTCATGGTACAGTTTCCTAATTACCCTGATAATCCTGTTTGCTTGCATTTTTTAAACTATGAAGTGCTGGGTAATTATTCAATTCTTAATAGAAGGCAAATGGCAATGTAAACAATAATTAGGATGTTAGACAGACTAATGCGCTTCAAAGCAAATTGGATTTTTTTTCATAGTGTTCAGCATGAAGTCCCATAAAACTAACAATTTAGAATCAAGGCAGAAAAGGTTCCGTTTTGTTCATATTTTATGGCGATATCTCTTCATGGCTTGTTTCTATGAATAGCAGTTTGCCCCAATGAAGCCGGCTGTGCCCAAGCCAATCTCACAATTGCTTCCCTGCTGTTTGACATTTGGCTACTTTTGCCCAGGGGCTCCAGCTTGGGCCTTTGTCTGCCTGGGATCCAGGGGTCAGAGGTTAACAGAATACTGATTTTCTCCCATAATACCATGGCAGGTAAATATGGCCCGACCTCATGATTAGGGAAGACCTAGCCAGCTAGGAATGCTTTTCTCTAAAGCCTTTGTCCCTAAGAACGTCTGTGATTTAAGATGCCCGGTTTCCCACCGTTGCTCTCACGAAGACCCCTACATTCTCTTGTATGTGACATCCCCCTCTAAATCCCATTCACAACTAACAAAACCCCCAAGACGCGTGACCCAAAAACTCCCAGCAGAAAATTACTGGTTTTGAAGAATTAATTTCTACAAATACTACTTAATAGTCTTAGACAGTCACTTTTGTGTTGTAGTCTTATCTGTACTAGGTTTTAATGGTCAAGTATTTAACTGAAAAACAAGACAAGGCAGTAAATAAATATTTTAATAATTTGGTGATTCTCCAACACCTCTTCCTCTGTCTCTTTCCCTCTCTGTCTAGCCTTCTCAATGTGTGAACAGTTACAGGTTCAGTTAAATGAAGAATTGGCTTTATTTTGTTTTCTGTATCCCTCTAAGGAAATACCCAAATGTTTATCATTATCAATGTTAGTAATGTTTTACATTATTGTAATCTTATTAGCTTCATAGTGTCAAATTTTCTCCCCAAGATTAAAGACATTCATGAGGTTACACCCTCTTTGGTTCTGATGAACAGGAGGCCAGAGAAGTTTAAAATATTTTTCAAACTGGGCAGGAGAGTTGGTTCATTGTTTGAAAGCACTTGTTGTTCTTGCAAAGGACCTGGTTTGATTCCCAGCACCCTTAGGGAGATTGGTCACTTCCTCAGGCACCAGGCATTCTAGCGGTATACATGTGCCGGCAAAGCTCTCATGAATAAAATAAATCTAAAAAAATTTAAGCTTACACACACACACACACACACACACACACACACACACACACCCCTTTCTATCTCTTGCCTTTTCTGTTTGGCCAACCTCTTTCACACTGCACTGTGAACTTGGTCCTTGGATGCGTTTGTTTTCAGTTTGAGTGTTTGAAAAAGACATCTTTAGTTTGAAAAACAGTTGCCTTTTGAAGTGTCTGCCCTGGCTGTGACTGAAGCCGCCTCAGGCAAATTAGCATGCTAAAAGAATGGATCAATAACATCTCTGGCTCCTCCACCCTTCTTGCTCCCTTCCAAGGAAGAGAGTTTTGAAGAACCCTAGGAGGCCCTTGACTGATGTGCCAAGAGGACCGTTGATAGCCAAGTAGGGGGTACGGGTGGGGGACATTGACAGCTTGATCTAGTGCCCAGCCCACGTCTGCGCTGGCCATTTGAAAATGGATGCAGGAGGAATTGACAGCTTCAGAAAGCACTTGCAGTTTATGTAATTATGGAGAGGATTAGAAGGAAAGTGTGGGGAGAGATAAAGATCAATCGCTGGCACTCCTCATCTGAGCTCGCCTTCATCACTCCATTTTGTTGCGTTTAGTCTTGAGCTCTGAGAAGAATATTTTACAGGTTTGTTTTTCCTTAAGGGTTGTGTAAGCCTGTGCATTAAAAATGTAGATAACCCAGCAGCCTCCTGGGTTTGAAAAGCAGGCTGGAAAGTAGCTAACACAGTCATGCTATGTCTTTCTACCATTCAGAGGTGCTGGGAAGAATTAAAAGTTTATTACTCTATTTTTTCACAGTAATTCCTAGATCTCTCTAAACCAGTGTGGCTCTCAACCTTCCTCCTTTAATATAGCTGCTCATGGTGTGGTGACCCCTAACCATAAAATGACTTTATCGCTACTTCATAACTGTAATTTTGCTACTGCTATGAACGTAAGTATCTGATATGCAGGATATCTGATAGGTTGAGAACCACTGCTCTAAACCCCTTCTTTGGGAAACTGTCTTTGTTTGCATCGTAGAGTTTAAGAAATTAGCATCAATGCAGTCCTGTAGGAGGTCTTGTGGATTTTCAATCAAAGGAACTTGTAGGAGGATCAAGGTGGGCATAGTCTTTTTGCAAAGGCAAGAATAACATTTTAAATGGCTTCAAGTAGAAGATGATGGTGAAGGGGAGAAATTCGCCATAGGGCAAACATGGTGGCTGTACTAACTTTAATAACCCGAAGTACCTAATTTATTGTTTTGGTAAAGGATTCAAAGACTTGTTTTGATAGAATTTTGGTGCTATAACTATTTCGGTAGTTTTATAGCGGTCGCTATAGATCTGTGCATCTTGACTTCAGATGAAATGTGCATTTGAATAAAAACTTGGTAAAAAAAAAAAAAAACTCCTACAAGTTCCTTTGATTGAAAATCCACAAGACCTCCTATAGGACTGCATTGATGTTAATTTCTTAAACTCCAGGATGCAAACAAAGACAGTTTCCCAAAGAAGGGGTTTAGAGCAGTGGTTCTCAACCTATCAGATATCCTGCATATCAGCTACTTACGTTATGATTCATAGCAGTGTTAGAGATCTTGGCTTTCCAGCCTCCTAAAGAGACAAAGGTCATATTTTATCTTTTAAGAATGACGAGTTTCTTTTCTAGAGAACCCACATGGTGTCTCACAGCTATCAGTAACTCTAGTTTCAATGCCCTCTTCTGGCTTTCTTAGCCACCAGGCACACATGTGGCACATAGACGCAGGCAAAACATCCCTATGCATAAAATAAAAATGCATATTTTAAAATTAAAAATACTATCATGTTTAGAAAGATACACTGAAAAGAGCCTCTACATTCCCAAAAGGATTACTTATGTCTGCTATAGATAATGAAGGAGGAATAAAAGCCCATTGAGTTTTTCCAATATTTTCCATTATATCTTCTAGCTGGTTATCATAGATCTACAGGAAAGCTATCGATTTTTGTATGTTTATCTTACATCCAATCTCTTTATTGAGCTCTCATGTGAATACTAATAGGGTTTCAGTTAATACTCCAGGGTTTTTAGAGAACAAAAAGTCTTTATTGCAAGTGATTGTACTTATATTTCTTCCCTACTCTCCCAAAATTTAGACCTTATTTTTACCTTAAAATATTGGTCAGAATTGCTGGGCTATTAATGAGAACCAAGAAGACTCTTATTTTATACTTCGATTTAATGGACATAATTAAATTAGACCAAATTATTTTCTTACTATTGTATTTTTAATTTTGTGTTTTGTGTTTATGTATGTTTTCTTGAGGTAGATCTACACTTTATAGCCCATACTAGAGTAGAACTTACTATATCGTCCAGGCTGGCCCAAACCTCACAGCGATCCCCCTGCCTCTGCTTTCTGATTGTTAGGAACACAAGTATGAGCTGTTATTTCCGACTTCCTTTTCTCAGAGTTTAAACACTTCATCAAATGAATGAATCAGTGTCAAATTTTCTGTAGTTATGTTTTGGTGAGTTGTTCTCAGGAGATTTACTGCATCTAGTAATTTCCTTTTCTGATAAGAAGTCTAAAACCAAGTATCTGTAGGTGGGAAACAGTCTTGGGAGGCTCAGTGAACTCTAAAGAGTAGCCTCCTGAATTTGACTTGCTTATTCAAAATGGAATTGGGGGGTAGGTCAGCTCTTTGGTAGAATGATGAGGTGTGATCTCAGCTTGGCCACTCTGTCTTAAGTAGGGTTTCTAGTGCTGTGATGAAACAACTATGACCCCAAAATCAAGCTGGGGAGGAAAGGGGTTGTTGGACTTACACTTCCAATTGTAGTCCATTGTGGAAGGGAGGAAGAGCAGGAACTCACACAGGGCAGGAACCTGGAGGCGGATACAGAAGTCATGGAGGAGTGCTGCTTACTGGCTTGCTCCCCATGTCTTGCTCAGCCTGCTTTTTTACACAATCCAGGACCACTAGCCCAGGCACCACCCACAATGGACTGTGCCCTCCTCCACCAATCACTAAGAAAACACTTTCCAGGACTGACCATAGCCCAATCTTATGTAGGTATTTTCTCAACTGAGGCTGCCTCCTTTCAGATGACTAGATATAGTTTGTGTCAAGTTGCCATAAATCTAACCAGCACAGTGTGCAACTGTTAACTTTAGTGTTTTCACCCACTCCTCTCCTACACAGTAGGACTAACAGCACCTCCCTTGGGTATACCACACTAAAAACAGCAGTATGTATGAACCTCACCTAAGAAATGATATCTTGGTATCCAGCAAATGTTGACTTTTTTTTTCTTAATTTTCAATAAATATCCATACATTGTTGGTCTACATAGGACTCTCCCCTTTCCTCTTTGCATACATATGGCTTTTTCTCATGTTTTCTCAGCAGGTTGGGGTCAGTTCAGGAACTTGAGATAGATTCTATTTTAATATTTATACCATTATAGAACATTATTGCACATGAGAACTCTTTCTGCAAGCTTCAAAGAGTCTACTGGTTAGCCTCGGTTCAGAGATGTGCTTGGGATTTAGACTCTCTTTGCTAGATGTTTTGTAAAAACACAAGAGCAAAGACCTAACCCTGGGACCCTGACATGACCTTTGAATCACACAAGTGGATTTTCAAACCCAGTAATGTGTGTAGTCTTTCCTCTTGAGTGGGATTGGACAATTCTCAGCGTCTCCTGTCTTCTTTCCACTTGTCCATCCTCTCATCATTGATGCCTCTATCACATGAGTAGGATCTTTAAGCTTGTAAGAGGAAGGTAACGGGACTGTTAGACCCGGGGGGGGGGGATCACAGGCATGGTCGACATGTGCTTAGAAAAAATATTTAATATCCCATCGGGCTAAGGTACTGTGTACTGCACGGGGAGGGATAGGTGCAACCCCTCTGACTGTGGCACCCTCTTATTAAAGAAGGGACAGGAGCTGAGGAGAGAGTGGAGGGAGACTGAGAACGCGCGGTGACTGTAGAAACACCGGGGGTTTCAAGAAGCAAAAATTCACAAAATGATTTGTGGATTTTGAGGACTTGGAGGTTTCACTTTTCACTTAACTAAACAAATTATTCTGTAGGCCACAGTGAGTGCAAAGATCCCCAGAAGATAGAGTCCACTTCAACATAAGGGAAGGACTGAGTATTAATTTTTGGCACTGAGGATTGCTTGAATCCAGAACTTTCTACACTCTAGGCAAAGTCACCTACCCTTGAGCTGTATCTGCATCCCCCTTTTAACCTTTTGAGTCATGGTCTAGTTACTAAATTACCCAGAATGACCTTGGAATCACTCTGCAGTCCAGGTAAGCCTTGGATCCATGTGCAGGCCCCTGAATAGCTGGGATTGCAAACCTCGACCACCAAGCTTGGCTATGCCAATATTTCTAACTAACCGAGAGTGCAGCTCAATCTGTATGTCTTTTGTTTGTGCATGCATTCACACTGGCTAGATGACCCATGCCACCAAACAGCTTTTATGAGTAGGAGGCTTGAGACCCCTGTTTCTCAGTGGGCACCACTGACAGATGGAGTAGGATCCACTTCACTAAATAACTCTCAGCTAAGAATTACAGATCTACCCTGTGAGAAATTCAGTACTTCCAGTAGTCACTGATAACTCAGGGTATCATCCCCTAGTCATTGTAACGGACCAGTAACCCCCCCCCCAATACACACACATTTCCTAGTTCCTAGGGATGTATATTCATCTGACGTATATACTTACAGACCTAAAATCTAGAAGAACCTCTTAAGATTCTAAGATGAGCGTTTGGGACACTCAGCTCTAAATGTTTCAGGTTTCTCAGAGTAGGTATCTTGGTCCAGGGTTTAGAAAAGAGAAGACATTCTTCTGCTAATGCCAGCAAGAACGCTGTTATTATTTTCCAAAAACCAAATGGTGCTCCACTGGGAGTTTCCACAATAAACACACATTAATGGAGCTGGAAAATGTCCTTGGAAGAAATTACTAGCCCGTGCTCTTCCAGTCTTAGCTTCTTTGGTCCTGAAACACTCTTAGAACACAGGTACTGTTTGTATCCCCAGATATAAAGCAGATGCACGCACAGAAAGGTCCCAGGGCCAGGCAGACTCTTCTAGGAGGTTTGCAGAAAGGGGCAGCCTAGCCTCCAGGCTCCAAGTTCTCCAACTGTTCACCATCTACCTCTGTATGTGTGTACATGCGAGATGTGTGGAGCATGCACATGTATGTGTTTACACATGCATGCCCATGTGTGTGTGGTGGCCAGAGAAGGCTGTGGTAAGTGTCTTGTTCTATCACTATCCGCCTCATTCTTCTGAAATGGGATCTCTCCCTGAACCCAGAGCTAGCAACAATCCCCTCTGGTCTCAGCCCTACACACAGCACTGAGGTTATAGGTGTGTGCATGACCACGCCCAGCTTCTTATGTGGGGGCTAGGATCCGAGCTCAGCAAGCACAGCAAGCCACTAAGACATGTCTCCTTCAGCCAGAGAAAATTATTCCTATCTTGACACTGTATCACAGCATAAAGGGATGATAGGTTTTCTTTGAATTTATGTCCATGGACCAGAAAAAAAGACAAAGAAGCTCAAGGAAGAGTGGTTTAACTAAATGAGAACTTAAGATTTTTTTATTCATAATAAATAGATTATTAAGAATAATAGATTATATAGCTATAACCTAAATAAAGTACCTATTCTTCCCCCAAGTTGCTTTTAATCAGATTGTCTTATTATAGGAACAGAAAATTAATAGGATATGAGAGCTTCCATATACTGTGTCTCCCCACACTCCTGGGGCTTCAGTGTACCCTTCTTCATGCCTGCATCAGCAGTCTGAGTCCTCCGTACATATACGTATGTCTGTCTGTATGTATTTATGTATACATGTATGTGTGTATTTTTAAGTGTAGTCAAACATTTCATATATACATTGTATGTATTTATATGTGTATGAAGTCATTGAACAAAAGTACCTTAGTGTTCTCTCAATCAATGATCTATTTCAACTGATTAATATTTAACTAGACTATAACAGATTTAATTATACTCTTGTTTTATTGTGTTAGTATAGCAAGAAAACTCTCCTGTCTAAATATAGCTGAAAGCCCTGTTCAAGGAAGCATATGAATCATGCAGTTATTGGGTTTGAAAACAAGTCACAAATTCCTGTGGTTTGTTAAAATGTCGAACACAGACAAATGTAGAAATGGCAAAGTCATCATTGCTCTTAGCACAGTGAAGGACCAAGCATATCCGTTCGTTTCTGGGCTTCCATGCTTTGTATGCAGGCATGCACGTGCAAGCACATGCACACTCTAAATATTTATTATTCTCACGTAATGATCATAAAATCTTTCCTGATCAATATATATATATATATAACTATCACATAAATATTTATAGCTACAATAAATTTCTGTGATTTGGCCTTTCCTCTCCTTCTCTTTTTAATATTTTTTTAAACTTTTTAATTTGTGTGTCTGTGTATGTATGTGCTTGTGTGTATATAAGAAAGAGATGTTTTGCCGGGCAGTGGTGGCGTACGCCTTTAATCCCAGCACTTGGGAAGCAGAGGCAGGCGGATTTCTGAGTTCGAGGCCAGCCTGGTCTACAGAGTGAGTTCCAGGACAGCCAGGGCTACACAGAGAAACCCTGTCTCGGAAAAAAAAAGAAAAAAGAAAAAAGAAAAAAAAACCGGAGGAGATGTTTTTCTGGGTGTGCATGTGTATATGTGTGTGTGTAGATCTGTCTCTGTTTCTGAGACAGTGTGTCTTACTGAACCTGGAGCTCACCAGTCGAGTAGAAGTAGCTGTCAATCAGTTCCGATCCTCCTAATATCCCCATCACTCAACCTGTCTGTTTGACATGGGTGCTGGGGACTCAAACACAGACCCTTGTTCTTGTGAAGCAAGCACTTACCAACTGACCCATCTTAATTTTTAACCCCACCAACCTTATTTTTATTTAGTCACTCAATTTTTTCCCTCTCTTGAGGCTTTTTTTTAGCCCTGGCTCCTTGAGTATCCTCAAAAAACCATGAACTAGTTTTTACCATTTTCAAATAACCTCAACTATTTGATTTAAATATGTTTATTGTAAAGGCTTTCATATATGCTAAAAAAAAATTTGAGATGCATGCTTATCTTGGATTGAGACAAATGTAGTGAGAAATAGCACAAATAGTGGGTCATTACATGTTAATTTGCATGCACTAGTCATTAATGAAGAGAACTCCAAAGTAAAGGTGTTCTTTTTTTTTTTTTTAACTCATTAGCGCTTGCTTATGAGAAAAGTTCTTCTAAGTCTTTACTTTCTCAAGATTCTTAGCATCAAAGCCCTTTATTCCCTTTCTAAAAATAAGAAAATCAATTAATTTTTAAGCTTGTTTTAAACAAAGGTAGAATTCCTCGTCTACCCGTGACAGTTGTTGGCAGCTACCTTTTAATATAATGGATTATATGTATTTTAAGTTGCCTGATGCAAATCACTGCTTCTGACTCTTTTGAGCTTTCCCCACCTAACCAAGTCTCTGTAAGTACAAGAAAGTCTGCCCCTCTCCGAGCCATTGTTCTCACTGGATGAGGCGGATTGTTTTCATACAATCGCTTGGGCCCTGTGGCCTAACAGTTTTCACCAACTAGAAAAGAAAATGACTTCATGGCTTAAGTATGAACTTAAAAATACCCATGCTGTAGAAAATGGGACTGGAGATGTCTCTGGCTTGCTTAACTCTCCTTCTTTCCTTCTTCCCCAAGTTAAGTACAATGATTACTTTGTCCTCTGTTGTTTCTGTGACCTCAGCATCTATCCTGTTCCCCTCCAGAGCATCACTGCCTTGAGACTAGGTCATCCATGTGCCCATACCACGTTAGCACATACCTGTCCCAGTTCCCCTCAGAATGCTTATGATCCAGTTAAGTCTTACACTTCTCCTTTTTAAAACTCCTTGAGCTTTGTACAAGTTATGTTTCGAACTGTGCAAACAAAATGTAGAAAAATGCCTCCTTCGTTCTCCCACCATCCTCGGCCCTCTTGGAGAGAGGTTTTGGTCTGGAAGCTCTTGCCATTGAGGAGATCCCCCCACATGCATTTCCTTGAACCTGAAACATTCATTTATCCTCTGCATTCTCAGTCATGATAGAAAAGCATATTGTTTTAAATGTGTTTCTCTTAAACACATGAACAGGTTTTTATCATCAGAGTTAGTAGTGTTGAGCATGGAAAGAAAACTCCTTCAGCATACAAACTAAACCTCACGTCCCAGTTGCTGGTGTCATGGGTGAAGGTTCCCTGCTGCAGGAGCCTCAGTATGAAGTCCCTGCTTGGATGGTGGCATTTGTCTTTTCCCCTGGTGCCCCTGCAGACAGACAGCAGCCAGTGGTTTGTTGGTGACCTTGGCATTACCCATCCACCCACTGGGCAGTGAATTCATTTCGTTACTGTGGATTTCACTTCTGTTTTGCTTAAGATAAGTGGTCTCCACCTGCAAGTGGGTTTGCAGCCTCTCACACACTCAGAAACTGCAACCGCTCTGTCTTTGTGACATGGCATTCTTGTTCTTCACTGGGTCCATAACTTCTGACTAACCCTGAAATCCTCCGTTAATAATCTCTTCACCCCAGAGTCTTGTTCTGAACCACAAGAAACTAGAATGTGGCTTGTCTGTTTTGAGTTTTGGAATAACACCTTTATAAGACTCCAAAAGCTTATGTTCTCTACCCTCTGGCTAGAAGTTTCAAGACTTTAAAGACCCTCAGGGTGGTGGTGGCACATGCCTTTAATCCCAGCATTCAGAAGGCAGAAGCAAGTGGATCTCTGAAAGTTCAAGGCCAGCTTCATCTACAAAGCAAGTTCTAGGATAGCCAGAGATACAGAGAGAAACCCTGTCTTTAAAATTAATTGATTAATTAATAATTAGAAAATCATGAGCTCTGTAACCACATTAGTAAATTAATCAAATCACAGTAAAAGAGTTTTGAAAAAAATAACCTGGAACTTGAAAAAACCAAACAACAAAATAAAACAAAGAAGGGTTTGAAGACCCCCAAAGCAAGCTCTCTAACGTTTTGCAAATGTACATGGCCTTTCATCAGGGCCTTTAGGGTCTCATACTCCTGATTCCAGATTTTCTCCATCTCCCTCTGCTGCCATCAGGAAGGTTTCTGGACAGCAAGCCCATCAAAGAGGCAGACTAAGCCTGTTCCGCAGGGAGCACTTAGGCAGGTACTAGAAGGGAGTCTTTAGCAAAGGGAAGCTTTAGCCAGTGTCCTTTTCTGAAGAGAGAGATGGGACAACTAACTGCCCCACCCCTTGTCCTTCAGAGATTATTTGTCATTCAGTGGGTGCCAATCCACTTAACAGATTCAATTTAAAAAGAAAAAAAAAAAAAAGAAATGCTGTATTCTCAGTTCTGAACTCTCCTCACTGGAAAATGAGTCTAGCCTTAAAGCTCTTGCTCACACTCATGGTATGTAAATTCACCTGTTAACAAAGGTCACATCAATAGGAAGAAAAAAGGTTGATCAAAACGGGCGTGTTTGATCATTTAAATGGTATCGACCAGGTCATTTAAATTACATATTGATCCTGCTACTTCTCCCTTTCTTTTTTGGAGGGTCTCCTTTTGTAGCCCAGATAGGCTTCCAACTCACTGACTGTGCTGTAGCTCAAGCTAACTTTCAACTTAGGATCGTCCTGTTCTGCTTCAGCCTCCCTAGTGTTTGGATTGTAGGCACGACCCAAGATGCTGGACCTGCTCCTGCTGCTTTAGGCAAATGGCCTGCCAGTAGTTAGGGATGGGTTTGTTTTTATTCATATATAGGAATGAGTAACCACAAGGAGCAGCCCCTGGATGTTTTCAGTGGAAAGAAAGCTGTCATCTTATAGAAATGTACTGGAGTTAGTAAGTTGGAAATCATAGGGCAGTGAGTGTCCCTCTTCTGTCTGCTGCCATCCAGCCTTCACTGTAGAGGTGACACCAACCTTTCCCTACACATATTTGCACACACACACACACACACACACGCACACATGCATGCCTTCCTGCACACACACACACCTCTTTACACGAACACACATACACCTCACTCTCTGCACACACCCAATATAGGTATGCAATATACACGCAAGTCTTTTTACCTAAACGCACATGGTATATCCACCCATTCCCCCTCCTGCATGCATGCACACACGTGCACACACACACAGAGGCATGCATGAAAACACTGATTACGTGGTCCCTTCAACACAGAAAGCACCACACATGGAACCCTGCCACGGCTACCTCAGCATCCGCTCTCCCCTTCAATGTTCTCCAATTCCTAGGCTGTACCTGTCTTTCTTTCATCCCGTGTTAAATGCTGTTCCACCTGCCAGGGCTGCAGAGCGGCTCCCTCCTCCTTCTCCAAAGTATTTTGAGTGCATTCCTTCATGTCACCTAAATTTCCTCATAATATTTTATCTCAGTTCTCAGTATTACTTAGAGAGTAAATGCGCTCCGTGTATTAGCTGACGGAGTTCAGGCAAGTCAGTGAATTTCCCTGTGCTTAGTTTACTCATATGGGAGCATCACAGACTCCATCAGACTAGTGTGGAGAGAAGTCAGTCAGTATGGGGAGTAACTGCAGTCTCAGATAGCAATCCTGGCACTCCCGAGTGATCACTGAGGTGCAGAGATGGGTGAGTGGGGAAGGGAAAATGTAGACATGTCAGTATGGTGGTGTTTATTTGTAGGCAGGCATCTGCTTGGCTTTTGTAGCATACTCAGGGGCACAGTACGTAACCTGCATGTGTTACCATCTTGCTATGATACTGAATGTTAATAAATTTGAAGAGTAATTGAGGCTGAATTTTCTGTGGGTTTATTTACCAGATCAAAGACTGACTTTGACATCCAGCATTTATTTTATCTGCCAAATGTAAACTTACAGGTTTAGTCTGTTGCCAAGAAAGAGAAATCATCTAAATTACATGGATTCTATCCAACTGCTCTTTCTTTTAAGGGGATAGCAGGGACGACTCTTGGTTTTCATCTTTCTTCAGCAAATCCAACGGATTGGAGCAGTTAGGATAAGACTCTAGTAATTAATACAAGCTCATAGGGCAATGATGTATTCCGGAGAAATGACATTACCCAGACTATACTGCTTACCTTTATTGAATGTCATTGATAAATAATTCAATTGATTTTCACACTTTTTACGTTCTGATATGATATACACCTTTTGTCATGTCACTAGATTGGAATTCTTTGACAATACATTAACATGCCAAAAATAATATTGCACATAAGAATAATGTGGAAATAAATTACAGGTAGGGCTGTATCCCTAAGGAGATTTCCATTCGTGTCTCAGGACAGAAGACTTACGACCCGGCTTGCACACGGCTGCTCCATCCCAGGGTGTTTGAGGCTCTTAGTTCAAGCCAATAAATCACTCATTTTGTGCTTACTGCATAACCAGTTAGTTCCCTGTCGGCTTTCCAGATGATATAGTTATGCGCAGGAATCTGTATACATGATTCTTGCTTTCAAAAGAAAAGAATGCAAAGACTTTTCTTGCAAATAAATCTTTAAAAGGAAGAGTTTGCGGCATATGGCAATGCTACTTTCTTAGAACCTGGCTGGAACTGTCTTCAAATTATCTGCACCTTTTTTTTTTTTTTTTTTTTTCTGGATGGTAGCAGCTCATACCTTTAATCCCAGCACTCCGGAGACAGAAGCAGGCAGATCTCTGAGTTCAGGACCAGCTAGGTCTACAGAGTGAACTCCAGGACAGCCAAGTCTACACAGAGAAACTATCTGGAGGGGTGGGGGGATTGTGAGAGAGGGATAACTACATCTTTTATTTTTTAAATACTAAAAAAGTACATTACTTTTATGTATCTATTTAAGTTATTTATTTTTTGAGACAGAGTTTTGTTTTTTGTTTTTGGGGTTTTTTTTTTGTTGTTGTTTTTTCGAGACAGGGTTTCTCTGTGTAGCCCTGGCTGTCCTGGAACTCACTCTGTAGACCAGGGTGGACTGGAACTCAGAAATCCACCTGCCTCTGCCTCCCAAGTGCTGGGATTAAAGGCGTGTGCCACCACTGCCCGGCGAGACTGTCTTGGATCTTACTCTGTAGACCAGGCTGGCCTTGAACTCACAGAGATCAGCCTGCCCATTTCCCTAGTGCTAGAATTAAAGGCATGTGCCTTTAATTACACATCCATCCTATTTCATTTTTAATTCTATATAAGTATGTGTCTATATGTGTATGTGTATCTTCAGTGCTTGGGAACTCTACAGATGGTTGTAAGCCCCCTGATGTGGGTGCTGAAAACTGAACTTAGGTCTCCTGCAAGGGCAGCTCATGCTTTTAAGGCCTGAGTCATTTCTCCAGACCCAGCTTTACTTTTAAAATGGGTTAGTCCAGAGGGATTTTTTTTGTCCTTAAAAAGAGATAGATTTAACCTTTGGAAATTAAGTAATTCCTAGCTAGATCTGATTGGTGATAAATGAGACTAATCACGTTGAGTGATAATTGAGGTGGCACATTGTCTTGGCCTGGAGTGTGATTCTTTCTAAGATTAGTTTTCTATTACATGTATGTATGTATGTGCCTGCTTCTTTGTGTACCACATGCATGCAGGATCCCTCAGAAACCAGAAAGGGGCATCAGATCCCACTAGAGTTATAGGTGGTTGTGAGCCACTGTGTGGGTGCTGGGAAATGAACCCCGGATCTCTGAAAGAGATGCTCTTGACCTCTACGACATCTCTCCAACTCTATCGCTATTATGATTCTTAGCTTGCTTTAGGAGCGGTTTTAGAAGACCTAGATGCAATGGGTCCCAAATGATGCAGTGGAAATCCTGTACTATGCCTGTATGCCTGTAGCCTCACAGAACTGCTGTTGAAATGAATCAATGAGTTCGAAGGCCTACAAACAAGCACACATGTTCATGAGTTCATTGATGCTTTCAAAGGCCCATGGCATGTGTGGTGTTGTGTCTCTCTCCTTTTCTGGCATTTACTTAAGTCATTTGTGTTGACATTGCTTTGTACTTCTGAGTTTCCCTATCAAGAATCTCAGTATAGCACCACAATTATGTAGCCCAGACTGGCCACAAATGCCCAGTAACCCTGCCTTGGCCTCCTGAGTGCTGAGAGTGTAAATGTGAACTACCCACCCTCCTCAACAAATAAGCATTATGGTGTTTACTTATTTATTTGCTTATTTATTTCTTTAAACTTTCATTCTTCAGTGCTGGGGATCAAACCCTGGGG
>CM052709.1:68088548-68125561 GCA_028551405.1 Uromys caudimaculatus | reverse complement strand
AAACCTTCACATGCTGTCTACCATCACTTCTGGGAGCTGGTCTAAAGATCTCTTTGGATGAATAAGTATTTTGTAGCTCTGGGGGTGATTTTAGGTTGTCAAATTTGCAAAAGTTTGCTCTTCCTTGGTGATGATTTCAGTTTGTTCCGATCTCTCCCTGGCCTCTTTCTCTTCCTTATTGCTCCTCTTCCTTATCTTTTTATTCTTCCTTGTTCCCTTCCTCCTTCCTTCTCTCCCTCCATCCCTCCTCCCCTTCCTTCCTCTTTTAGAGGGAAAACCCAGGTGCTCCTTTTGAAAGGCACCTCCCTTGTGGGAACACTAGGAGCCATGTGCCCTGTTTATTGTTGCGTTTTCATCCCGGTTGCTCTGCTTTGTTATGGGTAATATTAAGTGAGAATTTAATATTTAATATTCCCCATATCTCCCTTGATATGGGGAATATTAAATGAGAGTGAACAAATCTGTGGCTTGCAATTCCCTGTTTGTGATTTATTATTTACATCTGGAAGTGATCTTCTGACCTAGCTGATAATCCTTTCCCACAAAAGATAATCGTAAGTCATCAGCTTAAGTCAGATGTACTTGAAAGGGACAAAGAATTCACCTATAAGCACTTCTGGCATCTGGCCCTTTCCCATGAATTCAATCTGATGTCAAGAAAGCTGGGTTGCTAGGGGCAGCACTTGCTGGACCTCAGGGTCTCGGGATAGGACCCACCCCTCTTGCGAGCTTGTAAGGAGCATCTAGAGACCAGCTCAGCTCTTCATGCTTTGCAAGAAGGGATTTGATTGCAGACCATCTTGCAGCTCCTGGGGATGTGGTTCAGTTGAGAGCTCACAGGTAAATTCCAGGTAGGCTGCAATTTAGATTGAATTCTTAGGACAATGACTACTGATGAGTTCTTAATGCATAAATTTGTCTGTGCATGAGCATATACACAACACACACACACACTCTCAGTAAGATGGTAGTTCGGTACTAGCAATATCTGTGTTATAGCAAGATCATCAGTACCGTCCCAGATGTTTGGGATGCTGGTCTTTGCAATGACCCCCTTGTTCTGCTCTGTGTCAAACTGAAAACAGACAGTGCAGCTTCTCCATAAATTTCACTTGGTCTAGACCAGGTCTCTTCGGGGAACTCCTGGAGAGGCTTTATTTTGTTCATCTCATCAGACATAAAGCAAGGCTGGAATAGTCCAATACATATAACATTAAATGCTGGCAGATAGTTATATAAAATCTTTAATCCGCTAACATGTAATACCAAAACCAGATGTTTAGCATGATCGTATCTGCTTAACATAGATCACTTTTTAAAACATCATGGAGACCCAGAACTTTAAAATTCTCTTTCAAAAAAATTCACAGCACACATAATGTTTGAAGGTCACAAAGGTGACAGTGATCCAAAAACCTCTATGGAGGAAGAGACTGCTATTACCAGATTTTTTGGGGGGTGGAAGCTTGGGGGGGAATTGAGTTCTTTTAAACCTTTTAAAGCTAGCCCTACCTCTCCACTCCCCTCTCCCACTGCTGCCCCAAATCCTCAAGCCCCATCAACATAACAAAAAGAAAGAAGCTCAGCCAGCAGTTATGACTCCAGTCATTTCAGAGGCATAAATCATGGCTGCTGACAACTCTGGCCATAAAGTCGTTTGGGTGACAATGACTAGCTATGCTGCCTGAGTTAATCAAATAATTATTTAACACGTGTTTCTCTTGCTCTGGCCCCAGCTTTACAACATATTTCATCCCTTCCCAGTCTCCCTTGCAGCCTTTAGTTTTAAATAAACAGAGAAACTAAGAAAATGAGGGCTAACTACAAAGGTAGGAACAGAAGTGCTATGCCCCCCTTGGTTCCTGTGCCAGTCACCTGCTTAGTAAACACACACCTTCAGCGCCCACCCTACCCTACTGAGATTTTTGACAACTACTGTTTTAGCTTCTGCAGGTGGAGCTAGCTTCCTGGAGAAGATTTTTTCTCTCTCTCTCTCCAGATAATTGATACTTCCAGGTCTTATGTCATATTTTTTCCCCAACTGTTACTTCCACCGCTTAGCCCGTCTGCGTCGCCTGGAAAGGTGAATAGAAAGGTGAATAGAAAGAATCCCCCCTCCGTCTGAAAGTCTGAAGTCCCCTTTACTAGATAGACATCGACTCTTCAGATGTGAGAGTAAACTGTGATCTGCTCCCTCCCTAGTGACAACAACTTCATAGTCTCGGCCTCTCAGCTCTTAGAATGTGTTCAGTAAAGTCATCCTCAGGATTGCTAATGTGATCATTAGGAAAAGGTTGGAAACACCGGCTAGCTCTGTGGCTGCACCAGCACATGTATCTCCTAGCAAGGGAATGCAGCTAGCCATTAAATGGGGGTGGGGGAGAGTGGGGTGGGACTGAGGAGCGAGCAGCTGCCCTGATCTGTTGCTGTCACCAGAGGTTCTCTAATGAGCAACTAGTCTGAATGTACTGTAAATATCAAGGGGGGGCGAAGACAATAGAAACTCATCGGAAAGCCCCATGCTCTGTGAAATGTCATGGGGGATCAAGGTCACTGTTAGTGGCTCCTGATTGGCATGTCCTGGCTGTAACAAATGTACCCACCCTCATTAAGGATGGAAAGTTTTGATGGTAGCTTATTTAAGTCTTTCAAAAGTCTTGCCAGATATTGTCAGTGATTTTATATTCAAATTAAAGGTAGACATTCGTTTAACAATTTAGTGTTTTCAGTCTTTAGTTCATCCTAAAGTTTTTGGCTTTCTTCATATTTCTTTCTTTTTTTTTGTTTGGTTTTTCGAGACAGGGTTTCTCTGTGTAGCCCTGGCTGTCCTGGATCTCACTCTGTAGACCAGGCTGGCCTCGAACTCAGAAATCTGCCTGTCTCTGCCTCCCAAGTGCTGGGATTAAAGGCCTGGCTTCATATTTCTTTATATTACTTAATTAGTAACTTTTTTGCAGTAGTGATCTAAGATGTTGGCCGTGTGAGGAAACGGTGTCTGCCACTGAGTATATCCGGAATCCTATGGTGTGTGTGTGTGTGTGTGTGTGTGTGTGTGTGTGTGTGTGTGTGTGTGTGTGTGTGTGTGTGTGTGCGCGCGCGCGTGCGCACGTGTTTAATGCAAATAAACATTTGACTGCAGGTATATATTCCTGCCTCAGCTTGCCTGGTGCCTGCAGAGACCAGAAGGTGGATTCCCTGGAGCTGGGTTTGGGATGGTTTGTGAGCCTGTGTGGGCCCTGGGAGCTGAACCCAAGTTTCCTAGCTGCAAATAACTCTTCCTGCTGAGGCTTTTCTTCAGCGCCAGCTTTGATTTTTTTTTTTTTTCCCTTTACAATGTGGCTTATTAAAATTTCAGCCTTTGAATAACACACACTTCAGTATATTAGGCAAACCGATGCTTCCATCTTTTTCTTGACCTTGAATTTTTTATAGAGCCATCCATTCAAGTTCTGTTCATTTACGAAATCAGTTGAGGAAAATCAAGTTATTTTCTTAATCTCAGAGTTTACCACAGAAAGCTATAGGGTTCTCATGTAAATTTTAGAAGGAACGCCATCATAAAAGGGGAGAAATACATTTGAAAAGTTTGTACGATTTAGGATGCTAGCCTGATAGGTTGTTTTTCTTTTTCCCTCCAGTGGTAGTCAAATATGTGATTTGTGGTTATATATATATGTGTGTGTGTGTATGTATATATATATATATATATATATAATTATATATAAATATATAATTTATATATATATAATTATATATAAATATATAATTTATATATATATAATTATATATAAATATATAATTTATATATATAAATTTCAGTGTCCTAATTGGGAAAATGAGGGTAAGATTAGAGTAGGAGTAAGGGATCTTTATTTAGCAAAATGCATTGTTTCAAAATAACAAAGAAAAAAACTGCCTCACTGTGATTCCAGGTTGCTTCTGTTTTAAAATTGGTACCACTTTATCAAGTTGAAACAGTTTATCCATTTGTTTCTACTCCCACCCTAAACGTGCATGGAAGATGGCTCAGTTGTTAAACTGCTTGCCCCTAAAATATGAGTTTAATTCTCAACACCCAGGCACAAAGCCAGGCAAGGACCCGTTATCTCATAAGGTAGTGTGAGAAAGGCTGGTGTGAGAAAGGGTTTCTTTATAAGGTAGCTAGGCTGGCCAGGATTCAGTTCCTGAGTGATCTTCTTTTCACCATATAGCCAATGCCATAGACTGTGAAGTTGAACTTCCCCACCAGTGAGGCATATAAGATAGGAGAGCAATAGTCTGGTTTGGTTTTGGGTTGTGGTACGTTCTTTCTGCAAAAAAAGAATTTCTTCAAAAAAAACAAAAACAAAACAAAACAAAACAAAAAAGCCGGGCAGTGGTGGCGCATGCCTTTAATCCCAGCACTTGGGAGGCAGAGGCAGGCAGATTTCTGAGTTCGAGGCCAGCCTGGTCTACAGAGTGAGTTCCAGGACAGCCAGGGCTACACAGAGAAACCCTGTCTCGAAAAACAAACAAACAAACAAACAAAAAAAAAGAATTTCTTGCCCAGCTTCTTCTTTGTGTAACACTGAAATTCTTATTCTGTTTGTAACACCAAGGCTTACTGGCCGGCTTATCCTGATGTATGAACTTCAGGTACCAGTGTGAGAGATACCTACTGAAAAAAACTAAGGTATGGTAGATCTCTCCCAAGGAACCAGTATCCTAGCTTGGCCTCTGATCTCCTTGAACACACTCATGGAGTTTGTTACAGACTCAGGATAGCTTCTTCTTCAGAGAAAATGGAACGGTCATATAAACTTCAGGAAGTTCTTTTAAAAAACCTGACCATCAAGACAGGATGCAGTAACTTAGCCGCAGTAGAATTTTTCCTTGTGCCCCTCTTTCCAGTGTTCAATAACTTTCATGGAGTTAATTTAAAATGAGCAGCCTTATTTGACTTTGCTCCTTGAGGATTTACTGCACCTTGTCTGAAGACCATCCACAGCTGACATTTTGGAATTACTCACCTATTTATGGGATTATGCTGCCTTCTGTTCACGAAAGAGCAAGCAAGGCAATTTTCAGCACACTTTCTGTCATTTCCTCCTCTTGCCTGTTTTTCTGAAAGCCAACTCTAAAGAGAGAATGAATATAAGGAGATGGAGAGCCCAAATGGGTCTGGGCTTGTAGGAAGAGAAGGAACTCACTATTGCTGGAAAGAAGGAACCCACGTGAACCCTCAACCAGTCACTTATCCAGTTAAAACCTTTGTTAAATAAAAATGACCAATTTATTTTGCAGCTAAGTAAGTTGTACTTACTATGAGCTTAATTCAATTATTGTTGTAATCTCAGTTTTTTTTTTTTTTTAAATAAGGATAGACTAAAATTATAATGGATAGAAATTGTATTCGGTTTTATTTAAGAAAATCTAATATTGAGAAAAAATCAGTATGGCTTATCCCTATTTTTGTCCCATTCAGGAGACAATACATATTTGCAACAAGTAACTGAGCAAGCTGCTTAACCATACCCCATACTACTTCATTCCTTTGGGGTTTGTTTTACCCAATCTCCATCACTTCTGTAAATGAGAATCAGAATGTGGACTTGTTACATTGTTTGTTCAAGCTTACGCATCTGATAAATTGACACTTGAACTGTGCTTTGGCACTGTGACTTGGACCCAGGGAGGACAAGAAGCCTTCCACTTACTGCCCTCTGTCTGCCCTCTGTACCTTGACACTGAGGTAAGTCTTTGTTTTGAATCCGTCCTCCTGAGTCACCTTGGATTCCAGGAATCCAGTGTTTTCTGCTGTAGGCAGTTATCAGTGAGGGTGGGCCCTCCCTAACACAGGAGTACCTCCTTCCGCCCACCTTGTGATTGTAAGACTGCAAGGACTTCTTTGGACCATTTTACCAATCCAGTATTGAGGATGTGATCAACCTGAGGACTCCTTGGGCAGGACTTGTTCCTGCCCACTCTGGCCCCACCTCTCTATTCTTCTCTTGAAGTTCCTGTCCATATCTGCAAAATGGTCTTGGAAGGAATGTCCCTGGGTCATTCCCTTTTCTCTTCCTCTTCCTTTTTGGTAACGTTGATTAAGTCTCTTTCTGTTTTTTACCATCCCTGGTCTCTACCTGCTATTGAGGCGAGGAAGCCAAACTTGTCAAGGCAAAGGAGATAGAATCATTATATAAAGGATCATTTCTTTTGTCCATGACATCCTTTATTACCTTCCTGCTGTTGTTGATTATAAAACATCGCTGCTCCAAATATCCTCAACTTTTTAGCAAACTTGCTTAAAGTCTGGAACCTTTGTGTCTCTACCACCTCCTGAGAGCCTTTGAAAACCATGTGCCAAGGATCCTGTACCAAACTAGAGCTTTCAAAACTGTGTATCTCATAGATTGCCCAAATATTGTTGTAGGAAAAATATTTTCTATGAATAGTATAAACTTCCTATATTCCCCAGAGTGCACTAGACAACCCCCAAACTGTTAATGTATTTAGTGACCTTTTAAAGCTATTTGGTTTTACCTTCCTGACCTTATTGTCTAAGAGTCAGAAATGTGTAGAAAGAAAGAAGGGTTGGGGCTCCAGGAGCAGAGTGTTAAAAGGCAGCAGTGATAGCCACAGAGTTGATACCACGGGGTGTCGATTTGAAACTGCACTAATTCGGTCAGTTTGTTTAGGTTTGGGTTTTGAGATGAGGCCTCACTTTTGTGCAGCTTGCTGTTCAACTTCAGGGCCCAGAGGCTCCCTGAAACTCTGCTGTCAAGTTCTAGGGCTGGAGACTTCACCCTGGTACCCGGTACTCTTTGAGTATGACCTTCAGCAGGTTATTATTTATGTGCAGAATAATGTAAGCATTGTCACACATCATTTGTTCATGCATTGCAAAAATGCCGCATCTCTGGCACACCCCTTCCCAAACTGCAAAGCCTTGTCCTCTAATTTAAAAAAAAAAAAAAAGTGTTTTTGAAATTATTTGCTATACACTATGTTTTGACTTTTTCATTAAGAGATGAGTCTGGAGCTGAAGTGATTGCTCAGTGCACTTGAGGCAGGGCATGAGGATCTAGTTCAAGTTCCAGCACCCACGTAAAAAGCTTAATATGGCTGTCCTCTGTCTACCAGTACACTCCAGTACTATGGAGACCATGGGTGACAGGATCTCTGGGGTTTCCTGTCTGCCAGCTTAGCTGCAAGTTCCGTGAGAGATCCTGTCTCAAAAGAATAAAGCAGACAGTGATAGAGCAGTGCACGTGAAGTCCGCCCCCGTCACACAGACACCAGTACACACATACAAATCACACACACACACACACACACACACACACACACACACTCACTCACATTGAGAGATGAATCTGTTTATAGTCGGGCAGTTCTCAGAATGGGGTACCTGCCGTAGCAGGGTTTTTATTAGCCCCAGAAGTTTAAAGAAATTAACATTCTTGGGCCCCATCAGACAATAATAAGCATGGAGCCTGGGGTTTGACTTAACAGCCGCCCATGTCATTTGGGGAAGGCAGATTAGAAACACTACACTGATGAAGTTAGAATTTACTGAGCTTTAGCATCTTAAGAACTTAGCCTAGGGTTGTCTTCCATTTCAGCTCTTCCTTGGTCCTCTAATGTCACAAAGTAAAGTTTAGAAACCCCATAGCATTAATCCAAGACTATAACTCGTAATATCTTGCCAAGCTCTTAGGTCCTTCTCTGCCTGTCTAAGTTGGGGTTGGAATGAGCCTGTCTCCACAGGCACAAGGCAGAGAAAGCATTTGTCCCTGGAAGTCACTAATTGTGATTCAAGAAATGAACCCAGGTCCTTGCCAGCCCCACTATTATTGCTTTAAAGATTTAGTTTGTTTTTAATTATGTGTGTGTTTCTGTGGGACATTCAAGTCTGGTGCCTACCTCAGCCAGAGAGATCAGTCCTCTGGAGATGGAGTTACCTACTGGGGTGAGCTACCCAACTTGTGTGATGGGACTTGAACTGTGGTCCAATGAAAGAACAATAGGCATTCTTCTCTGAATCACCGAGCTAACCTTCCTACTCCTCCTTCTGAGGCTCATTATCATCATTATCTGGTCTAGCCCAATCTGGCAGTAATTCCCTACTATCAAAGGTTGACCTTGAACTTCCGGAGTTGTATTGGGAGCTAAGGCGTGCACCTCTACACCCACTGCCTAATCTTTTATGATGTAGATGAACTATTCCAGTTCTGGGTAGTCAAGAAAAGATGTGAATTTTAAAGTAATCAGCACTGTAATTGCTGGATTTTGAAAGAGCTTAAAAGAAACTGATCAGAAAATAGAGTAGTAATGCTCCTCCCCCTCAACCAAGTCCACGCTACATTATTTAATCAAAGAAAGAAAAATCAATTTAAAGGTGGTGTATAACTGTAATCTGTGTTTCCAATAAGGTAAGCAGGTAGGAAGTTTTCTAGTTTGCAGTGACTGTTAGAAGGCTCTTCAGTCTGACAAAGAGGGCAGAGGCTGTAGATTCCGGTCCTTTCTTTCTAACAAGCTCCAGAAAGGAACCTTGGGCAAGGCATTTAATTTTAGACCTGCCCAATCGTTGGCTGACAGTGTAGAGCCCCCTGAGCCCAATCCAGACTGCCACCAGTTTTTATATGACCTGAAAGCTAGTAATGTTTTTATGGATGGCATTTGCAATTGATTTGGTAATAGAAAATGCTTTCCTTGAAGACCAATTAAGAGAAATGTTATATCTCCAATAAAGAATTCTGTTCTCCTCATTAGTAAATATCTAATACAAAAAAGTAATTAACCATTCCAATTAGTTCAAATCTTACCACTAACAATTTGTTTTCTATTTTGTTACATAGTATCTTTCCTCCTTTGGAGTTTGCCTATAAAGCTTAAGTTATTTACTATTTGGCTCTTTAGAAGGGTTTGCCGACTACAATGAAAGCTAATCTTTAAGGTCTTCTTAATGGTCCACTTTCGTGTATTAATAGAGCAATGTGATTTGAATGCTATGTATCTGGCAGCATTTGGCCATATTTAGTGTTTCTGAGGGGAGCAGAGTCTGGGAGTCCTGAACAAGAGCCTCTTTCCTGTATCAGCTGTCAGTCATCATCACCACGGAGCTTCAAGTGGATGGAGCAGCAGAAGATGGTAGCAACATTAGAACACATTGCTTAGAAGGGAAAGCTGACCATGTTTGTTTGTGCCCAGTTTTGCAATCTGTGCTGGGATGACGGTTATTATCGCCTAATCTCTCCAGCTTTTCCAAACATTACTGGGGCTTGCACATTTGTATGAAATCTTAAATACAGCAATCCTTTATCATACAGATTATTTTCCTTATCATTTATTCTTACATTATAATGGAAGTGAACAGTTAATTAGAGACGTGATTTTTATTGGAATGGTCAGTAAGTGGCTTTGATGTTTATACTCCAAAATTAACATTGTGTCTAGTACACAATGCAGAAAATGTGCACCTCTATCATATCCACAGAAAAGTGGACAGGCCTTTGGGCCTGGAGCCAAATACTCCTTAGGGACCAGTTTGCGTAAACGGCTCAAATTCTCCTCAGAGGATTCCCATTGGAATTTCTGTTCTGACCTTCTGGAGGCTCTATCTGAAATAACCAGTTTGTTACCTGGGAAGGTAACCTTTAACTGCTCCCCACCCCAACACCCACATCATTGCTAATTTGGACTGTAATTCAAATTAGGTTTTACATAGAGATTAGCTACCTGAAAGGCTGAGTTTAAGGAGATGGATCAGGTTCTTTGAGGTAGGTTCCAGGCGCCTTGACAAAGGTTCCTGGGTGCTGCTGGTATAGCCCCATAGTTTATAGTGCCCACTTCTGCAAGGGTGTGTGTTTGTGTTTGTGTGTGTGTGTGTGTGTGTGTGTGTGTGTGTGTGTGTGTTGAACGCTGGCTTGGAACTCAGAATCCCCTAGCCTTCAGCCTCCC
This sequence comes from Uromys caudimaculatus, assembly GCA_028551405.1. Taxonomy (NCBI): domain Eukaryota; kingdom Metazoa; phylum Chordata; class Mammalia; order Rodentia; family Muridae; genus Uromys; species Uromys caudimaculatus. Next base: position 68,115,619 of record CM052709.1, on the reverse strand, counting down.
TTGTGCTCTGTACAGGGTATTTTTTAAAGAATAGGTATAGCCAGCTCATTGCATCTATAATCAAAACAGAACAACAAAAACAACCTATTCAGAATTTATATTAGCTTTTGTTTGGTTTGAGACAGGGTCTCAATTGCGTAGGCCAGGCTACTAGAATTTATGGCTCTCTTTCTGTCTTATATTCCTGTGTCCTGAGATTTCAAGGTGCGGACCGCCAAGAAGCTCTATGTTATGCTACCTTTGGTGAAGAATCTTAAAGTTATGGTTGAGGATAAACTAAAAAGAGGCGTGTCTCCTTTTGCTCCTCCATATTCTCCTTTTCCTTCTTATCCTCCTCCATTTCCCTTTATTTCATGTTAGCATAAAGAAGTGATTACTAAGGCGAAGCTAAAGGGGTTGGATGGATGTTTGCTGCGCTGAGTTGATTTTTCCCTGACAGACAGAGTTCCTAGGTGACCCAGCCTGGCCATCTTTACTGGGACATACAGGACAAAGATGCTTCTTGAGAAAACATGTTGGATTTGCTTACGAAGTCATTTGCTTTCAAAAATACAGGGAAGCAGTTCTCAATCAACTCAGAAAGAAAGAAAAAAAAAAAAAGACGAGAAATAAGTGTATGTCACTGTGTGTTATACCAAGTGCGTCTTTCACAGAAATTATCTTGCGAATAACAGGGATGGTGAGCATCGTAAGATGCGTAAGTGGAGTGGTGATTAGATGCAGGATGCACTTACGCATCTATGGGCTAAATTCTGAAAGGCTGAACCACACAGAGCAAAGAAACGTACCAAACCATCAATTTAGCAGGTCAATTCCAACGTAGGCAGCAAAATGGCTGTGTGTGTGAAAAGCCACTACTATATTTTGAAAGAGCCTTTCTAAGAATCCTGAAATATTAATAACATGGTCTTAATGTAGTTAAGGGTGGCAGGGGCTGCCGAGAATAGCACAATGACAATTTTGTGTTTTTTTTTTTTTTTTTTTTTTGCTTGTGCTTGTAAAAGCAAGAAGTTAAGAGATGAAAATAGTCAATGTGTTGAAAGAACAGCGGCTTTCAATTTTCTAAATTGGTATAGAACTCTGTATTTCCCGAATAAACTCGTTTATCCTTGGTAACGTTGATATGAACACTGAGAAAGGAACTATGTGAACTCAAACGCATTTTCTCTCCCCTTTAAATTCACTAAAGACAGCCGGGCAGGGGTGGCACATGCCTTTAATCCCAGCATTTGGCAGGCAGCGGCAGGTGGATTTCTGAGTTCGAGGCCAGCCTGGTCTACAGAGGGAGTTCCAGGACAACCAGGGCTACACAGAGAAACCCTGTCTTGAAAAAACCTTAATTAATTAATTAATTAACTAACTAACTAACTAAAGACGTACAGTAAGTTTTGAGCTTTTAACAAATTGGAAGAAACATCTTCAGGAGAATTCTGTGTTTTCATTATCATACTGATCAGCCACTGACTAATTCTATCAGTTATCACCTTTGACTCTCACCGAGCAACCTTCGATTGTAGATGTTTGATAAAAATGAAATTGTGCTTGAATTAGCCAGGTGTATGGTCCCCTAAGAAAAAGTCTTTTTCCCCTGGTCAGGCATTTAGATAAAAGTCCCCATTCCCTCAGGGGCTTAAAGTAAGTTCCTACTTGCTAGAATAGAAGTTCTCCTTTCCTCTGGTTAGAGGAACTGGTGCCTCTTTCATTAACATATGACTGGTGCTTATTAACTTGTCGAGGTCAAGTTAGGGTCTAGGTTCCCTCCATCTCTACACACCAGCCCCACCTCAGCTCACAAGACATTAAAATCTTTTGTGTCCTGTTGTACTTCTAAGGTGAGTTTCCCCGGAGTTGCTTTTGTCTTCTGTGACTCACAGTGGCAGGTGAGACCCAGGGAGTTTGTGCATTTGCTTAGGGCTCTTCCTGTGTGCAGTGGGACCTCAAGACCTGGCCTGCTTCTTCCCTCCAAAATCCAGGTTGCAGATTTTCATGAAAACCCTAGGGCCATCTTAAACTCAACCAAAAGCACCTTGCAAGCTGAACCATATCTAATTATGGGATGCATATGAACTTGGGAGACACATAAATCACAGCCACCAAAGCAACTTGTTTTTCTAAAGATGCTTCGGTCCAGTGAAAGACCGAAAAGCAAACAAGGGAGAGATTGATCTGGGAGCACATTTATTGTTGGTGCTCCACACTCCATAAAGTTTTGGCTCGTTAAGGGAATTCCATAAACAACTTTAGCTAATAAGAGTGAAGTAACTGTGCCTTTCTGAGCGTCTGCTAAAGTCCTTCTCCGCTTGTCATGGGAGACGAGGAGGAGAAAAAATTTTGCAGGCCAGGCCATAGGGTGAGGAGGCAGGCGTCACTGGATGGCATGTGGGTGGATGCTTCTGGACCAGTGTGGCAGCTCGCTGCGGCTGCCGAGTCTGTATAGTTCTTTCTCCACAGAATCCAGCGTGCGTAGACCTATTCCTTTTGGAGAGGTCCTTGGGTAGTTACTGTGGTTGGTGTCTTGCATGTCGGGCTAGTGGGATATACAACGGGTCCTTCCTTCACACAGGTTTTGGTAGCATTGACACATTCTGAGAACATGATAAATGAAGCTAGCATAGAGAAAATCATGCTGGGGAAATTGTGGGTAGCTCATTTTCTTTCCCAACCTCAGATGTTATGGAATAACTTAATTATCAGCGTCCTTATCTGTGACCTTAATACTTGATGGGGCCAGTCAGTTTTTTATTTTAGGTTAAGATAGGTTTGGAGAGTAATCATAAAGGGTGCGGAGGAAAAGAGGGGAAGGGAGCAGAGCCCTATTAATTAATTTTTATGATGAGGTTTTGCATCAGCATTGAATTTTTCCACATTCATGAAAGTAGTCCTCAGTGTCCCCGCGATGTTTATAAAGCTGAGGTCATGGAAAGCCCATCACAGGTGCGTAAGAACCTGTGTTCTCTGAATTCACCTCTGTAGGGTGCTCGTGGCAGGGGCCAGAGGGTGTGTGCTGGGAATGAATGAAGAGAGGGGAACCCATGCCCCGGAGAATACATACCATATTATTAGTTGGTTTTTAAATAAATTATCCTGCACTATTCTAGAATCTATCTTGAAGTAGCCTTCAGTGTACTGTCCTGAAGGGAATAGCTCGTGTAGTACAAGCTCCTGTCTTTTATAAATGCTTTGGTTGTGTTTTCTTTTCTTTTTTTTTTTTTAATTTTTTAATTTTAATTTTTATTTTTATTTTTGGTTTTTCAAGACAGGGTTTCTCTGTATAGCCTTGGCTGTCCTGGAACTCACTCTGTAGACCAGGCTGGCCTCGAACTCAGAAATCCACCTGCCTCTGCCTCCCGAGTGCTGGGATTAAAGGCGTGCGCCACCACTGCCCGACTTTGGTTGTGTTTTCTATTGGAGTCTTTCTGTAACCATAATTAGGAAATAATAACTGCTGACCAATTTTGTGTTAGCATTTGGACACATTTCCATCCAGTTGATTAAATCAAAGATCAATTCCCCCCCTACACACACACCCTCAGATTCAAAAGTAAGTGGTTGTGTGTCCAAGTTCTGGGGGGGCAGAAGACTTGGAAGTCAAAGCTGACATGTAACAAGTTGCAATTATCTGCTGGAAGCTGGACTTCTTCCTTTTAAAGGCAATGATGATAGCAGTGTTTTGGAAAGGGGCTATGGTAAGGTGGATCAAGATAGTGCCTTTAACCCTGAGATGTTCCAGTAAGCTTTGCGCTCTTCTTGATCACACTGGTTTTAAGGCAGTGACCTTTGGAGGCTCTTTGATTATGGTGCTGGGTCTGTGACTGAGTTGGCAAAGTGCTTACCTAGCAGGCAGAAAGTTCTGGGTTTTTGATCACCATCCCTACATAAACCAGGTGCGGTGGCACATGCTTGTAATCCCAGCACTCAAGGAAATAGAGGCAGGAGGCCGAAGTACGGGAAATTTAAAAGCTACATAGAGAGTTTGCCTGGGTTACATTAAGACCTATCATATCAGTCCATGTCTTGGGTTGCTTTACCCCGACTTCTGCCATGAAGGAAACATCTTCACATTTTGTTCTGTGGTTCTTGCAGTGGTTCATGTTTGCTTTTCTTTTTCTCCTTCCCTGTAGCTTGCAAAATTGGATATTACAAAGCTCTTTCCACCGATGCCACCTGTGCCAAGTGTCCACCACACAGCTACTCTGTCTGGGAAGGAGCCACGTCCTGCACCTGTGACCGAGGCTTTTTCAGAGCTGACAACGATGCTGCCTCTATGCCTTGCACCCGTAAGTGGTTTGCTTGTCTTCTGTCTTTTGCAATGCCAGCAGTTTTCATTACCACCTAGCAGGGTGCTGCCAGGACTTCTCCCAGGATAACCTTGCAGGGGGCAAATTAGATATCAAGCACGCATCCCCTTCTATCATAGCAGGAGAAATGCTTATGAAAAGAAAGGCTCTTTTTCCACTGTTTCTGGTTGCCTTCAAAATGCACAGCTGCCAACCGACTACTTTGTGGAGCAGAAATTGAGTGTTCAGGTTGTCTGACAGTGTAATTACAGCTGAGAATGGAATTTATAAATGGCTTTACCATTGCATCAAGGGCTGGGGGCAATTTGACAGGCACAGGAGAAATAGGTAGAGTTCGGGGTTTGGAAATGTTCTGGTCCCAGAAGAAACAGCTTAGAGTCCTCTGAGGTCATTGCTTTGGTTTTCATTATACCTCTTCCTTCTTCTGTCAGAGTTTGGTGTTTGTAACACTCTTGCCAGGACCCTAATAAATGCCTATTTCATGTTAGGCACTTAATAAATAAATGCTGGGTGAATGAATAGTTGGGGTGGCAAGCCTGGTGTGAAGCTGGCCAGGAAAATCTCACACTTTCTTTCTTGGACAATGTTCCCAGGGTATTGCCATAGGCCTCACAGTGCCTATGACCTTGACCAAGGCTGGAATGGTAGGCCCCGCGCCCATCATTTTGCACTGGTTGAGGACTGTCTTTCAGGGCATAGCCTGGTAATGTGGCTTACAGGACTTCAAGTACAGGGCTTGTTTCTCCGGTCCATGGTTTACTAGCAAAGTGACTCGTTAGCCTGTGAAGTCTTAATTTTCCCGTCTGTTGAACAGAACTGATAATAGCATTTGCTATGTGTTGTGTTTATAAAAATATATAGAGAGATATATGTTATATGGGGCTATGGGGAGGTAGGTGTGGGGGAAGGGTGTGCCTCAGTAGGCCCGAGCCCAGGCACCCCTTCCCTCTGAGGAACTAGCCACACACAAAGGTATAGTATAGAAACAGAGTTTATTTAGGGCATGGGGAGGGGAGTTAAGAGGGTAGTAGAGGCAGAGAAACGCAGAGAGAGGGAGAGAGTAGAGAAGTAAAGGAGTGGAGGCCGGCCATGACCACGTGGAGAGAGGGGGGAAGGGAACGGGAAGAGGTAAGGGAAGTAAGAGAGAGGCAAGAGAAAGAGGCAAGAGAGAGAGGAGGGGGCAAGCAGCCCCTTTTATAGTGGGCCAGGCCCACCTGGCTGTTGCCAGGCAACTGTGGGGAGGAGCATACCTGGCTGTTGCCAGGTAACTGTGGGGTGGAGTTTAGACAGAATGCCAACACTATGTATCTTTGTTCTGAAAAGCATCGCATTTAGAGATTTGGGGGATTTTTGTAACATTTGCATATATACAAAATATTTGGAATGAGACCCAACTCTAAACCTGAGTCTCATTTATGCTTCAAGTTATCTCCATAGTTTGATGGTAACTTCATAAGGTATAGTGTGCCTCCGTTCTGACTGCAGACTATCATGTGATATCAAGTGTCCCTCATCACGTCACTCCTGCTCCAACAACGTCAGGGTCTAGAGCACTTTGGAATTTAGAGATTAGGAATACTTCCTCTCTATCTCTCTGAGGACTGTCCTTATTATATATCCTCATGGTGGTTTTGTATCTGTAATGTGCAGAATAATTCTACTTAATAATTGACTTAATTTAGTTAGATCTTACTGTTGTTATTATTATTACTATTACAATTTTGATCTTGAAATACTACAAGCTCCAGATGGACCAGCCTAGGCCAGCATCATTGAACAAAGAAGTCATTCCTGGTTTTTGAGCAGTTGAGGTTGCAGGGAGCTTATTTATTCTGTAGCCCAATCAAGAGCCACAAACCCTTGGTGGGAGAAGGAGAGAGGTTTTAGGTCCATCCTAGACTTGTGCTGAAATCGCCATCCCCTTCCGGTTTGGCTTTTAGGACAAGAGAATCTACTGTGGTGACAACCTACTGTGGTGATATAAATATTATATTATGATGTAAACACTATATGCAGTTGATGTGCCCGGCCCTTTGGATGAGAATTTTGATCACATACTCACACTGTGGTGACATGTATTATAGGTCTCATTGGTTTTATAATCTCAGAAACTGCTAGCTCTGAGATGGCCCTGACCAGCACAGGGATGGAGCTGCACTCCCTGAATACTCAAGTATGTACTCCTGGAAGGTTTTCTTGCCTGGTGTCCAAAATCAAGCATTAAACTTCTACAATTAAAGAGTGCAAAGGGATCTAATCTATCTAGCCTTACCTGCATTCGTAGCAGTAAAGGCCTCTTAACTGCCCTCCCTTTTTGGTACCCATCTCTAGACTAAGTTCTTTTTCTGCATGGTCTCCCTACCGCCATCCTTGCTTTTTAAACCTATATCTTGAGTTTTTTAGCTGGAAGGGGGTGGTGCATACCATTAATCCCAGAGAGACAGAGGCAGATAGTTGAAGGCTAGCCTGGTCTTCAGAGTGAGCTCTAGTACAGCTAGGGCTACACAGAGGAACCCTGTCTCAAAAAAAAAAAAAAAAAAAAAAAGAAAAAAGAAAACATCTGAGTTTTTCAGTATTTTTTATTCTGTGTTAAACTTGGTGATTTTTAGAATGAATGCCCTGCCTCGGTCTGCATGCAGGCATTACCAAACAGCCGCCCCTGAGTGCTGGGAACTCTGGGCTCCAGAGCTGCCTTAAGAGGAAGTATTTTGGGCTGATGTTTACATAATGGCCCTTTATTTGTATGAGGTGCCCCACCTTCTCTCACACTGGACTCCTTCCTTCCTTCTGGGTAAGATTTGACTGCAGTGAATGTCCGGAAACAGTCACTATGTTGAACTGCTGCGATTTTTTGTTGTTGTTGTTGTTATTTCTTTTTTTTTTTTTTTTTTATTCTCCCATTCTGATTTGTTGTCCAGCATATTCTCTCAGACCCTGTGCCAACATAGTGACTGTCCCTCAGTTCTTGGGAGTGTAGGGCACTTCCGGAGATTGACATGTGTGTTGTGCTGGGCTGTTTGCCATCTACACCATAGTTATTAAGATTTTATATCGTTGCAGAAATAAATTGTAAGCTATATTCCAAAGATGCAAATGAAAAACAAACAAAAATACTGATACATATTTTTGTTTGTTTGTTTTGTTTTGTTTTCAAGACAGGGTTTCTCTGTGTAGCCCTGGCTATCCTGGAACTCACTCTGTAGACCAGGCTGGCCTTGAACTCAGAAATCCACTTGCCTCTGCCTCCTAAGTGCTGGGATTCAAGGCATGCACCACCACTGCCCGGCCTGATTTTTTTTTTTTTTTTTTTTTTTAAACTCATGAACTGAAACCAAATTTTTTAAAAATTTGGTATGACTTTCTTGTCCCATCCGCCCTCTCCCTCCACTCCCTCCCCCCTTCTGAGTTTGTGTTCCACAAGATTAGGGAGCAAGAGTTGTGAGCTTTTTGAGTTGTGAATAAAGGTCAATAAAGAACAGCAGGGGTTCTTCCCAATTCTTTAAATTGCCTCTACTCTTCCCTCTGAGGTCTTGTGGGGCCCGCTTGTGGGCTGACCATCATTGTATCCTGCTGGCTTGCTCCCCAGGGCTTCTATGAAGACAAATAGCACTGGTGACAGGCTCACAGACTTCCCAGCTAGCCTGAGCTCCTAGCACTATCCAAGTTGGGTTAGTGACAAAGAGTGTTTTATGTCTCCAGTCCCCAGTTTCCTTATCTGTGAAAGGGATTCTTTCTCACTCTCTATTCTTTTGACTGTTTAAAAAAAAAATTAAGAAAATATTTGTGAAGGCCTGACAGACACATATAGTAGGAATCTGAGAAGTGTTTGTCTCTCTTTTATCTCTAGTTGGTCACTTCCTTGGCCAAATCACCTCTCTGGGAGGAGACACCACTTTCCTGACTCTCAATCCTAGCTTGTGATTATTGTTCTGACTTACTACACAATTCAGTTATTCAGTGGCTACATTGCACCCCAGGATCACTGAGGTAGGACTCAAAAATCTAGCGATTAGTCTTATATAGTTAAGATGGCTATCACAAGCCAGGCAGTGGTGACACACGCCTTTAATCCCAGCACTTGGGAGGCAGAGGCAGGCGGATTTCTGAGTTCGAGGCCAGCCTGGTCTACAGGGTGAGTTCCAGGACAGCCAGGGCTACGCAGAGAAACCCTGTCTTGAAACCTCCCCCTCAAAAAAAAGTTAATATTTCTTCACTTGATTAATTATGTAAACCTTGGAAGCCTTCCTTTGAGAGAGGGAGACTCGGGGACCTGTATTAGTAGAAGATACCGCAGGATTTGAATCTGTGTTTGAGGATTTGTCCCTTTCTGTTGAATATAGACTACAGCCAATAGGCTATAGGCACATATAGCGTTAAGTCTTGCATTCAGTTGCTCCTTTGTGTTCTCTACATTTCCAGACCAGAGTAGCCACATGAGATTGCTGCAGACACTGCTAGATAGATACATAACAGAGACATAGATGTTTCTAGCTTTACAGAAAGTCCCGTTCTACCATGCACTTGAGTAAATGGTTCAGTAGAGGAAACAGTGGGAGTTTCTCAAAGAACCTCTTGTTCGGGTAACCCAAAGACAAATCCTCCCCGTTCCCGACTTTATCGGATTCTCTTGACGAGATGTGGCGACGGAAGGGAACATAAACATCAGGGGATCCTTTCAAACGGATTCCAGCGCTAATCAGTTCTTCCCAGTTGGTTAAGCCAGGTGACGAACCCAATTCCCTTGTGCTGACAGCCAAGATAATCAGGCACCTTCTCTGTTCATTATGCTGTCTTTAACCCAAGCATTCTTATGCAGTCCTGCATTTAGTGATCGCTCACTGTGACGGCACACTAATGAAGAAATAAAACACACTCTCCAAGACTCATTCTTCTGGCCAAAGTGAGACTCTGCTCCATTGGCTTGTAAAATCAGATTTTTGTTCACTTGGGGAACAATTAGACCAGGTAAATACAAGTCGCACCAGCTAATTTCGAAGGAGACACCTAAAAGTTCACACAGTCCACACTCTTGGATAAATTAAAGTTTGGAGGACTTTTGAGGAAACCACACTGGTTAGCCTAACATGAGTGCATGTGGTTCAGGCAGACTGAGATGTTTCAGTCTGAGTATTTAAAAAAGAAGTAGTCCATACCTGTTCAAAAGAAGGAAGCTAATGCTAAAGATTGATACTAGTAATTATTATTATTATTATTATTATTATTATTATTATTATTATTATTATATCACTGTTACTGTTAATATTATTCCTTTTGCTACTTCTGGGGATTGAACCCAAGTCTTGAATATGCTAAGCAAGAGCTCTACTGTTGAACCAGACATCCAGCTCTTTTTGATTTAATTAGAGATGGGAATCTTGTTAAATTATGTGGGCTAGCCTCAGACTCATTATCTACCTACTTCATTCTCCCAGCTGTGATAATTCAAGACCATAGGTGGATGCCACCAGACCCAGATAGAGCAGTGTTACACTTCACATCACTGTGGAAGAAGCCACATAAAAGCCACTTATAGGTTTAGTAGGTCTGGGACCAGGCCTGAGATTCTGCATTTCCAACAGTTTTGCAGGTGACCATGTGACTGGTGGGTGAACCAGCTATCCATGCAGCCTAGGTTCTCTGTCTGAAGGGCAGGAGCTCAGAGATGCTCTTTCATGCCTGTAACTTTCAGCTACTGGAAACTCTAGAAGGATATTTCAAGGACCCAGAACACTTGCTCTTAATGAAAATCAAATAGTTTATTTGTCTCCTTCTGAAAAATAACCCAACCCAGTTGGAGGTCATATAACCAAGTCCCCTCACTATGCATGTTTTTGGTTTGGGTTTTTGTGGTTCTTTCAGACTCCCTCTGGATTGATGTCAGAGAACAGAAATGTAAATGCTTCTCCCACAGTCCCTCACACAACTTGATCAGAGGAGAAAAGCACTGTAGTTTTCTAGCAATGTTGCCTGGAGACAGAGACACCCAAGAAAATAGTGAGCCTGAGGATGGAATGAATCTGAGTTCATCACTTTTCTGCTCCAAACAGGCTTTATTTATTTATTCATAGGTTTTTAAAATTAATTTACTTTTTTGAGAGAGGGTGTCAGGTAGCCCAGGCTGGCCTTGAACTCTCTCTATTGGCTGAGTATGACTTTCAACTCTTTCTTGATCCTCTACCTCCCAAGTCCTGGGATTATAGCATGACCCGCGCTACCCCCCTGTGGTATGGCATTATAATAATAATAATAATAATAATAATAACAACAACAATAACAACAATAATAATAATGCACTTCTGTAACAACGAAGCTATCTAGTCCCCTCTCCCCTCGAATTTCCCTTTCCCTTCAGAAATGCTGTCTGGCTTTCTTCTAGATTGGGAAGGCTCTCAGGAAAGAACAGGAAGTCCTTTCTGACCTTTGTGCTTAACTGGCGTTCAGTGATTGTAGTGAGGAGGCTGAGCCAACCAATATTATGTTTAAGGAAACTGTTGCAATTTCTGATACATTTCAATGTAAGCAGCATACCTCATGAAGGAAGTCATTAGCTTTGTATACCTTTAAAAAAAATCTAAACCCACAACTGTTATTTTGCTCCTTTGCTTAGCCCTGTTCACAGAGTGGGTCTCTATCATCTTTAACTGAAAAAAATAAAACCTTTCTTTTCTGCTCTGTGTTTCACTTGTTAGGCAAAACTTATCAGTGTCCAAGATCAGGGGGCTCTGCAGATGAGAGATGATAACTTTCCATTGCCAACTTGAAGGGTCTCTGCATCTGTCTCTGAGTAAATGGCCTTGAGCGATTGATTGACACTTCGTGGCTTAAATATTCCCCCCAAATCACAGCTTTTAAGACAGCTCACGCTGGAAAAGCTCAAGGCTAATCATAAGCACAAATGTACCCAGATCTAGGCTAAAAGGTCCTGAGTTGAGAGCGCTTTCTGCAGGTGGAGGGCAGCAAGCAGATGAAATGGCCGTGCTCCAAGCAAGGGATGATACTGACTTTTGTCTCTGCGTTCCTCTTCTGTAATTGAATTTAGCATGCTGCTGTACTTCCTCTAGAAAGTGTATTGTTTTAAAATCACCATTTCAGTTCTATTACTCAAAGCCCTCCCTTCTAATGCTGCCTGGCAGTTATCAACATAATGAGCCGTAATGAAACGATGAGCAGTCTTCAGTGGAAACCGAGCACAGGTCCCACCGGTGCTGTGTGACTGTGTTGTTAAAATCGGAATACAAATTAAAATAATATCGTCCTCACTAGCTTCCAAGGTCAGAAGAAAACTGTTCCCCTTCCCCCCTTTTTTCTCTTTTTTTTGAAAGGTGCTCTGATTTGGAGAATCTCATCAGGTTTTGAACAAGCTCTTGAAGGTGCCCTTGATGTTCAGTTCACTTCCTCCCCCACCCCAAAGAGTTACATAGTGTGGCTTAGGGATTTGGGGAGGTATGTCTGGAGTAAGGCTTTGATGTCTAAACCATAAGACAAAAGTCATCCTTCAGTTTCAAGTACTACATCTTTTCCTCCTCATCTGAAAAATGTATTTCTTTTTACTCTGGGGTTGCAAATAGCTAATACTGTAAAGGGAAGGGGTCGTTGTATGGACAGGTCAGGGAAGATGGGTTCTAACCAGTTTGGTAAAAGAGTAAGAACAAAATCCCCCCAGTTGTACATGGGAGTTTCAGGAGGTCTGCTGGGTGATCTTTAACTGCTTCATCATCGTCTGTGCCACCAATCCCTTTTTGTATGAGAATGCTTGAATCCCAAGATTTGCAAGGGAAATTCTTCATATTGTAGAGCAAATCGATAGCATAATAATGTAATTTGTTGATTAAGGCTGAAATCAAGTTGAGATACCCACTTTCTGCCATCATAGTTGGGTTTTAGTTCGAAGTGTATGTTCTCACTGCTTATCACTCAGGTGGAAATCAAGGTAAGCAGAACCAGACACAGATCTCCTCCTGTCCCATTTCTAGGCTACCTGCTCAAAAGTTCAAGGTCTGACATGAGCTTGTGGTTAAGCCCTGACCTTGTCTCTCTCTAATAACTGCCTTTTGGCATTCTAAGGACGAATAGAGTAAGTGTAGCATCCTTCCATGAAGACAATAAGGAATTGAGGACCTTGAGAGGGAGGCACTGGGCAGATGGCTCAGTGGGTAGAGTGCTTGGCATTCAGACTTTGAGGACCCGAATTCAATCCCTAGATCAGAATTTTAAAAGCCAGGGGTAACAGCTGTGCATTTCCAGCTTTGGAGAGATGCTAAGGAGAGATGCTAAAGGCATATCTCTGTTCTTCACGGCCTTATCAGTAAGCTCAGGCCACCCTATAAAACAAGGTATATAACCCTTGAGGAGCCCTGCCTAAGACTGACCTCTGACCTCCACAAGGACTGAATGTAAGTTACTAGATGGGTGTCAAGTTGTGTGCTAACTAGTTATTTGCAGGGTTTGAAAATGTCATGCTATTCCATAAAGATCGGTTACCATCTCATTGAATCCTCCCCTCTGACCTACTTTTCAATGCACAGGAATAAACAATGTCCTGCATATTAAGGAGGAAATGCATAGGTGTGAGGAACATTAATCTTTGCTCAAGAGGGAGGGCTCGGATAATCTGCCAGTGCCATTTAGCCAAGTTATAACAATTTTTCTACCCCCATGAATAATTAGGAGTGGCCTGCTATCAAGCAAGCCCCATCATTTCTGGATGGCATCTCTGACAGTCCTCACTGAAGCCATACAGTGGTTCCGCACAGCATGCTTCTTTGAAACAGGGTCAATTATACATTTTTCTGAGCTCCCCTGGGGTGAGAACTGAGGATCTTCCTTGCTATCAGCATTTTGATTTTCCTCTCAGCCTGTACTCCTGCTTCACCTGCTATCGGGCGCCCAGCAGAATAGGAGCTGAGGATGCAGTCTCACTGCAGAGCTCTAACGGCTCCTCTTGCCCCCTCCTGTGATCTTCTCCAGGGAAGGAGTCTTTATCAGAAACTCCTAAGTACCCTGTTGGGTGGAAGGTAGGAGCCAGGCAGAGAGGCCATCTCAGTGAAGACTAGAGCCCTGTCCCCACTTTGCTTTGGAGTCTGAATTTCTGATAAAGCTAGAACCAACTTGCTGCATTAATTTGATTGAGCTTCTTAGCCTGCCTGCTCTCTCTCTTTCTCTCTTCCTCCCCTACCCCCACCCCCGTGTGTATGTGCACGTGTGCCTCTGTGTGTATGTGTGAAAGAGAGAGTGAGAGAGAGGGAGAGAGAGAAGAGAAGGAGGAGGAGGAGGAGGAAGAGGAGGAGGAGCAGGAGGAGGAGGCCAAAGCTTAGCATAGCCTTTATTTGCCACAAGGCCCCACTACACCTAGAGCTCACCATTTCAGCTAGGCTGGTTGACCAGTAAGCCCCCAAGGGGATACACTTGTTTCCTTTCTTCCACAGCACTGGTGTTACAATATCATCGTACCTGGCTTCTATGTGGCTACTGAGGATCTGAACTCAGGTCCCCACATTTGCACAGCAAAAGCAAATTACCAGCTAAGCCATCTTCCACCCCACTTAGCTCTTTCTGTTATCAGCTTGCCCTGATATTTAAGTTTTATTCTGGGGTTAAATTTAAGATAAAGTATGCAACAGTGTTGTAAGAAACATTCAGGCACGATGCACAGCACAGCTAATTCTTGAATGAAATGCCAGTCACACTTTCCTTGGTCCTGTATATTTCCAATGCTCGTGTCAGCTGACAATTTATAAAGTACTTCAGCTGTACTCTAGTTATCTCATATAAAGCAACAAAACATCGAGTCAAACCAAGAAAGAAAGGACAAAGATTCCTGGAAAGGAGAATGGCAAAACAGAAGCAAGAAAAAGACGTCAGCACGCTGACCTCTATGGGAATTTAAGGCTTCTTCATGACAGCAACAAGTGATGGATGTGTCCAAGTGGTTCAGCTTTGAAATTATGGACAGCTCTGCCTTGGCACTCTTCATTGTTAAAACACATAAACTGCCGTGATAAAAGGTTCTGCACCGTTCATAAATCTCAAAAGTGGTATCCCTGGACAGCAGTCTTTATGTAAACTAACCCAGCCGTCAGGGTCAAGAGAAAGCAATTAGTGGTGGCAACATATACAGCTGTCAGTGGGAAAAGCAGGGGCCTCATTTCAAAGTCCAAACTTACACATCCCCAACTGTTTACTCTGCCTTACAATCTGTCTTTCAGCCAGAGAGAGATTAACAACAAAAGCTTATCTGAAGGGTTGAAGGGCTTTCCAGCTAAGACACTGAAGTATTATTGACAGCCCTAAAAGTTGTGCATGCTCCACGAAGCCTTATGAAATGGAACTGGAGCCCCAAGGTGCCTCTTCCTCAGAAGATAATGTCTTGTAACTGGTTGCCTTGGCATTTTATCGGGTGACAGTTGTGCTTAAAGAAATTGATCATGTTAAGAGTTATGTCTCTGCCCGGGCTCCTGGGATGTTCCTTGCTACTTCCAGAATTAATTTCATGGCTCCGGCATTGAATTTTAAAATGATGATTAAAAATCAGTTAAGTATTAAAAATCTGTAATGGGTCTGGACGCTATGGTGCCACAGGAGCCCTGATACTATGACTTTTCTGTCAACTAAGACTCCTTGGTTACAAACTAGAAGTTTTTCCTTTTAAAATTTTTTTTCAAAGGTTTATTTATTATATGTAAGTACACTGTAGCTGTCTTCAGTCACTTTTTCTTCTCACTTGCTCTGGCCCCACTCGCTGTAGTTGTCTTCAGACATCCCAGAAGAGGGCATCAGATCTCATTATGGATGGTTGTGAGCCATCATGTGGTTGCTGGGATTTGAACTCATGACCTTAGGAAGAGCAGTCAGTGCTCTTAACCGCTGAGCTATCTCTCAAGCCTCTCTTTTTTAATTTTAATATGAGACTGGCACTTAGCACTTTTTCCTGTCAGCACCCCCCACACACACACACACAGAGGATATGGCAGTAATGGTTCTAATAAAGGCAGCAGGTAGCTGCACTATCCAGATAAAGGACTCATCACTTACTTAGTCAGCTAATAGATCCTAGGATGTTAAATACCACCAGAGTACAGATATCATGGGGATATAATAAACAAGCCATGGGCTGGGGACAAAGCTTAGTAGGTAAAAATAATCAGCAAGCATGAGGACAGGAGTTCAATTCCCAAATCCCATTTTGTTTTTAATCCAATATGGTGTCGTGCTCTTGTAACCCCAGCTAGCCTACTTGTCTTATCTAGATCCAGGCAAAAATAAGGGACCTTGGCCAGAAATCAAAGTGAACAGCATGAGAGGAAGGGCTCTTGATGTTCTCCGGCTTCCACATGTACAAATATGCACACTCAATTCACATATGTGAACACACTCAAAAATAGTAATAAACCAAGAAAGAAGAATGTAGGCTAATATTCTCACAGGAAGGAAATAAAAGGGGTGTGTGACGGGCTGCCTCGGGGTCTGTTAGCACTTGGATGCCAGTTGTCACAAGAAATTGAATTTTCAGGCTTTTGGGAAACTTTACATCACATGTCTATATGTCTGTTAAATCTACATCCAAATGGGATCATCATAGAGCTAAAGAATTAGTCTGTTCCTTTAAGAATTAAATCCATTTCCAGTTCATATATGGGGTTGGGTGGAGTGTACTAGCTATTCTTATGCTGGCTCTATCTTCCCATGGAGTACGTTTACGTGTTGGCTATACCTCACTGGACACATCAGCGGCCAGATTCATGGTTAGCTAGTGGTTTTAGAATCATGTGTGTATGTGTGCATGTGCAGGAGATGTGCACGTGAGTGTAGTACCAGAGGAGACCGGTAGAGGGCTGGAGTGACAGGCAGGTATGAGCTACCCCATATGTGTCCTGGAGACCCGATTCAGATCCTCCGTAGGAGCAGTGCCCATTCTGAAATGCTGAGCTACCTAAATTGTATGTGCTGCCATTTTCCAGAGAAGACATATTTAGTGGAGGAGGAAGGAAACCCCTTTTGTCATTATATAACATGTGATATTTTATGATACAACAGTATGTACTGTGATAACCCTTTATAATTGCCAAACTTTGGCTATAATTTCTTCCGGGCCTCTTACTGTCAAACTTTTGCCCACTGAATGTAAGTTGACATTCCACATGAAAGCAATAATTACCCGTTGTAACGCCTTTCACCTGCACCTGCTAGGTGGTGTGGAAAGCATTTCACACCACTGGAGGAAATGAATGTTCATTTAAACTTCTCCATAGAGGCAAGAGGTGCAGTGCCCATCTCTGTCAGAGGAGTGGGAAGTAACGTTCCATGCATCTCATTCCTTACTCAGACAACGACATCAGATATAACCTTAGATTTTAGAAATCAGCATTATTCATGGCTTGCCAGTCTGAGCTTCCTGTATTGACTTATGCTGCACTTAATGTGCATAGAAAAAAATATATATTTATATAATTATGAAAGTACCTATATTTACTATACTATGGCAGAATACCTGACAGAAACAATCTGTGGAAAGAAGGGATGATTTATTGTGGCTCAGAGTTAAGGGGGGGATACAGGTCCATCACAGTAGCAAGTCCCAGGTGTGGATCTCTGTGGTTGCAGCAAAAAACAGGTGTGGCTGGTTACTTTGTGGCAACAGCCAAGCAGCAGGGAACATAGGGTGTAAAGCCATTACTTTAGCATCCCTCGTTGTAGAGCAAGGCTTTACCCCTTAAAGGTTCCACAACCTCCTCAAATCACCAGAGAAGACTAAGTATGCAAGCACACAAGCTTGTGGGTGGTACCATAGCACCACAGACCTCCTATGGGGCGAAGGAGCATCGAATGCAGTGGTTTTCAACCTGTGAGTCCCAATCCCCACGGATTCCCACTGACCCTTTCACAGGAGTTATCTACGACCATTGGAAAACACAGGAAGTTACATTATGATCCATAACAGTAGTAGGGAATTTCAGTTATGAAGTAGCAACAAAAATAATTTTATATTTCCACAACATGAAGAACTGTGTAAAAGGGCTTCTTCAGCCTTAGGAAGGTTGAGAACCACTGATAATTCCTCTAGGAATCATTGACAAGCTATGGCCAATTTCAACTGCCATCTACTTTTGCCAAGTTTTCTTGGGTAGAGCCATGCCTCGTGGTGGAGATACTTGCTGTGGCTCCTGAATGGTTGTTGCCAAGAGCATATGGCCCATAAAGAATAAAATATTTACAACGTGGCTATGCAATAAAATGTTCTTACAAAGGAAGAATGCTGACCCCGTTCTATTCGTAAATTAAAGGTTATTACATTTGCCTTTTGTTTCTGGTAGTATAGTTATTATCTGTGCCACTAAATTATATTAAAAACAAGAAAGGCATTCAAAATGGGAAAACTTTAAAAGCATTGCACATGCCAGCCCCACACTTGGGAATGCTGGGATGGAGAGACAGAGAAGGTTGAGCTTATGTGTGAATGCCATGAAGAGATTTACAAGTGCAATTCAAAATGAAACTGAGGAGTGTCTTCCCTTACAACAAGCCTTCAGCATTTGATCATTTCATACTTAAAAAACAGCTTAATTTGGTGATTAAAAATAAAATTAAATGAGGGAGGGGAGCTTTTAAAATTCTATTAAAGGCAAATACAAGGCTTCCTTTGGAAATGCTAGAATCCATTTCTTCCAGATAGATTTTAGCTAGTTTTATGGTAAGTCATCACCAGAGAAGAAAGCGGAAAAGAAACTAGAGCCATTTAGTTCTGATTTGATAAAGCTTGACAAGGTCCTCTTTTATACTCCCTGGTGCTGCACCTAGTCGCAGAGTGCATAAGAACAGGGCGGGGCTGGGTGTGTGCTTGCTATAAATCCAATGCACACACATACTTTGTATTTAGAGGTCCTTAGCCTCTCTTTTGATTCCTCTACTAATCCTCTCTCTATCCAGGAATCTATCACAAATGCATTAGATGAATTGAGGTGGGTTGGTTGGTTTGTTTGTTTTTCCCTCTCTCCGCTCCAGCAGGTGAGGAAACTAGACTTGTGCTAAATATTTGTTGGATAGGCCAGCACTCTATAGCCCCTCCAGCATTAGCAGCCATTGATACTGGGCACGTAGCTTTTCCCACCTTTTCCAGTCTGGTTAGTCTATGGGAATGAGTTATTCAAAGACAGTCCTTCACAGGCTTAGTGCTAATAATGTACCTTAGGGGAGAAGCTGAATGGGTCAAGGAAGCCTGTGTTCATCCGCGCAGTACAAGGTACACTCAAGCACCTTGTTGGCTATCCATTCATCCACTTGCTCACCAAACATTTATTGAGCTTTCTCTGAACTAGATATTTGGAAATAGTGGTAGACAGTGGGAAATAATGAGAACATCGATTCTCTCGAGGATGACTTAGACTCGGGTGATAGATGGGGACAGATGTGGAGCACATGTCTGGTTAGGAAGAAACCATCAGGCATCCTAAGTAAACTGGGCTACAGAAACAAGGAACAGCAATGGGAGTGGTACCTACTTGCTGCCAGTCTTGTATGCAGGCTGGCATTGATAGGAAGCCACTTTGTTTCTCACAGTGACCCTTAGGCAACCTGGTATCAGTGTGTGCTCAATAAGAGTGGTATAGACAGAAAGACTGGAAAATATGATTGCATTTTGCAGTAGCTTTTATTGATATAAAAATTATATAGTCTTCACTCGCTATGTATTTGGGATTGGCTCTAGGACCTTCAGGGATCCCAAAATCCAAGGATGGTCTTCACCCAGGTCTAATGTGATATGAATAATATCATTATCCCATATATGTTAAATATTCTTTGGGACACTTATAACTAATATGATATAATGCCATCTAAGTAGTTTTACTGTATTAAAAACAGTTGGCTATTTATGTTCATGAGAACACTTTTCTTTCTTGTTTTTTCAAGACAGGGCTTCTCTGTGTAGCCTTGGCTGACTGTCCTGGAACTCACTCCATGGACCAGGCTGGCCTCAAACTCACAGAAGTCTAGAGAACATAGTTTTTCTTGGGTGCTTTCAGCTAGGTGGTTAGATCTTAGAAGTAGATCATGTGCAGAGAGCCCCACTACTGCTCCTAGAACTGGAAAGTCCACTTACAAATGGGCATCTCCGACCAGGAAGGCCGTCACTGTCAGAGACTTGATGACCACTAGATCCTCAGATACAAAACTTAAATGGAAGAGAAAAAATGTCATTGTCAGAGCTTTTCCTTTGTATGTTTTCTATTTATTGACTGAGATTGCCACAGTGAGGTTAGCTGTTAGCTGGAGACCTAGATTTGCTTTGGCTGTCTTCAAGTCCATTCCCCCACCCCCCCACCCCCATTGTCTTGAGAAGAGAATATTTTTTCTTTTCTGAGGAAGCAGAGGCTCTTCACTAAAAATGAGGAACACACTTATTCTGTGCTTGTCATCTTTTAATTGGCAGGAAAAAGAAACCACAATCCCACAGACGAAACACAACCACCATTATGATTTAGCTTGTAAACATGCATGCTTTTCCGGGTCTTTGTGTAGGCCAGGGTGGTAATCGTACAGGGCAGGGATTTCCATATTTCATTCCCCCCTTCATCACACAACTGTAATCGTCCAATTTGTGCACTGATGGTACCATGTCCTCATCATGTCTAAGACAGCAAAATATGACACATTAGAGTGCTCTTCTCTAAACCAGCCCTGGAGGCAACATTGAACTTTGTTCTCACTCTTTCTTTAAACATTTACCTCCAGGCCTTCTGTAAGAACTAAGAAGGCTGTTGGAGACCATCACTTGTTTTCCTACCAACCCCCACTTCCGAAATCCTCTTGCATCTTCGTGCTGCTTCCCCATGGCGGTGTTACATCTCTGCATCCTGTGGCCATTTCGTTTTCTGCTCCATTTCTTCTCTGTTTAGACACCGCCAAGCCCCGTCCTACATTCTAATTACTGACTTTTTGCCTCTGCAGTGTGCTCCGTTCATTGTGTCACATTTTCCTGTGTGAGAGTGGACCGAGAGGCCTTGGCGAGGCAGTTAATGGATTTCAGAGTCACTCTTGTTTATCCCTGCCAGTCTCAGTGAAGTGAGAACCAATGGCTGACCCATTTTGTAAAACAAACTGTGGCCAGCTTCAGCTGCAGTCTAGCGATGGCTTGCTTGGTGGTGGTTACCACAGTCACAGAATTTGAAGAGCAGAAAATGTGCACCCCAACTTAAAGTAACACTTCTGCCTCGTAGAAGAGACAAAGTTCTTTGGGACATCAGTGAAATTCTCTCATGAATTATATTGTGTAAACTTTCACTACTTACTCTATGTGTCTACTTTCTGCCTCTTGGTTCCCTCATCTTTAACATTTAATACTTAACACCATATTTGGCTCTCAAAGTCAGACATTTTCAGTAAGTTACTCCATTTCTACATTCTGAAGTCATTTATCCATTGCTACTCTATCCTAGCTGCTGTGCCCAAGACCATAAAGTCAGTCTTAAAATCTAAATAAGAGAACATTTGTATTTTGTTTCTAAGGGTTTTATGATGAAGTAGGCTTAGAATTAACACAAATTTTGCAATAGTTCTGTTAGTGTTTTTTTTTTTTTTTTTTTAATTCCTTAAGATTTGAAGATTGGGGGATGGATCTTACAGTTAAGAAGGTTGTAGATAATTAGTCTCTAGGGGAGACAGGTAGAAGAAGCTGCTTACTTTTTAAAAATAAGGTCTTTAATTAAGCTGTTTGAGAGAGAAGAAGGGGAGATTTCCCACACAGAAGGTTTCCACCAAATTTATTGGCCTCGTTTATCACTGCAAGCCAAGTAATAAATGTAGAATGTGACTGTATGTCCACAGGCTACCTGCTTCGCCTGTCTCCGTTATTGCTTTGGACCAGATTCAGTGTTCCAGGCTAAGGGGGGAGAGCATCAGTTTCACATAGGTCTCCAGGTCCCTTCTCCAGGCATGTGTAGGAGATTACCTTCATAGCAGTCATCCAGAAAACAGTCTGTGTGTGTGTGTGTGTGTGTGTGTGTACGTATGTGTACGTACACATATGTATATAGCTATGTATGTATACATACACACCATGCACGTGTGGGTATATGTGGCATGTGTGTATGTATATACCTATATACATATGTGTGATTATACATATGTGTGTATATGCATGTGTGGTATGTGTGTCTATATGTATCTATAGAAAGAATTGGTATGTCTCAAAACTCAAATTTTTACGAAAACTTTGATTGGCTCTTCGCCTTGTTTGTTCTTTTGTTTTTTTGTTTGTTGTTGTTTGTTTTGTTTAGATTAAAGTCATCTTTTAAACTTTGGAAACTGAATTAGATCAAGGAATCCCCTCCTTCAATCCCAGTCTCTACTTGATAGCAGTTAGGACATAGTGTCTTGACTAAAGGGTCCACAGTCTTTTTTTTTTTTTTTTGGATATTTTTTTTATTTACATTTCAAATGTTATCCCCTTTCCAGGTTCCCCCTCCCTCCTGGAAGCCCCCTCCTCCCTCCCCCTGCCTCTATGAGGGTGTTCTTCCACCCGCCCACCTACTCCTGCCTCCCTGCCCTAGATTCCCCTACACTGGGGCATCTATGGAGCCTTCATAGGAAGGGTCCACAGTCTTATCTTTTATTGTTTTCCAACTACCTGTGATGCTTTGAGTAACCAGTTGTCTGTCATGGCAGTCATCAGCGTTGTTCACATATCAGAAACCTTTTGATGTCAGTGGGGATGAATGTGCTTTTAGATAGCCTGGTGTGGCCCTAATCTATCAAAGAGTGAGAGAAGTTATCTGGTAGTCAAGGACAGCCCTGGCCTAGCTCTGAGATCCCTCAGCAGCTCTATATCTACCTCTCTGACATCTTTGCAATCATGTTAAACCAGTTCCTGCTTATTACCCAGCAGTGGTTTAATGCTTACCTGCATCTGGGGCCACAGACCTCTATCTATGTAGCTCTCATCATTTCATTTGCTATTGGTAATGGGTTCTAGTGAGCAATCAGAACATGTCTTCAAAAGCAGTCTCTAAGTATTAATTTTCCAGTCTCCCACAGCCCTGGGAACTGGAATCCATTTGTAGAGCCGACTCTCAGAAGGTAAGATGGAGACCAGATAACATATGCTGCTTTGCTGCCAACTGAGAGAATCCCTGGACTTCGAGCCCGCTTGCTGTAGAGAGGTTTCATGTCTCTAAGTGGCATGTTTATTTGCACTGGAAGTAGAAACACACACACGCACACACACACACACACACACACACACACACACACACACACGCATACACACACACCTTCTATCGTATTGTTCTTTTAAAGGATCCCTTTCGTTAGCTTGCTTTGCCTATTGCTTGCTTTGCCAAATGGGCCTTCCTACTTTCCTAGAGCTGCAGAGAAGATAACACAAACTCTAAAAGGGTCCAAAAGGGATTTCAGACCTTACTGTGATGGTGTGTTTTTCTTTCCCCAGGCCCACCATCTGCTCCCCTCAACTTGATTTCTAATGTCAACGAGACGTCGGTGAACTTGGAATGGAGCAGCCCCCAGAACACAGGAGGCCGTCAGGACATTTCTTACAATGTGGTCTGCAAGAAATGTGGAGCTGGTGATCCCAGCAAGTGTCGGCCCTGTGGAAGTGGAGTCCATTACACGCCACAGCAGAATGGACTCAAGACGACCAGAGTCTCTATCACTGACCTCCTAGCACACACGAATTACACATTTGAAATCTGGGCAGTGAATGGAGTGTCTAAGTATAACCCAAGCCCGGATCAGTCAGTGTCTGTCACAGTGACAACCAACCAAGCAGGTAGGAATCAATTCCTATTTACTGTGACTCTGAGTGGTTATGGAGAAAGTCATAGGTGCTGATAATCATGAATTGTAGAACCTATTTTAAATCTAGAAGCTGCCTTAGAATAATACAAAAGGTTTCACAGAGGACAGGTACTGGTTTACCACAAAGCTTCCAGGCAGTAGCTACATGCCATTCCTGTAACAGGCAATCGAGTGAGTTAGACAGTATGATTGAAGACGGAACATTAGTAACCCAAGTCCCTTGGGATACACTTCATATTTGGTTTGCCTCTTTTGTCTTTTGAGATTTAACTGAATTGTAGGTGCATGTGTGTATGCAGGTACAAGAAGAGCCCACGAGTACCAAATCACTAAGAGGCTGGAAGAGGTTAGGGTTCACCTCTCCAGTATTTCCTCTGAGGCAGAGTCTCTCCTTAAATATAGGGTTTGTGATTCCTAGGACAGGCTGGAAGTCAGCAAACCACTGTAATCCTTTTGTCTCTACTTCATTCTGGGTATACTAAAGGTGTATGCGGGGTGTCGTCTGGTTTGTTATGTAATCACTGGGATCCAAACTCTGGTCCTCATGATTGCCCAGCAAGCACTCTTAACCACCGAACCTCCACCCCCAATGTTTGCTTCTTAATCCCTAAATCCATAGGTGCACATCAAAGCATTTACAGATTACATCGGATCATAACACTGATTTTACTAATTAATGCAGGGCGTTGCCCTGGCATCTCTTGAATTATCCAACAAAAGCATTAGCAGCTATAGTTGGGATCCTTGTTCTTAAATGTAAAAGACTATAAATAATATACATGGCTCTATATGAGAACCAACTGTGTAAATTTTACTTCTGTCCTTAACAAAATTTGCCTTAAGAAGTTTGCTCATCCTATGTGATAGACACGTCCATAATCCCAGTGCTTAGGAGATGGAGGCAGGAGGATGAGGAGCTTGGGCTATGGTCATACCTTTCTCTAATTCCATCCTACTTTCTTAAAGAGGATGCATGGTCATCGTGTAGACATTTGTGTAGTTGAACTTGACTGACCTGAGCTGCACAGGAGGTGGTTGCCCATCCATTTCTTGTAGACCGTACTTCAAACAAACATAAGTAGAAAACTTTGTTGTTCTTGAAGTGTTTGGGCTAATTACCAATCTGTCACAATCTTGAATATTGAGAAGTACGGGAGAGTCAGGGTTCACATGTGGAGATCAGAGAACCTTTCAGGAATGGGGCTTTCCCTCCGCTGTGGAATCCAAGGGTTAGATTTAGGTCAGGCTTTCCTGGCACACTGGTTTTTACCTGCTGAGCTAGCTCACTGGTCAGGTTCCCTATTATTTTTGAAGAGTTTGGAAGGAGGGGGAGGAGGAAAATGGCTTACGTATGAGATTCTTATGATAGCAAGCATGACCAAGAAAGGATTATAGGCGGCCCCCAACAACGCTGCCTCATATTTCATTTTTCTTTTAAGTGTTTCAGGAGGTGACTCCCATAGTTAAGTAAAATATCCATATTTATTGATCCAAAAGAAATGTAGGCCAGAGACTTAATCCAAAGCCATTATTTCTTCCATTTTACTTTGAATTTTCTAGAATACATTAAAGAAAAAAAATTGGGACTTTCAACAGGAGCTACTATGAGAAAATGACCAACTGTTTAAGTGTGGACAGTCTATTGTAGTTATGAACCAAAAGTCAACTGGGCAGGCTTTTATCTTTTATGTATATGTTCATATGTGTTGAGATGTATGTGTCTGGTACGTTCATTTGTGTACACATGTAGGGTGGTGATCAGAGGACAACACTGATAGACCCCTCAGGTATAATCTTGTTAGTTTGATTTAATTCTTCATTATCGTCTTCGTCAGCAGCAGCAGCAGCAGCAGCAGCAGCCGCATAGGTTATCTCATTGAATAAATTACGCTGATTGTCCAGTGATCACAAAGGATCCACCCATCTCCACCTTCCTGTTGTAAGAAGCTGACACCAATCTTCACTAATCTTTCTAGGCATGCACTGTACTGGAGCTTTGGCCCTGGTCCCTAAGCCCTTGCCTTTTAATTTTGTACTTTTAGGTAGTCTGCACTGTTTGAGGTTGTTTCAACTTTTTTCTAAAAAGACTAGACTGATGTCAGAGTTTTTAGTAGTATCACAAGAGTTTGTGACTACCAGTAAAATTTCTTCGTTGTATTGTTAGTATCTGTCTGTCTGTCTGTCTCTCTCTGTTTCTCTCTCTCTCTCTTTGTGTGTGTGTGTGTGCGCACGCGCACATGTTTATTTAAAGCAATGGACATGTCACAGCTCCTTGGACCATAACTGGTGTTGGTATAAGAAGCCGACTATGTGCACAGAGCTGTGTTTGTCCATAGAAGAATCTGGTATGGCCAGTCAATATTTTTAAATCCAGTCCTTCTCCATTCTTATTCCATCCACCGCTCTGGGACAACTGCTCTTCCACGGAGCTCTGCCCTCTCTCTTTCACTACACCTTTTCAATTATCCTCACACAAATAAGAACATTGTGTTCTTAACCAATTTACAACTCGGACTGCCCCTTTGGAGGCCACATCTATGCAGGGTCAAATCTGAAATCATTCTCTGGCAGAGGGCAGCCCTTGGGAGATGGGCTTAACATCCACAGGTTTTAGGAAGAGACTTCCACGGTTCTTCATATACTTCAGGACTCAAGCCAAAAGATTATGTCAGCCCATACTATGCCAAAAGGTCCAAAGAGCAAATGAAAGGCATGTTGAAAATCTTCCCCATGAATAGCACATGCAAGAACTTTATTAGGAATGGAGGAAAAAGTCAAAAATTTTTATGAAAAATATTGTTGCAATTATTTTAGATCTAGCAGAAAAGTGGACAGGTAATTCCCCTGGAGCAATGAAGTGACTCTTTTCCTGTCTTGTTGACTGATCCTGCAGGGAGGTTTGCTTAATAGGACAAAATTCCATCTCTTTATTTTAATTTTCATGGAGGTGAATGCTGGGAAGCTGTTCAAAATTAAAAATAAATCTTTCAATAAGGAGACCTCCTATCACGCCAGCCAGAAAGTGTTTCTGCTCAGGAGAGAACTTTACACATGTGCACAGGGCCGCCTCCATGTCCTGCCCCACACTTTGAAGTTCACTGATTCCAAATCCTTGGGTAGTTTGTCTTTGCTTAACAAACTCTTTCTTAATAATGGTGGCAGTTAATAATGTAGGCCAGATTCCTGGGTGACTGCTGTAGTCATCGGCTCTATCAATGCTCCCCTAAGCATATTTACATATGCACAATTATATTCTAATTGCATTTGGTTCCATCAGTCTATTAAATTAGATTCCTTAAGGACCTGTATATAGGCAATGATGGCTTACTCTGTAAGGAATACATAGAATTAATGGATGTTAATGGTTGTTAGCATTTAGCACCCAGAGGCCCCCACGGTAGTTTTCTACCTTTGCTGCGTTTTTATGGTTTTGTTTTCTGTGTTTTCTTTTGTGCTGTTGTTGTTGTGTTTCTCATGAGTAACATGGTTGTTTGTTTGTTTGTTTTGTTTTTAAAGCAAACCAAGTACTTGATATCAAAGAGAAAATCTTGGTGTAGACAGTGGCTCTTCCTTCCAGCCATTAGGAAATCAACAGTATTCCTGTATTCAGCTTGGCCTGTCTCCCACTGTGAGAGAAAGGGGTGTAAGGTTTGGATGTAGAGGGGCTTTGATGGAAGGTTGTCCTGCGCGCTACTTGGTCTCGCCAGCAAGAACCCACGCGGACACACGGATCCTTCTGCAGCAATGCGTTTATTGCATGATGAAAGGAGGAAGACCCCGGGCCGCAGAATGGCGCTGCTTATATAGCCCTGAGGCAGCGTGTCCTCCACTGATTGGCGCGCCCCGGGAGTGGGCGGTGATTAGTCATGTACACCCTTAATGCGCAAGCGCTTCGGGCGAGCCACCCCGCGCTATCCACAAGTTTCCTTAGAGTGACAGCGGAAGTCAGCGCCATCTTGTAATGGC